>OY744481.1:71012354-71502890 GCA_963556165.1 Tipula helvola
AAAAGGTAGAGAGATCGGTCGGTAATTGTTCAGTTGAAGAGCATCACCCTTTTTAGAAACTGGAATAACAACAGCTACTTTTAGAGTGTCTGGAAAAATTTCACTCTTTAGACTATACTGTTAAAGTTAGCCGAAAGTTGCCAGCCGAAAGTGAAAAGTCGATAATGCAGATTGTATTACTCCAGCCGAAAGTTTCCAGCCGAAAGTAAAAAAACGGTAATGCAGATTGCATTATCCCAGCCGAAAGTAAACAAAAATCGGTATTGCAGATTGTGTTATCCCAGCCGAAAATAAAAAATTAAGTTAATATCGATCGGTAATGTTTAGCCTAAAACATACTAAGGAATGTAAATGCATGATTATCATTGAATACCTTTGTTATTATTCTTATATGGCAAAACCTGGCTGCAGTTCCTCGTGGAAAATTATGGAAAACTCGAGAAACCCAAAAAAATATTTTAATTGAAATAAAAATCGCCTCTAGAATTTTATGTCTGGAGATGTATTTTATTGATGTGACTTGTCAATAGCTATCGCAGGGAAAAAATTCAGTTCAGGTTTCCCGTCAGAAATCGCGGAAAACTGGAAAAACGCTCTAGCCGAAAGTAAAAAAATAAATATCAGCCTCTAGAGTGTTATGTCTGGAGATGAATTTTATTGATGTGACTTGTGAATAGCTATCGCAGGGAAAAAATTCAGTTCAAGTTTCCCGTCAGAAATCGCGGAAAATGCGATTTTCCAAAAATCATTAGAAAATTTATATAAAATCAGCCTCTAGAGTGTTATGTCTGGAGATGTATTTTATTGATGTGACTTCCCAATAGCTATCGCAGGAAAAAAATTCAGTTCAAGTTTCCCGTCAGAAATCGCGGAAAATGCGATTTTCCAAAAATCATTAGAAAATTTATATAAAATCAGCCTCTAGAGTGTTATGTCTGGAGATGAATTTTATTGATGTGACTTGTCAATAGCTATCGCAGGGAAAAAATTCAGTTCAGGTTTCCCGTCAGAAACCGCGGAAAACTGGAAAAACGTTCCAGCCGAAAGTAAAAAATAAATATCAGCCGCTAGAGTGTTATGTCTGGAGATGAATTTTATTGATGTGACTTGTGAATAGCTATCGCAGGAAAAAAATTCAGTTCAAGTTTCCCGTCAGAAATCGCGGAAAATGCGATTTTCCAAAAATCATTAGAAAATTTATATAAAATCAGCCTCTAGAGTGTTATGTCTGGAGATGAATTTTATTGATGTGACTTGTCAATAGCTATCGCAGGGAAAAAATTCAGTTCAGGTTTCCCGTCAGAAATCGCGGAAAACTGGAAAAACGTTCCAGCCGAAAGTAAAAAATAAATATCAGCCGCTAGAGTGTTATGTCTGGAGATGAATTTTATTGATGTGACTTGTGAATAGCTATCGCAGGAAAAAAATTCAGTTCAAGTTTCCCGTCAGAAATCGCGGAAAATGCGATTTTCCAAAAATCATTAGAAAATTTATATAAAATCAGCCTCTAAAGTGTTATGTCTGGAGATGTATTTTATTGATGTGACTTCCCAATAGCTATCGCAGGAAAAAAATTCAGTTCAAGTTTCCCGTCAGAAATCGCGGAAAATGCGATTTTCCAAAAATCATTAGAAAATTTATATAAAATCAGCCTCTAGAGTGTTATGTCTGGAGATGTATTTTATTGATGTGAGTTCTCAATAGCTATCGCAGGAAAAAAATTCAGTTCAAGTTTCCCGTCAGAAATCGCGGAAAACTGGAAAAACGTTCCAGCCGAAAGTATAAAATAAATATCAGCCGCTAGAGTGTTATGTCTGGAGATGAATTTTATTGATGTGACTTGTGAATAGCTATCGCAGGGAAAAAATTCAGTTCAAGTTTCCCGTCAGAAATCGCGGAAAATGCGATTTTCCAAAAATCATTAGAAAATTTATATAAAATCAGCCTCTAGAGTGTTATGTCTGGAGATGAATTTTATTGATGTGACTTGTCAATAGCTATCGCAGGGAAAAAATTCAGTTCAGGTTTCCCGTCAGAAATCGCGGAAAACTGGAAAAACGTTCCAGCCGAAAGTAAAAAATAAATATCAGCCGCTAGAGTGTTATGTCTGGAGATGAATTTTATTGATGTGACTTGTGAATAGCTATCGCAGGAAAAAAATTCAGTTCAAGTTTCCCGTCAGAAATCGCGGAAAATGCGATTTTCCAAAAATCATTAGAAAATTTATATAAAATCAGCCTCTAAAGTGTTATGTCTGGAGATGTATTTTATTGATGTGACTTCCCAATAGCTATCGCAGGAAAAAAATTCAGTTCAAGTTTCCCGTCAGAAACCGCGGAAAACTGGAAAAACGTTCCAACCGAAAGTAAAAAATAAATATCATCCGCTAGAGTGTTATGTCTGGAGATGAATTTTATTGATGTGACTTGTGAATAGCTATCGCAGGAAAAAAATTCAGTTCAAGTTTCCCGTCAGAAATCGCGGAAAATGCGATTTTCCAAAAATCATTAGAAAATTTATATAAAATCAGCCTCTAGAGTGTTATGTCTGGAGATGAATTTTATTGATGTGACTTGTCAATAGCTATCGCAGGGAAAAAATTCAGTTCAGGTTTCCCGTCAGAAACCGCGGAAAACTGGAAAAACGTTCCAGCCGAAAGTAAAAAATAAATATCAGCCGCTAGAGTGTTATGTCTGGAGATGAATTTTATTGATGTGACTTGTGAATAGCTATCGCAGGAAAAAAATTCAGTTCAAGTTTCCCGTCAGAAATCGCGGAAAATGCGATTTTCCAAAAATCATTAGAAAATTTATATAAAATCAGCCTCTAGAGTGTTATGTCTGGAGATGTATTTTATTGATGTGAGTTCTCAATAGCTATCGCAGGAAAAAAATTCAGTTCAAGTTTCCCGTCAGAAATCGCGGAAAATGCGATTTTCCAAAAATCATTAGAAAATTTATATAAAATCAGCCTCTAGAGTGTTATGTCTGGAGATGTATTTTATTGATGTGAGTTCTCAATAGCTATCGCAGGAAAAAAATTCAGTTCAAGTTTCCCGTCAGAAATCGCGGAAAACTGGAAAAACGTTCCAGCCGAAAGTATAAAATAAATATCAGCCGCTAGAGTGTTATGTCTGGAGATGAATTTTATTGATGTGACTTGTGAATAGCTATCGCAGGGAAAAAATTCAGTTCAAGTTTCCCGTCAGAAATCGCGGAAAATGCGATTTTCCAAAAATCATTAGAAAATTTATATAAAATCAGCCTCTAGAGTGTTATGTCTGGAGATGAATTTTATTGATGTGACTTGTCAATAGCTATCGCAGGGAAAAAATTCAGTTCAGGTTTCCCGTCAGAAATCGCGGAAAACTGGAAAAACGTTCCAGCCGAAAGTAAAAAATAAATATCAGCCGCTAGAGTGTTATGTCTGGAGATGAATTTTATTGATGTGACTTGTGAATAGCTATCGCAGGAAAAAAATTCAGTTCAAGTTTCCCGTCAGAAATCGCGGAAAATGCGATTTTCCAAAAATCATTAGAAAATTTATATAAAATCAGCCTTTTAAGTGTTATGTCTGGAGATGAATTTTATTGATGTGACTTCCCAATAGCTATCGCAGGAAAAAAATTCAGTTCAAGTTTCCCGTCAGAAATCGCGGAAAATGCGATTTTCCAAAAATCATTAGAAAATTTATATAAAATCAGCCTCTAGAGTGTTATGTCTGGAGATGTATTTTATTGATGTGAGTTCTCAATAGCTATCGCAGGAAAAAAATTCAGTTCAAGTTTCCCGTCAGAAATCGCGGAAAACTGGAAAAACGTTCCAGCCGAAAGTATAAAATAAATATCAGCCGCTAGAGTGTTATGTCTGGAGATGAATTTTATTGATGTGACTTGTCAATAGCTATCGCAGGGAAAAAATTCAGTTCAAGTTTCCCGTCAGAAATCGCGGAAAATTCGATTTTCCAAAAATCATTAGAAAATTTATATAAAATCAGCCTCTAGAGTGTTATGTCTGGAGATATATTTTATTGATGTGACTTCTCAATAGCTATCGCAGGAAAAAAATTCAGTTCAAGTTTCCCGTCAGAAATCGCTAAACACATAACACTCTACAGGCTGATTTTTTATAAATTTTCTAATGATTTTTGGAAAATCGAATTTTCGGCGATTTCTGACGGGAAACTTGAACTGAATTTTTTCCCTGCGATAGCTATTCACAAGTCACATCAATAAAATTCATCTCCAGACATAACACTCTAGCGGCTGATATTTATTTTTTACTTTCGGCTGGAACGTTTTTCCAGTTTTCCGCGATTTCTGACGGGAAACCTGAACTGAATTTTTTCCCTGCGATTGCTATTGAGAAGTCACATCAATAAAATACATCTCCAGACATAACACTCTAGAGGCTGATTTTATATAAATTTTCTAATGATTTTTGGAAAATCGCATTTTCCACGATTTCTGACGGGAAACTTGAACTGAATTTTTTCCCTGCGATAGCTATTGACAAATCCAATAAAAACGATTCAACTTCAGATACACACTCTACAGGTTGATTTTGTTCCAATTTTGTGAATTCTTCTGATTTTCAAATGTTTTCCGCGATCAGATTAAACTAAGTTTTCCACGTAAGACTATTTACAAAATTGTTTGTTACAAGCGTATCCTATTTACTTTCGGCTGATAACCACAAGTTTTTTTAATTTTGGCTGGAATGTTAATAAGGTATTCTCTATTATCGACTTTTTACTTTCGGCTGGAAACTTTCGGCTAACTTTAACAGGGTCTTTAGACTTAAACTAAATAAAAACTTTAATATGTCGACCAAAGACCAATATTCAATAGTGCCAACGTAAAAAATAAAAACAACCGGCCAGTTCACGTTCACCTCGCAAAAAATTATGTGAAAACCTTCAACTATATTGAATCATTTCAAGTCTCTTCGATGGGCCTGATGACTGTTCGATCAGTATTTAAATTACGGTAAATTCTAGTTTAAAAAGTCAATAAGTTATTCTATTTTGGATTTTGAGGACGAACCTTACCGGCATTAATTGAAAATTGAAATTTATAACCGACTAAATTTCATTAGAGCAATGTTTTGTTGAACTTGAGCAAAGTACAGTTTTGTTAAGTTAATTATCGAAACCTGCCCTGAATGCTTTAAAATTCACCATTACTCTTACACGGAAATTGTTGAAGATTCCATATTTAGACTTTTGTGAATGGTTGGCTATTCCGCCAACAAAAATAAAGCGGACAATTTTCCGATAGATTTATTGTTGACGATTGTGACAGGTCACTCGTTTATTGAATTTTGCATTTAATCTAAACTAAAATCAAAACTAGTTTCCGCGTACACTGACAAATGTCATTAAATGAGTGCGTTTATTACATTTAATGAATGCTGTTGTGAATACATGCCTGCTTCTCCCCTATTATTTGTATTTATATAAATTCTATTAATTACTATATAGTATATATGTACATTCTCTTCAATAATTTTTGTATTAAAAATATTAATAATTGTTAATACAAGGTATGTATATAAGTACATATGTATGTACTATCATTTATTATATACATACTATTTAAATTTGTTATATCTTTGTATTATATTCATCTTCAAAAATCATTACATAAATAAAGATAATCAGTTGAAATTTGGAGTTTGGTCGAGAAATAATAAATAAAATAAAACCTTATAATAATAAACATTATAAATAAAAATCATAAAGTGTTTTGATTTGCAAAGTGAAACATAGATTGTGAGATTTTCCATATATTTCCACGAAGAAATATTGATACATATCATATTTGGTGACAGCGGTAAAGCCAGTTCTATTTAGTCTTATAGTGGAAAGAAAATCAATTCAAAAATAGTTTCATATACGTTTTTTGCAATCTATAAATCTAAAATTAATAATTGTATATAATTAGATTATAAAACTATAAATAAATATTATAGATACATAAATAAATAATATTTAATACAATAATGGATTAATAATTGTACATACATATTCAGTTGTACATGTATATTTAAGCGGAATTTAAAAAAAAAAAAACGTCCAGTGTTTCACATTATTCGATTGTCGTCGGTTACAGTGCAAAAACAGCGAAGCAGATAAAAGTACCGTTATATTATCGTACCATATTTGGAAACCCAACTTTATTAAAATTTCATCTTTAACTACTTAATTTTAAATCACGCATTCCTGAAAATAAACATTCTTCGATACAATTCAATATTTTCAACATTTTTCAACAATCGTTTTTCCGGCATTATGCGAGTTCAACAATTTCGATATATTCAACATAAACCAGCATTGAGCATTCATCAGCAATAGTGTTTCCAGCATTGAGTTCAATTCAACTAATTTATTATAAAAAAAATTTATTAAACGGTATGTATTCAAATGTTATCAAGAGTATAATTTAGGTACCTTAATACCGTGATTAATTTCAAAATTTTTTTCTTTAACTTTTTTATGTTGATAAAACGCAAATGAGTTCTTCGGATGAAGAACAAGAAACACTTGAGTTAAGAAACAAGGTCGTTTTGAAATCAACTCCACCGAATGATCAGCTGTTAGAAACCGTAAGTAGTAATTCGAGTCATAATAATAATAATAATATTTCTACTCAAACGATAAATCCGATAAAATTTTTGTTGATTCGTCTAATGAACTTAAAGAACGTATTACTATCAAATTTCCTTTAGTTAAATTAACCAAAATCGAACTACATAAACCTCTTAAAATGAATTTTTCTATTGATAACGCCATCAAACTAATTCCTCCTGAATTTAATGGCGATAGTATTAATTTGCATAAATTTGTCTCTTGTTGTGACAATATATCAAAGTCTATAAAGTCTAAGGAAGACACAGAAATATTTTTAGAGATATAACTAAAACAAAAGTTAGCTGGAAAAGCATATGACCTTGTTAAGTACAACACGTTTGCCGTGGACAGATTTAAAAGACAAATTGCAAATCCAATTTTCTGATTGTCGTTCCGTCGAACAATTACAACTAGAATTAGTTCAATTACAGCAAGCAAAAAATGAAAATATTAAAGCTTTTGCACAAAGAATTGAACAACTGGTTGCGGATCTCAATGATGCCTGCATTTCCAGAGAAGGAAAAGATACAGCTAACTACATAACTAAAATAAATTCTTCAACATCGCTAAGAGCGTTTGAAAATGGCTTAAAAAATCCCGTAAAGTTAATAATTAAAGCATGTCAATTTATTACTTTAAAGGAGGCCATAGCGAAAGCTCTTGAAGAAGAAAAAGTTTTAAATTTTAATGGAAACAAACCTTGAGAAAATATTGTAACGTGCCAATTATGTAATAAGAATGGTCATGTTGCGAAATCATGTTTTTCTTTACGTTCTCCGAACCCTAAATCGAACGTTCAAGTACCAATTAATAATAATCAAAGTTTTCTCAGATTACCAAATAATAATAATCAAACTTTTGTTAGAAATCCTGTCAGAACGTACCATGTCGTTTGCGCATATTGTCGTAGATTAGGACATCATATACGAAATTGTCGTTTAAAAATGAATAACGATTCGAATCATAATAACCAACCTCATTCCAATGAAACAGTTAAAGAAAGCCATGAACGTATTTCGGAAAACTTAACGACACTCGACATGATCAGACCGAACACGTCAAGTCGAGTGAGCCCTCCATAAAATCAAGAAATAATGTGCTATAATTTTAATGAAATCCCTAATTCTGATTACGTCATTTTAAATATAAATATTGCGAAAAATAAAAACAAAAATCTAACCTTCCTAATAGATACCGGAGCCGAACTAAGTGTCGTAAAACATGGAGTTTTAGCTGATAAAACACAATGTTATCCTGATAAAAAATGCATAATAAAAGGGGTTACAAATCATGATTTGACAACAATAGCCCTATGTAATTCAAATATCATTCTTCAGGAAAATATTTTAGTTCAACAAAAATTTCAAATTGTACCGGATATTTTTCCTATCAATTGTGATGGAATTCTTGGAAAAGATTTTTTACGAAAAAATAAATGCATAACCGATTACACAAATAATACCATTATGTTAAATCCGTTTAACAACTTTAACATAACCTTGAATTTAACTTCTACCGATTCGAAAATAATTATAGTACCATCCTCGAATCGAAAAAATAATTAAATCCCCAATCACTGGTTGTAAAAACGATGAAGAATATATTTGCAAAGCCAAAGAAATTCAACCTGGTGTATATATTCCCAATTCTATAATACGCATTAATAATAATTATGCTTACATTAGAATCGTTAATTCAAATGAATTTCCCGTTGAAATAAATTCTTTGTTAATCCGAACTGAATTCAATTACAAAATTATGCCGAAAATATAACGATTTATTTCATTTGGATGGAGATAAACTTACTGTAACTTCAGCTACTAGTCATGCCATTCCACTAAAATCACAATCAAAACCTATTAATATTAAGCAGTATCGATTGCCCCATTCCGCTAAGTTAGAAGCCGAAAGGCAAGTCGAGCAAATGCTTAATGATGGCGTAGTAGAACCAAGTAATAGTCCATTCAATAGTCCATTAATAGTGGTGCCAAAAAAATCAGTAAATGGTGAACGAAAGTGGAGAATTGTAGTAGATTTTCGTCTTTTAAACGATATGACTATCAGTGACGTTTTCCCACTTCCAAATATTGCTGATACACTCGAGCAGTTAGGCAAGGCAAGATATTTTAAGACCCTTGATTTGGCAGAGGGGTATCATCAAGTTCCTTTGGCCGAACATGACAAACACAAGACTGCGTTTAGTACACAAACAAATCATTACCATTTTAACACAATGCCATTTGGGCTAAAAAATGCACCGTCCACGTTTCAGCGTGCAATGAATAACATTTTGATTGGTTTAAATGGACTAAAATGTTTTGTGTACTTAGACGACATAGTCATCCATGGATATGATCTTAATGAACACAATTTTAAATTGGAGGAAATCTTCCAACGTCTCCGGCATTTTAATCTGAAACTTCAACCATCTAAATGCCACTTCCTCTGCAAAGAAATACTCTTTTTGGGACACCAAGTCACAAATAAGGGAATACAACCGGACCCTTCAAAAACAATGGTCATTCAGGAATATCCTAAACCAACTTCTTCAAAAGAAATAAAATCTTTTCTTGGTTTATGCGGTTATTACCGTAGGTTTATAAACAATTTTGCAGAAATTGCTTCGCCCTTGACATCGCTACTAAAAAAAGATGTCGTTTTCAAATGGGACGCTTTTTGTGAAAATTCATTTCAAATTTTGAAAGCTGCTCTGATCTCTTCTCCCAAAATTTCTGCAGATCATACCAAACCATTTATTATAAGTTGTGACGCTAGTGACGTTGCAATCGGCGCGATATTATCACAAGAACGAGAATCAACCGACCTACCTATAAAATTTGTTAGTAGGACGTTGAATCCAGCAGAAAGAAAATATCCTGTGATAGAAAGAGAACTGTTAGCGATAGTTTGGGCCGTGAAAAAATTTAGGCCATATATTTATGGCCGCAGGTTCATAATAAGAACCGATCATAAACCTTTAATTTGGCTACACAAAAGCGCAAATCCTTCGGCTATACTCACTCGTTGGCGAATAGAGATGGACGATCATGAATATGACATTATTTATAAACCAGGCAAACAAAATGCTTGTGGTAACACGAGCTCAAGCCAAAAATAATTCTTTAATTATTGATTCATCTAAAGATATTTTAAATAATTCTTTAACGAATAATAGCAGAGCCTTCTAGAGTATAGAGCCATAATCATTATGACGTATTTTTTAGAAGCTTTTTTAGTGGTATAATTTTTCACTAATTTCCATAGGAATCCATAGTAAAAATGGTGTTTTTTAGCTGCAAATTTGTCAATGAAAAAAGCAAAAATGTTAGAAAATTTTTATACAAAAGTGTTCTACATATCTTTAGCAGCAATATATAGGAAGGGTATATTGGTATTAAGTAAATATTAATTGCAGAAATATTAAAATTAAATTATTTCTAAAATATATTTTTCGAACTTTCATTTTGAAAAATACATCAAAGTTGGCTCTGACGAATTAAAATAATACTTGATAAATTTATCTTTAGTTTTACTAGTGTACGTTAGATGTCTCAGATTTATACAGAAAAATACGAAAAAGATTATTTAATCACAAAATTATGACACGTTCTTAAGTATTTTGTGAATTTGGTTTGCTTTTCCTACAACTTTTGAACTCAAATTTCCCCAAGTGGAAATTTTTGGTACGATTTTTCAAAATGTTTACTTCTCACTGCCATCTATGTATATTGACTTAATGCACACGATTTGTAGTAAGCTTTTCTTTTTAATTTGACCAGAATGCTGTTGTTATGAACTTTTTTTTATATTTTGGTTTAAATAAATCAATTATTACAAGAAAATGAAAACGATTTACTTAAACGATATTCATATATGTTGAAATTCAAACATTTATGAAAATATTTCAGAAATCATAATTAAGAATTTGCAACGTTTTCATTTACAAGTTTGTCTTAAGAAAAAAAGTGATTTCCCATATGTTTTATGTGTTTTACTATGGAAATTTTGATTTTTTCGTCGTTTCTAATTCCCTTATAAAAGCTTCGTTTTTTAGATTATGGCTTGTATCAGAGCCTTCTAGAGTATAGAGCCATAATCATTATGACGTATTTTTTAGAAGCTTTTTTAGTGGTATAACTTTTCAATAATTTCCATAGGAATCCATAGTAAAAATGGTGTTTTTTAGCTTCAAGTTTTTCATTGAAAAAAGCAAAAATGTTACAAAATTTGTATACAGAAGTGTTCTACATATCTTTAGCAGCAATATTCAAGAAGGGTATATTGGTATTAAGTAAATATTAATTGCAGAAATAATAAAATTAAATTATTTCTAAAATATATTTTTCGAACTTTCATTTTGAAAAATAGATCAAAGTTGGCTCTGACGAATTAAAATAATACTTGCTACATTTATCTTTACTTTTACTAGTGTACGTTAGATGTCTCAGATTTATACAGAAAAATACGAAAAAAAATTATTTAATCACAAAATTATCACACGTTCTTAATATTTTGAGAATTTGTTTTGCTTTTCCTACAATTTTTGAACTTAAAATTTCCCCAGGTGGCAATTTTTGGTACGATTTTTAAAAAATTTGTACTGCCATCTATGTAATGTATATTGACTTAATGCACACAATTTGTAGTAAGCTTTTCTTTTTAATTTGACCAGAATGCTGTTGTTATGAACTTTTTTAATATTTTGGTTTAAATAAATCAATTATTACAAGAAAATGAAAACAATTTACTTAAACGACATTTATATATGTTGAAATTGAAACATTTATGAAAATATTTCAGAAATCATAATTAAGAATTTGTAACGTTTTCATTGACAAATTTGTCTTAAGAAAAAAAGCGATTTCCCATATGTTTTATGTGTTTTACTATGGAAATTTTGATTTTTTCGTCGTTTCTAATTCCCTTAAAAAAGCTTCGTTTTTTAGATTATGGCTTGTATAATCAAGGTTGCTTTGCTTGTATAATCAAGGTTGCTTTGATAATAGTGCAAAAATAAATACTTCCAAAGCTCAAACAGAGTATCCATGTAAAGTAGAACTTTCAGATGTGAAAGATATCAAACGAGTACTAGCAGAGCCTTCTAGAGTATAGAGCCATAATCATTATGACGTATTTTTTAGAAGCTTTTTTAGTGGTATAACTTTTCACTGATTTCCATAGGAATCCATAGTAAAAATGGTGTTTTTTAGCTTCAAGTTTTTCAATGAAAAACGCAAAAATTTTACAAAATTTTTATACAAAAGTGTTCTACATATCTTTAGCAGCAATATACAGGAAGAGTATATTGGTATTAAGTAAATATTAATTGCAGAAATATTAAAATTAAATTATTTCGAAAATATATTTTTCGAACTTTCATTTTGAAAAATACATCAAAGTTGGCTCTGACGAATCTAAATAATACTTGCTAAATTTATCTTTAGTTTTACTAGTGTACGTTAGATGTCTCAGATTTATACAGAAAAATACGAACAAAATTGTTTAATCACAAAATTATGACACGTTCTTAATATTTTGAGAATTTGTTTTGCTTTTCCTACAATTTTTGAACTTGAAATTTCCCCAGGTAGCAATTTTTCGTATGATTTTTAAAAATATTTACTGCCATCACTGCCATCTATGTAATGTATATTGACTTAATGCACAAGATTTGTAGTAAGCTTTTCTTTTTAATTTGAACTTTTTTTTATATTTTGGTTTAAATAAATCAATTAATACAAGAAAATGAAAACGATTTACTTAAACGATATTCATATAGGTTGAAATTCAAACATTTATGAAAATATTTCAGAAATCTTAATTAAGAATTGGCAACGTTTTCATTTACAAATTTGTCTTACGAAAAAAAGTGATTTCCCATATGTTTTATGTGTTTTACTATGGAAATTTTGGTTTTTTCCTCGTTTCTAATTCCCTTATAAAAGCTTCGTTTTTTAGATTATGGCTTGTATAATCAAGGTTGCTTTGGTACTAGACGAATTTCATAATTCTCCTATCGGGGGACACCAAGGTGTAATTAAAACCTTTCATCGAATTAAAAATAATTATTTCTTCCCTCAAATGTTGTCACGAATAAGGAAATACCTACATTCAAAGTTGCGAAAAATGCCAAAAGAACAAGGTGTGTAGAACTAACAAACTTCCCATGAAAATAACCAGCACATCTAACAGACCTTTCCAAAAAATTTTTATGGACGTAGTTGAACCACTTCCTGAAACATATAATCAAAATAAATATATTCTTACAATGCAGGATGATTTGAGCAAATATTCCCTAGCTATACCAATCAAAAATCAGGAAACAACAACTATCTCAATAGCTTTCACAGTACATTTTATATGTCAATTTGGTGCACCTGAGTCAATCGTGACCGATCAGGGCAGCAATTTTATGAGTGAAATGTTTAAACATACATGTAAACTACTTGCCATTAAGAAATTTAATACAACTGCGTACCATCCACAATCAAATGGCGCATTAGAACGATCACATCGAACTCTAGCTGAATATATTAGAAATTTTTCCAATGGTGATCAATTAAATTGGGACGAATGGATACCATTTGCCATGTTCGCATACAACTCTTCGCCACATTCCACCACGAATTATATGCCGTATGAACTGGTTTTTGGTCACAAACCTATTTTACCTATAGTTCATTAAAGAAAGAACCAGAGCCAATTTACAACTATAATGACTATACTTACGAATTGAAAAATAAATTGCAAACAGCTTGGCAAATAGCACATACAAACTTAATCACTAGTAAAGAGATATCCAAGACATACTATGATCGTAGTGCCTCAACATCTTCACAGTTTCAAATCGGTGATCAAATTCTTTTAAAAAATGAAAGAGCGAATACAAAACTAGATGCTCTATGGCTAGGTCCATATGAAATAATAAAATTAAATTCAAAGGAAAAATTGACACAGGTTTCAAAATGTTTATATTATGTTTTCCATTAATTGCAACTAAATAATTTGGGAAATTATTCTTTTAAAACCTTCTACTACTATCATCCATTCATGTTCTGAAGAAGGCGTTCGAAGATATTCTTCACGTGGAACTTCCCACAGTGTCCAGCAAACACCCCAGACGACCCCACTTATAGTTGATACTCCAACTTTATAAGAATAGTGCAAGTCTTTCATGGAACTTCCTGATGCTAAATGTCTTTGCTAAAAATTTACACTAGTTACGTGAATCCATCACAGACGTCTATTCGAGTTATTGCGTTATGAAAACTGCGGCTATTCGTTTTTTTTGAAAGAATAAAAGTTTACCATGTGAACATCCGCTGATTTTACGTTTAAAATCGAATACTGTAAAAAACGCGCAGTACAATGCCGTGTGAACCCAGCCTCACTAGAACTCAATTGTAACAAAAATATTATAAGCTTACAAAAACTTAGAATGTCACAAAAATTCTAAGCTTCATTTTCTCCACTCTCATATAGACTATTTTCAAACAATTTTGGAAATTATAGCATGGAACAAGAAGAAAGGTTTCATTAAAATATTAACAAGTTGGTGAATAGATACCAGGAGAGTGGAACATTAATTTGATAGCTTGCTAATGTTTCTGTGTAAAGAGAGACGATAAAAGGCCAATGAAAGCGAAAAGGAATCCAATAAAAATCTTTAGAAGATAGAAGAGTTCGTTATAATACAAAAAGACGAGTAGCGTTACAATCTAGTTTGTGGAAACTTAATAAGAACGACTAGAACTACTTTTGCTATTGCTTGAGCCGTTCTTATTACTATTTAAGAACAAATGATGTGGTGTTTTTCATTGTTGTCAGTTAACCACGTTATTATATTCCAATATTATGATTGGAAGAAGCAGTGCCAACTAGAACAGTGATAATTAGAAATCAAAATTCCGGATATATTATATGGGCAGCTTCTAAAATAATTTTTGGAGGTGGGCTTTACAGAGACAAATATCGATCCAAGAGGATATATGTATGTATAGGAAAAATTTGTACAAATTAGCTTAAGAAAATCTAGGAAGCATTCCAAAAAAGATTAATAACCTTGAGTAAAATTTCAAGAAACCTTTTAGTAAATGCTTTATTCTCAACTCTCAAACCAGTACAAATTAAATCTTTTGAATCAGTCCGAAGAAAGCAGGAAAATTAACAACTATTAGGAGGTACAGATCTTCGATTCTAGTAAATTCACAATCTCAATCCATTGGAACAATCATGTGCTTGAATCTGGCGATGAAAGGCTCAATGACCAAGAAAAAATAAAGCAACCACTCCAGACACAATCAATAATAAAAAATGTTTACTAAAAACGAGGAAGAAATCAATAAATGTCTCAAATCAATGGGCGAACAATACTCAAGCATAAAATTCGTGAGCGTTGTGTCTATAACGCTGATGGTCGTATATCATTCTTATAAGTGGTGATAATTTCTTCTCCGATATTACCACAAATAAGGAGGACAGAATGAAATTAAAATTTGATTGGATTGTGCTAACTCGTAAAGAAAAACATCACAAAGAGGATACACTGTAATCAAGGCAAAACACATCGAGTCGAACCTTGATTAATGTGTCCATATGCCTTTTCAGAAGGCTGCTGATTTTATTTTGGTAGCCTTCAACGTCAAGAAACATTTTGTTACTCATCCTATGTACTTTCTAAGAGTTGTAAGAGCTATATCCCTTTGTAGGTTTTGTATGTGAATTCACATATATTTGGTGCAAACTTATGTAAAACTCCTGATGTAAAGCTAAAATAAAATTTGTTAAGAGTTTTTTGTTAAATTTGGGAACTTCAAAGAAAATGAGGAAAGTTGTTGAATAAGATGTAATAACAAAGTTTGAATAGTATTACACCTAAAGTGAAATATATGAAATAGTATAGTAAATTAAAACATTCAAGTTAGTTCTCTTATGCAGAGTTAAACATAAGTAATGAAATTGCTTTATACGTCACGGTTCAATTTCCAGGTAATTATTCAAATTAAGGTCAAATATGAATAAATGAGGAAGAGACGTTAAAAATATCTAAACAACATATTTAAAATATTTCTGTTATATAGTTCATTAATATTCAAGAAAACCGTTTTAGGCTATATGTATATTAGATAGATACTTGCTTTCCTTCAATAAACCGACATAAATAAACTGAAGACTTTATTCTTGGAAAAGCAAAATGTTTAAAATGATAATAATTTGAATAATGTCGAATAAATGAGTAATACATTTATTAATCCAGGTCATGTACATACATTTTTTATGTTGTCAAAATTATATTAAAAATAATGCGTGAAGGTTTTTTATGTTTTAATCAATTAATAAAATGTTAGATCACACCATTCGCCCAAAGATATACAAATTATATCATTAATATGGAAATACGTACGCACCCACATAAAAACAGTGATTCGAAAAAATCACTGTAATTTGTCATCACTCGCGTAACCAAAAAGAGCGGTATGAGATTTTAAAAATACCGTATTTAATGGAAAAATTCTTATTTCCCGCATTAAAACAAACTTTTTTTTTTGTTACAAATCTACAAATCTCACGAAATTTCATTATATGGATAATATTTCAAACGAATCACAACAACAAAACCAATAATACGAAAAAATTTGTGTTAAGTCCAAAACAGCCAAAAAATCGTTGAAATGGAATTTTCATTTATTTTTCCGGTTTTATTTTTTTTTTGGGGTTAGAATCGAAAACAAATTATTTTTCTTTTTGTTTATAATTTTGCGGATATTTTTTGGCTTTGTGGGTGAAATGATGGATGGTATAACATAAATTTCGTTCTTCAGTTGGCCTTTTTTTATTTTATTCTAATTTTAGAAGAAACACACAAACATACCAAAACAGAGACATAAAACCAACGGCGCACAATAAAAAAAACAAAGCAAAATCATTTCCATGAAAAATCAAACATTCAACAAGTTTAAAAAATAAAAAAACATTTTTTTTATGAAAAACAAAAAAAAAAGCTCGTGCTTTTTATTTTTATCCATAAAAAATTAGTCTCCAGTGAAATTAGAATACACACAACAGAGCAAAAAAAAAAAAAAGTGTGTGCCATACCATAAAACAGCAAAACAAAAAGAACAGAGAAAAAATCAGAGTTTTACGGTTCTGTTATATAGTTGTTGTTGTTGTTGTTTGGGTGAAAATTGAAAAACTTAAGTGAAAAAATTTAGATTAGAATTTTTATTTTATTTAAAAATAACACACAACCAAAATTTTTTTTTTGTTTTATCAAAACAAAACAACCAGAAATAACTGGAAAATTGGAAAATGAAATTTGGTTATAGGTATGTGTATAACATGGCTGTGTTATGATTTTAATGGTGGAAACATATTGTTTTGGGGTTATGTGTATATTTTTGGGGATCTTAGGATATTATAATAAATGTAATTGTATTTAACTTTTTCTCAGAATCGTGCGATGCTCGACGGTTGCTGTTATACAGTATATGTAAATACATTTATGGTAATAAGGTACGAAGGCAAGTGAAAAATTTAATCAGCGTTAAGAGATTTGATGTAGATTTCCTAGGGCTTGTGGCTGTATTTTTTTGTTTTATTTCTTGTTAAAATAAATTGAATGTGTGCGATGAGATAAACGCTGTTCACATGTGATTATTAAGGGTTTTATTAAGCTGCGGTAATTCTGATTAGCTTGACCAAGAGTTTATTTTGAAAAGCGACTAATCCACTCTTAATACAGAGCCCACTATATATAATTATGAGTACGCAATGCACTTTCTTAATAAAAAAAAAATTATTTAGTTTGACTATTTTATTCATTTACATTTAAAAGCACAATTACGACTAATTTTACATTAATGTTTTTACTTATTTATAACCTTATGTTAATCTAACTAAATTGATTATACAGCATTCTGGATATCTATGTTGAATTGTATGTTTGTTGAACACATGCAATTGTCCGTCTCGGATTACCACTCGTGTTTATCTTTTCTGCTGACGTCCACGTTCTTCGTTGAATTTTTTGCTTTTTCTAGTAATTCCGAATGTGATATCCCAACTTCTTTAGATGCTGGTTTTTGGTCGGCTGTTATTTTTACAGTTGTTCTGTATTTGTGGCAGCAAATATAGAGGATTAAACTTATTATACAGATTGATGAGAATGACACTCCGCTTGATAGAGTCCATATCCACGTCTGATGGTCCATTTGTATTAGGTAGACGTTGTCTAGTTGTTTCCTATTTTCGATGGATTCTTGATTAATCAGTGCAATATCCCTGGATTCATCTACTCTTCGGGTAATTTTGAAATTGTGCAGTGCTCCCTGGATTTCGTTATTTTCACTTGTTGTTACGTAAGATTGGAATTTCCTATTATTTATAGTAACGGTGCAGTTTTTGAATTTAATTAGGCAGTTCCCTGTTAAGTTTCTGTTGTCTGGTCCACAATCTGAGATAAGTGTTTCTTGTTTTGCGTTATTTATTAAGATCTTGTCCTCCATAATGAATTGGACTGTTGTTCTTTCTTCCGGGATGACATCGCAGTTGGCCCTGCTTCCCAGTATCAATGGCTTGATGCAGGTGTCTTCAAATTCTTTTATCTCTGAATATCTTTGTACGAAGTTTTTATAATCTGTGCTCATAAATAACCTGCCTCCTGTTTTAACCAGATGTTTTGGGGCTTTTTTTATTACTGTGTTGTTAACTGCTAATGGGACGATCATTATTGTTGTTGCCATTTCTTTTTCCAGCTTTGGTATGTGGAGGATGTAGAGTAGGGTCTCGTTGTTTATCGCGATTTTCGGGGTTGTCCAATGCTGTCATAAGTGCTCTATTAACCATGTTGGATTGCGTTACCACTTTGTTTACCGTATTCGTGATTGATTGTATACGTTCATTGATCTGTTCGTTTATACGGAACTGTGCTGTGTTCTCGTTTATCAGTGTGTTCATTGTTGTGTTAATTAATCGTAGGTCCTGAGCATCTGGATTGCCTGCTACCCACTTCCAAACTGACCCGAGTGCATCCCAGCGTTTATGCCTTGTGGGTTTTGGAGGCTTAATTTGTTGGAAGTTGTTTCTTAATTTTTTATATTTTTGATTTATAATGCTATACAATTCTAAATTATTATTTACTCTATTGTTTACAAATTTGTTTATTGATTCTAATGTGTTCTCTAAATTTGTTAAATTTATTGGGAGGATAATTTTTATGTTGCCTATTTGCAATTTACAATTATTTAATTTTACCAACAATATCGGATCTTCATGTAAATTCTTAATTTCTAATTCTTTTGCGTTACAATACAATTTGTTTAATGTAATTATTATAATTACTAGCTTTAATATTGAAAACACTAGGGGGTACAGCCCGTCCTTGGACGGATACAATTTATATATAATGTTGATGTCAAGCGGCCGCCGCCATAATCACCATTTGACCATTTGATATTTTTTTAACCGTTATTTTTTAGCCAAATAGGAATAGCTCGAGACTAAAGGCTTTTAAGGATTATTGTACTTTAAATAGACCTTAAACCAAAGAGTAAGGGCTTTTAAGGACGATATTACATGCGTTGGGGCATCACACAATAAACCTTACAGACAGAAAAAAATAAACAAATCGAGGTGGGCTGTGTCATCAACACTTCCGTCGGTGTTTTGCGTGATAACGTTTATAACATGTTGAGATTAATTATTTTAATTTAAACTAAATTAACCACCACTGTTTCTTTATGCAAAAATAGACTTCCAGAATTGCTCGGATCGGATGAGCCATTCTCTTACTACAGTTGCTGAAGGGTTTAAATCGCGTGAAATCATTCGATAATATTATGTATGAGGCATGAAGCCTAAGGACCAATCTAAGAAATCATACATTTAAATTAAAGGTAATGCTTACAGTTGATTAGTAATTGCCCACGACCAAGGGAAAACTTTCTTGTCAATTTTCTGAACATGCGGTGTAAGACGTTATCACGTCAAAAAATATAAATTGAAAATCGAAACTAAAATGCCTTGACCACAATCGAACCCCGGACTTTAGCCGCTCTAGTCCAAAACATTTCTACTAAGCCATATCAACCTAAGGAAATTTATTTAATTTTCATTCTTATATTGTTTGAAACATATAGCATGCTTTGAAGTTTAGGAAAGGGAAAAATTTTTTTACCGAAAAATTCTCATGGCTTACTACAACTTATAATATATTAAAGTTTTTAAATAATTAGGGATTTTCCCAAATAGAATTCCAACGCCTACTGACTGGCGGCTAAAAAATTTCGTATGTAGTTTTATATGGTCAAACATGTGTTTGAATGTTTCATTAAATTATTAATTTCGACTAAATTAATTTTAAAATTTGATATTTATTATTAATCGCAACATACTCATCTTTATTAATCATAAAAAAAAAGTACGGGGACATCCACTAATTTAGACAGGAAACTTGTATTTGTAAACATGATTTTACTTATTTTTGCATGTAAAAATAAAAAAAGTGTAGTCAGCGCTGCCCAAGTGTGGGGACAAATGAACTAAAATCGATTTTGGGAAAATCCCTCATTTGTTGTAGTGTTTAGGGGCATCATAAACGCGGGCCACATATTTTCTTGTGTAATTGCTGTAATAACTATAAAGCGGAATGTTTAATTTAAAGTAAAATATTTGGTCATTACATGAATACTAAAAAAAAAAATTAGATGAGGATTGATCCGAAGACCTTTGCCGCTCTAGCCCAATGCGTTACCACTACGCCACAAACAATATAGAAACTTTTGTTTTATTTGCATTGTTAAATTGTTTTATTTTTTCAAAGCGTTCTACAGCCTCATAGCTAAGTATATATACATATATTAATTTCCTGTAATATAGTGAGAAGAGAGAAAAATTTATTTATTGAGTTTTAATTCTTTTAATATTTCTATTGGTTTTAAATGTGTTAATTGTGTCTTTGATTTGAGTTTCTATCCCCCTTGGTTGGTTTTTAGATCTAATGTTAGGTTTTAAATAAACTATTTGTTTTTCCGTTAAATTTGGGGGTTCTTCTTTTTTCTTATTTTGTTCCTGCATCCGATTTGTGTTTTTTTTTAATTTGATACTTACATTCTTGAAAATGTGGTCAGCTTGATCTTGTATTTCTTTCGGGTTCCTTGAGTTGTTTTGGTTAAAGATTATTTCATTCGGCGTGAAGCCTGTAGAGGAGTGTACGGAATTATTGTACAATGCCACTGCTAATTCTATTGCAGTTTGAGTGTCAGGTTTTGGGAGTTTTTTTTTTGTTCGTGTTGAAAATTTCTATAATAGTTGAGTGAGTTTTCTCAACTTGTCCATTGGATTCTGAAGAGGACGCATATTCTAATTTGACATTTAGTCTGTTTAGATATTCTCTAAATTGGGTTGACTGAAATGTTGTCTCATGGTCTGAGATAATACTGTTTGGGATTCCGAATAGGGTGAAATACTTTGTCAAGGCTTTTGTTGTATCTGTTAGGTTTTTTGAATCGATCGGTACCATTTGAAGGTGTTTTGAAAAGGCATCTATTATCGACAGGAAGTTAATTTTATTGTCGATATGTACTCTTTCTAGAGGTTTCTCCGTATTGGGTCTTGGAGATATTTTTATATTATACGGTCTCCGATCGTATTTATGCATATTGCAGATGTTACATGCATTAGTGAAGGTTTTGATTCTATTGATCAAATTTGAGAAAAAGTAGGATCGTCTGATTTGACTTTCCACCTCTCTTATTCCCCTATGTGCCCTTTCGTGTTCTTTATTCACGATACTGTTTTGTCTTTTTTCGTTCGTTACGTCTTCGACCATTTTGGTAGTGAAGACGAAATGTCCTTTTTGTGAGAAATTCTCCTTGAATGAATCTTGGATTTTCTGGTACAGCGTTTCTGGTGCCAAAATTGCTGTTTGTTTGCCATTATGAAATTTTCTTATGATTTCAGTAATCTCGTTCTTCTCAAACGATGGTTTTGAAATTATTATTCTAGTGAATTTAAGGAATATTTCCTCTAATATGACTGTGTCAATTTTAGATATTTTGAAAATTATTTGATTCCTATAGTAATTTATAGGTCGGTCCGAAAAGTGTATGAAGTAATCATCCGACGTATAGGCGGAATGAACTGTTTCTATGTCGCTGGTATTTCCAGAAATATTTTCTGCGATTTCTCTAGATTCACGTGAAGTGTTATCTATATTTTCATTAACATTAATTTCCATGTCCTTGGCTGCTGCTGTTGGGAATCTATTGAGGGCGTCTGCCACTACGTTAGTTTTTCCCTCCTTATAAATTATGTCATAATCATAATTTTCGAGCTCTAGTCTCCATCTGAGCATTTTAGTATTTTTTTCTGAGGATTTAATGAAGGTTAAGGGTTTGTGGTCTGTGACTAATGTAAATTTGTTACCGTAAAGGTATGGCTGGTATTTCTTTACCGCCCATATAATGGCCAAGGCCTCCTTTCATTTGTGGCGTAATTACACTCTGTTCGATTCAGTGTTCTAGAGCCGAAAGCGATTGGTCTTTCGACACCGTCGTGTATCTGTGACAGAACTGCTCCCAGCGCGAAATCTGAAGCGTCTGTCGTAAGGATGAATGGTTTCGTGAAATCCGGATAGGCCAGGATTTGGTCTGTGGACAGGATTTCTTTTCGGGTTTCGAAAACTTTTACATAGTCTGGATTATTAATATTGATGACCTCGTCTTTCTTTAGATATTTTGTCATCGGCCTGTAGCGGCGGTAGTAACCCGACAGTCCAAGGAATTGTTTAATTTGTTTAGCATTCTTTGGTCGTGGCCATTCAAGTATTTTTTGGATTTTGTCTGTGTTGGGTCTTACTCCTTCTTGGGTGATCACATGTCCCAGAAATTCGGTTTCTCGCTTTAGAAACTCGCATTTGTCTAACTGAATTTTCAAATTAAATTGCGATAGTCTCTTGAGTACCATCTCTAGATTTTTTATATGATTCTCCAAATTCTGCCCTACAATGATGATATCATCCAGGTAAACATGGCAAATATTGCCTATTAAGCCTGATAATACGCTATTCATTGCCCGTTGGAACGTGGCAGGAGCGTTCTTCAACCCGAAAGGCATTCGAGAAAACTCAAAGTGCCCCTTGTCCGTTGAGAAGGCGGTTTTCTCCTGTGATTTCTCGTCCATAGGTATTTGATGAAATCCCGACTTTAAGTCCAATGTAGTAAAATACACTGACTTGCCAAGGCTGTCTAAGATTTCGTCGATCTGGGGTATAGGGAATTTGTCATCTACCGTTTTTTCGTTTAATTTTCGGTAGTCTATGACGATCCTAATCTTCTTTGTTCCCGAGGCGTCAGCCTTTTTTGGGACTACCCAGACTGGAGATGAGTAAGGGCTACTCGAATTTCGAATGATACCGCAATCCAGCATTTCCTGCACTTGGTTTTCCACATCGTTTTTGAAGCAGTGTGGGTACCTCTACGTTTTAGTGTACACTGGATTTTCATCCTTTGTGACTATTTTATGCTTTATCATTGTAGTTGCCGATAGCTTTTCATTCTGTTTTAATAAAACGTTTTGATTTCTATGGATTGTGTCGATTAGAATGCTTCTTTCGTTTTTATTCAAGTGTTCTGTTCTAATTAGGTCTTGAATTCCTTGTTTGTCAATTAAGGTTTTACAATAGACTGGTACGGGTTCTAATGTACTAAAATTATTAACTTCAATTTTAAGTTTAGGCAGTTTTGTAGGTGGGGTTGGGTTATTGGTTAGTACGTTAACAACTGTTCTAAAATTATTGGCTCTATAAAGGCCAGGTTGCATTGTTACCTCGTCGTTTATCTTTTCGTACTTTGGTATTACCCAGTCTCCATTTTGTGAGGTGTCGAGCGTTACCGCATGATGGTAAAAATTCTCTGCCGGATAATATCGGTAGAATTTAAATTTATGGGTATTTAGTGATATAGTGTTGGACTTATAGTCAATTTTCGCTTGCATTTCTGCCATTGTTTCTGACCCAAGAATTCCATCAAAGAAATTGTGGAACTCTAATTCATAATACATTTGCGAAGGTAATTTATTACTAATGAGATTTAATTTGCCTTTTCTGTTTGATTTCTGAGTACCCAAAAAAATTTTAATTGACGTACTTTGAGGTTCTATTAGATGTTCTGGGATTATATTCGGACTAATAATATTTTTATTAGCACCGGTGTCTATTAATAGTTTTAAGCTTTTTGTTTTGTCGTGATTTCGACAGATTAGATACGGTAAAAAATTTAGTCCTCCGTATCTGAACTTGGATCTGATTGAAAATTTTCTGGATATAGATCTTCTAAATTCTCTGAATTTAGTATTTCGTTTGATGTGTCGTCACTCTGGGTTACTTCGTGATTATTAATGATTCTTCTATTGAGAGTATTTCGTGATCTTGACGAGATGTCGATAGACATCGGTGTTTCCGTGTCCTGAATTGGTCCATTGGGTTTTCTATAATTGAATTCTTTGACATCCCTTGGTTTTGGTGTAAATTGGTTGAATTTTGGCTGGTTTGGTGCTATTTGGTTTATTTTTGGGGTGTACTGATTAGGCATGATAGGCTTTTTTGAGTTGTTTTAAATTAACTCATTTGTGCTAAATTTGCACAAAAATGCGTATGCCTCTTCTAGTGTTTTGGGTTTCGCTGCTTGTGCGAACCCGAAGTAAGGCTTCCTCAAGCCGGAAATGTAGGCCGCTAAAGCATCTTCTTCTATAAATGTGGAAATGGCTTGCCACGAGTTGTTATAAATGCTGTTTTGTTTAGCGAGCGTCTTTATATTTTGGACGATCTCATTCGTTTTATTATGGTAGCTATGTACCGACATATTTTCAACTTGTTTGTGTGCCCATAGTTGGGACTTGTAATAGGAAAGTTCTTGTTTGTCGCCTAGGGCTTCAATCAAGATTTCCTTCATTTCTAAGAAAGTTTCGGGATCTCCCGCTAAACATAATATGTCTCTTGCCTTTCCTTCCACTTTGTTTTTTACCGCCTGGAAGTACATTCGGTATTGTTGTGGGGGGACTAGAGGTTCAAACATTTGAAGCGTTTCCTCGGCTGTTTTTAGCCAGGAATTTACTTGTCTTCGATTTCCATCGAAGGAAGGGATGGACTTTATAGGATCTGGTATCCTAAAGAGATCTAAGTTTGAACGGTTTTCGTTCAAAATTACTGGTGGAGGCTGTGCTTGCGCTTCCGTTTTTTGGTTTAGGTATGTCAATACCTGATCGTGCTCGACTTGTTTTTGGCTCATCGAGGCTAACTGGCCCACTATTGCGCCCAGTTGAGCCATAACCTGTTCCATTTCTGTCATTTCGTCAATGGAATTGGTTTCTGTTAACTTTATACCCCTATTAGCGATAAAGATTTCACTTAGTTTTTCTTTTCTGTTTCGGGGAATCTTGAATCTGATTCTTCCCCCTTAAACAAAATTTTCACTATCGAACAACTTTTACGAGATTGATTATGATTCACTTGAACCTGTTATTTCAATTGATTTGTGATTTTGAGACCTTTTGATTCACAAAATAAATCTAGTTGAATTTAATTTTATAGCGTTTTTCTACTTTTTCGCGTCTATCTCGTAGTGCGCGATGGATAACGTGTACCAAGGAATAACCAAAAAAAATTACGTCTATCTCGTAGCGCGTATTATTTGGGTAATTCTTTCCTCTCGTCTATCTGATAGTGCGTTAGGTTTCGGCGGTTTCACGTCTATCTCGTAGTGCGTGATGTTGCCTTTTATTTTGCAGTGAGTAGAGGAGATTCAATTATTTACTGGTAATTGAATGAGTTTGTATATGGTTTAAAATTTAAACTTACATTTCTTACCTTGTTCTGCCTGCTACTGCTCGTGGTTAGTAGGTTCCGGAAGTATTCAGTTGTGGTGCGGACGGCGTGATCCTCAATTCCCTTGGACGGTATACACCTTCAGTCACAGGACGTCAAAAGAAAAATCTACCGATTATGTGTTTTCTCTATTGTAGTTTAAGTGAGTTTTTTTAAAACGATTCCTAATTGAGCGAGTATATTCTACTCCGTTTCGCAACGATTCTCGATTAGGCGAGTATATTCTACTCCGTTTCTTTATTTTTCCCTTTATAACTACTCTAGAACTTACACACAATAACTCGAAATTTATTCTGACGGAATCACTATGAGGTAGTTTTTATTCACTATCTCGGCACTGTTTTCACTACACTTGAACTAAACTTCCGTCTGTACGGCTGCGCCAATTATGAGTACGCAATGCACTTTCTTAATAAAAAAAAAATTATTTATTTTGACTATTTTATTCATTTACATTTAAAAGCACAATTACGACTAATTTTACATTAATGTTTTTACTTATTTATAACCTTATGTTAATCTAACTAAATTGATTATACAGCATTCTGGATATCTATATTATATAAAATACAAGAATGTTCAACATTTTCTTAAGCTATAAATTTCCATTTCATATATCGTTATTAAGCATAGTTCAATAGCTCATGTGTTAGAGCGATGCGCTATGAAGTTAAAGGTCTCGAGTTCGATTCTCTATAGCTTCCTCTTTTTTTTTCAATTTAATGTAATTATTTTTGTTCTCCGATTTCTCCAATCAGAAGAGGCGTTCTCTCTCTACAATGGCTCGCCTGAAACCACACATTACAATGGCTTGCCTGTTGGAAATTAATTGGTATTTATTTAATTTTCATTGTTATATTATTTAAGTTACCGACCAAACGGCGCAGTGGTTAAAGCTACGGCGGTTGGATCGAGAGGTACCGGGTTCGAATCCCTATAGGGGCGGGATGCAAAAGGAATTTTTCATCATCTGATTACGATCGGTGATGACGATGAACACATCTATGACCCCCTGTTGAGAGTGCGGAATCCATGGGCCGATCCACCTTTCATGTCAGTACTATAGGCTGGCATGAAGCAATGCAATGTGCAGGTGGTTTAAACGAAAGCGGGTCTATAGCCGTACGTCCTCGAGTTGGCTGGCAACGGCGTAAGGTAGGACGTTAAAAGGGAACTGCGAAAGAGTTGGGAGTGCCTTGAGCCCCAGAAAAAAAGATTGCAAAGATAGAAACGAAAAAAAAAAAAAAAAGCATGCTATGAAGTTTATGACAGGAAAAAATAATTTTTCAGAAAAATTTTCATAGCTTACTACAACTCATAATATAAAAGTTTTTAAATAATTTGTTGTAGTATTCGCATGCATTTAGGCGCAATATAAACGCGTACCACGTATTTTATTGTGTAATTACTGTAATAACTATAAAGCGGAATGTTTAATTTAAAGTAAAATATTTGGTTGCTAGGGGACTGCTGTGCAATTGCCCAATTTTATTATTTATGTGAAACATTTTTGCCATAATAAATACAAACAACTTCTGCAAAAGGAATACTTCACTACAGGTTGCCCCGACGAAAAAAAGACTTCGAACTCTAATAAAATAGAACGCATTTAATTTTGTTTAGCAAAAATGTTTCACATAAATAATAAAATTGTGCAATTGTACAGGGGTCCCCTAGTCTATGTTGAATTGTATGTTTGTTGAACGCATGCAATTGTCCGTCTCGGATTACCACTCGTGTCTATCTTTTCTGCTGACGTTTGGATTGCGATTGTGGGAACGTCTGGCTGGTTTGTGTTATGTGTGGTATGTGCATACATAACTATATATATATATAAAGATGCGGGAAACTTTATGAAATCAATTTTATTTGACATCAATGGTAGTTTGGATGAGGAATTTCGTGAATTAATGCTAAATTAAGAAGATCAGAAAACCAATTTATTTTATTTGAATGTAAGTATTTTGACCACGGAAGTTGGCAGCTGTTCTTTTCCTGTGTAGACTTTATTATTGAAAACACCAACATTTTAATCAGAAAAAAGCAATCAAAGATGTTAAACATGCACGGATTACCGATAGTATTGAAGTAAATAGCTTGCTATGCGGGTTACACAAGTCACCCCATGTTTACGTTCGAAATCTATGGGCTAGTGACGGTACCGGACTGGAAATATTCAACGCAATAATGAGTTAAATTAGATTCCAATTTTTACTGCGAAATACAATATTAGATTTGATAATGTGGAAACTAGAGAAGAACGTCGGAAATTTGACAAATTGGCACCTATAGGAGAAATGTTTAAAAATTTCAACAAAAACTGGGACGAAAATTTCAAAGTGGGTTGCTGGGTTGATGAAAAACTGGAAAGTTTTCGATGTAGCTTCAAACAATGCATCCCTAATAAACCAGCCAAATATGGAATTAAAATCTTTTCCACTTTTGTGCAACCAACAAATAAGAAAAAGGTAGGACAAATCGGTTCATTTCAACCGAATTGCTCTCCAAAGATTTGGTCTACACCGAAAAAATTAATATTAATTTAATTTTGATTATCATTTAAAATTAAAATTTTTTAAAATATGTACCTCATTCATACCTATATCTATGTTTGTGATAAATCTTCCTGAACCTTTGCCTTTTTAAGTTTATATATTTTCCTAATAAATGTAAAGGGTGAAAAACACCCATAGTTAGTATAGAAACTAGTTAAAAATCGAGGTTAGTAATGAAGGTTAATATAAATTCAAAAGCTATTTGGAAGTCATACAGCATGTCACAAGTCATACAGCATATCGCACGTCATATTGTTCGTTAAATGAAGTTGGATTTCATCAGTTGTAGATTATAGCTTAAGATTTAATTAAGGTATTTTTGAAACAAAATATTTTAACCTAAAAGCAAAAATAGAGCAAATATTAGATCGGTTCAAAACACAAAACGTAATCAATGTTAAAAATATTCAAGATCAAAAAATTAAATCGACTTATCAAATATGTCTTCCAGAATTAAAGCTTCCAAATTTTGATCGAGCATTGGTTTCGTGGTTAAAATTCAAAAATACTTTTGAAGGAGTTATTGTCAAAAATGAATCACTATCAGATGTTCAAAAGTTACATTATTTAAAATGTACTATGTATTGTATGGTGACGCGAATAAAACTGTCGATGATGTGCAATATTCATCACATGGTTTCGAAATCGCATAGAAAACATTACTTTCACATTATGATAATCCTTGTAGCATTTTGGAGTAACGTATTAGTTGTTTGTTTGATATTAGACCACTTATTCACGAAGCGTCTCGTGATTTACGAAAAGTTTCTAACAACTACTAGGGTAAATAGTAGGTTAACAGTGAGTACGAATGCAGAGCTTAAGTACGGACAGTTTTTCCTGGCTAGGTTTCAGGGAAATGGGGTGGGGTTTTCCCAATGGTACACACGTTAATATTTAGCGGATCAACATTATCTCCAATTGGTGCTGTATACGTTGCACTCGAAATAAATGTTTTTTTGTAATTTTTAGCCCCATCGCACTGGCTGTGTAACTTGTATTTTGACTATGAGAATAACCAAAGCAACCTTGATTATACAAGCCATAATCTAAAAAACGAAGCTTTTATAAGGGAATTAGAAACGACGAAAAAATCAAAATTTCCATAGTAAAACACACAAAACATATGGGAAATCACTTTTTTTCCTAAGACAAATTTGTAAATGAAAACGTTGCAAATTCTTAATTATGATTTCTGAAATATTTTCATAAATGTTTGAATTTTAACATATATGAATACCGTTTAAGCAAATCGTTTTCATTTTCTTGTAATAATTGATTTATTTAAACCAAAATATAAAAAAAAGTTCATAACAACAGCTTTCTGGTCAAATTAAAAAGAAAAGCTTACTACAAATCGTGTGCATTAAGCCAATATACATAGATGGCAGTGGGCAGTAAACATTTTGAAAAACCGTACCAAAAATCGCCACTTGGGGAAATTTGAGTTCAAAAGTTGTAGGAAAAGCAAAACAAATTCGCAAAATATTTAAGAACGTGTCATAATTTTGTGATTAAACAATCTTTTTCGTATTTTTCTGTATAAATCTGAGACATCTAACGTACACTAGTAAAACTAAAGATAAATGTAGCAAGTATTATTTTAATTCGTCAGAGCCAACTTTAATGTATTTTTCAAAATGAAAGCTCGAAAAATATATTTTAGAATTAATTTAATTTTATTATTTCTGCAATTAATATTTACTTAATACCAATATACCCTTCTTGTATATTGCTGCTAAATATCTGTAGAACACTTTTGTATAAAATTTTTGTAACATTTTTGCTTTTTTCATTGAAAAACTTGAAGCTAAAAAACACCATTTTTAGTATGGATTCCTATGGAAATTAGTGAAAAGTTATACCACTTAAAAAGCTTCGAAAAAATATGTCATAATGATTATGGCTCTATACTCTAGAAGGCTCTGGAATAACCAGTCTTTTTAGCACAAGTAAAACATAAACAACCAAAAAAAAAAAATTAAAGTTCCGAGTATTCAAAGTACATTATTACCAAGATATCACAAAAAAGGAAATATAGGTACTTTATTTTAACAGATATTTACAAAAAATAATTAAAAAATTAAAATAAGTAAAAACTTTCTTTTTGTGATATACAATTTTTATTTATTCCGAATTTAAAACCTGTTTCGGACCTTCATCTTTCTTCAATTCTTTTTTTCACAAAAGGATGTTTAACATCCTAGATACAACCAATACAGGTCTTAATTCAACATCTTTCGGAATGGAAGAAATCTAAGCGATTACTTGAATTAGGGTGGCTTGGGTTATAAGGAAATGAATGAATTTTTTAGGTTTAGTGGGATACCTGTTTGATTCGGGTCACACACACACGGCCCCCACATATAACCTTTATATTGGTAACCCTCGACACCCGTTTCTACGGGACAATTAATTATTTTGGAGATTATACAATTTCTTCGAGAATGCGTGCTTACATGAGAAACGTCAACATTATACGTAACAACATAACACGGGGTAGAGGAATTCATTGGAAAGCGGTATAATTGTGGATAACTGATACAAATGCGTGTCAGGTAAGTTGGTACGTATCTATTTCTTAAAACTTACGACGAATCATTTTTGATTACAAATAAATTTTCCACGTACTAATTCATTTTCTATTTTGTGTGTGTAATTCAATTTTCGGTCGGCGAGTTTACATCTGCAATTGGCATTCATCATAGCAGTACATTGCATACAGTAATTGCATACAGGGTGACACAGTTAACAGAGGGTTTCACCCATTCACAGACGAGGCAATAATCAGTGAATACACATAAACAACAAGTGGAAAACGAAGCTGAAATACCAGATATTATTCTATCACGGAAAACGGGGAATATCACTAAAATTCAACTCCACAATTATAACAATTTAACTAAAAATCAACGGAATTGGAATTTAATCAGTAACATTCAGAGGCGACTCAAAAGAAGACAACAACACCAAACCAACGACAACAACAGCAGCAACAACAACGAACGTATGAGCTAAGTGTTTTTTTTTGTTTCATTTTATTTTTTAAACATATATGTAAACACGAAACATTTAATTTTTTTTTTGCACAATTACTTAACTTCACACTTAGATTTAAAATTTTTCTTTGACGATTCATTTTTTTTATATTAATCTTTCCTAAATGTAAATTATTCACCATTTTCACCATTTAATTTCGTCTTCTTCAATTTTAAAATGATCAACGACACAGAAAAGAAGACTGAGATCGATACAGCACAACTCCAACAGATGGCTACAGTAGGGGGCTCGTATTTCGGGTATCGGGTACCCGGGTACCCGGGTATTTTTCGAAATTTTTAACTACCCGAATACCCGGGTAATTGTTCCGGGTATCGCGAAAAAATTCAAAGAACCCTGCAAATTTTACGTTATTTATTTCCAATATACAGGGTGTCTTGTACTTGAATGCTAATCCTTTAGGGGTGATTCCTTGATCAATTTTGAGCAAAAACTGTTTGTGCGAGGGGATCTATTTCCAGTATCTACTGAGATACAGAGCTTTAAAGAAAATTTGCTCGAGCCAGTACCAACACTCACATTTAGGTTAGGTTAGGTTAGGTTAGGTTGAAGTGGCTGCTATCGCACACTTAGGCCAGCAATGGCCCGTTGTGATACCACAGGATCCCATCTCCCCATTACTCCCGTTGAAACCAACCAGAGCTATTTATATAGCGTAATAAATCTCGCACTCCACAGTCCGCGAGTTCCGAAAGGCTGTCCATACCGTACACACCCAAATACTTATGCCTTCTGTATGATAGCGCCGGACATGAGCATAGGAAGTGTTCCAAAGTCTCCTCCTCCTCTTCGTCCATGCAACTTCTACAAAAGTCATTCGTCTGTATCCCCAGCCTTCTCGCATGCTCCCCAAAAAGGCAGTGACCTGTCATTATCCCTACGACCAATCCTATTTCTTGTCTTCCCAGGGATATTAGTACCTTGGAGCGCCGCAAGTCCAGTTTTGGCCAAACTTGCTTTGCTACCCTGCACGTGAGAGTGTTGATCCACCTCTCATTTGTCAAGGCGATTGCCCTTTTACTGAGCGCCCATTTTAGCGCTGCCATAGCGCCACCCGCGACTTCAGACAAACTGCCCCAAGTGACTTGATCGCTGCCTGACTGTCCACATAAATTGCGATATCCCTCCCGGATACCACATTATGCTTCAACCATGTCATGACTTGCCCGATCGCCACCACTTCAGCCTGGTACACGCTGCAGTAGTCAGGGAGACGAACAGAAATATTAACATTGAGTTTATCACAGAAGACTCCGGCTCCTACCTGATCGTCTTGCCTCGAGCCGTCCGTGAAAAATTGCACTGCCTCGTTTTCCAAGATTGATCCGTTTCTCCAGGATTCCCTTGAGGGAAAGATGGTACGGAAACCCTTATCGAAGCACAACGTTGGTGTGATATAATCCAGATTCGCCAGTTCTTCGCCAGCGAATCTACCTATCATCGAGTGTCCCACCTGAAGACACTTCCATTGAGAGACAGCCAAGAGCCTCGTAGCCACGTTGGCTGCCGTCTGTTTACCATAAAGGTCGATTGGAATAAGGTGGAACATAACCTCTAAAGCGCGTGTAGGTGTTGTCCTAAGCGCCCCGCTTATAAGCATACAGGCCGTTCTTTGCACCTTCTCCATCATACCTCTATAAGTTACCTTATCTAGAGCTGGCCACCAAACGCCCACCCCGTACATTAGCACAGGTCTTACCACGGCGGTATAGAGCCAGTATACCAGCTCCGGTTTCAAGCCCCATCTCTTACCTATAGCGTTTCTACACGAGTATAAGGCTACAATAGCCTTATTCACTCTTTCCAAAGTGTTAGGCTTCCAGCTGAGCTTACTATCAAAGATTATGCCCAGAAATCTCGCTCGGTCAGCAAAAACTAGTCCGCTGCCGTTATGATAGGAGGGCTAACCACCGGAATTTTATATTTCCTAGTAAATAGTACCAGCTCTGTTTTGGACGGGCTAATCCCCAATCCACACTTGCTGGCCCATTTCGTAACGATCAGGAGTGCATTCTGCATAACATCCCTAATCGTATCTAGATATTTGCCTGAGACAGCTATCGCTACATCATCAGCATATGCTACAACCCCTATCCCCTCTCTCTCTAGTTCCAGCAGCAATCCATTAATCACTGCACTCCAGAGAATGGGGGACATTACACCTCCTTGTGGGGTTCCTCTAACCACCCGTCTTCTAATCTTGGACTCTCCCATCTCCGAGGTAATAGTCCTGCTTACCAGCATCTGATTTATTAACCTACTTATAGAGCAGTCCACCTTCAAAAAAGACAATCCTTCCATGATCGCCTCCGTTTTTACATTATTAAAAGCACCCTCAATATCGAGAAATGCTACCATGCAAAACTCTTGCAAGTAAATTGATTTCTCAATTGTGCGTACTAGATCGTGCAGAGCTGTGTCCACCGACTTTCCCTTACAGTACGCTTGCTGCGACATTGCCCAATTCCTGGGTTCAATTCTTGATCGAATAAATACATCTATCAACCTTTCCAGGGTTTTCAGCAGAAAGGATGATAGAGTTATAGGCCTCAGGTCCTTTGGATGAGCATGTGAGCTCTTTCCCGATTTCGGGATAAAGACTACTTTGACCTCTGTCCAATTCCTGGAATATAGACTAGTTTCAGACATCCCCTGAAGATAACCTCTAGCCAGGGGAGGATGGCCGCAGAGTTCTTTTGGATCTCTGCTGGTATAATCCGATCCGGGCCCGCCGACTTATAAGGCTTAAAACCCTGCAGCGCCCACCTGATCCGCTCTCTATCCAATATGCCCTCCATATCTATTGGAGGTGTTCCTCGATGAGCTCCAGGCTCCATCGAGTCATCAAAGCTTCCCGGAAAGTGGGTATCGATGAGAAGCTCCAACGATTCCGCACTTGAAGCTGTCCATGACCCGTCTGGTCTAATTAAGTAACTAGGACTAGTTGGGTTAGTAGATAGAATCTTCCTAAGGCGGGAAGTCTCGGGGACTTCTTCCATTCTACCACAAAAGAGTCTCCAAGATCCCCTCTGTGCCTTCCTCAATTCTTTTTTGTACTTTCTTAGGTCCTCCTTATAGGAGTCCCAGTCCCGTACATGCCTCGTGCTCTTTGCCTTATTAAAGGCTGTCCTACACTTCTCCCGATCCATATACGCAGAGACCAGCCAAAACTTGTCTCTGCCAACCTCCATACTGATCGCAGTAACGTCACCACTACTGTATTGAGAAAGTAGAAAAATTTTTAAAGTATTTTTCACTAAAATGCAAGATCTTATCTTCTCAGAGTTACTTGAGTACAAAGTTGTATACCCTTTCACCTTAAGGCCACAGATCCTGTTTTTGTTAATCCAAGGTTCCTGGATTAACACTAGCTCCTCTCCTGATCTAGTCAGTCTGAGAACGAGAGCCGCCGAAGCAGCCTTCGTATGGTGAAGATTAATCTGCACAATATTAATCACCATGCATTATCTCACTTACCTCTTCATGCATTCCCTGTTTCAGGCTAATGCTACCTTCCTCCGGGGGGCCGCTAGTATCCGCCGTGTCACCCCCCATAATTGATGCTTCGCTGCCTTGAGAGTCCCCAGCCTCTCTTCGTTCAGATTCCGACAGGGTGTCCCCATCGGATCCAAGCGAGAGACGGCCGCCTCTCTCCAATAGCAGCTCCACGTCATCGTCTGTTATAACCCCATGCGCTTGCTCGACTGTCTGCCGCTGGGTCCGTCCGACGTCCACCTCCGGCCCGTCCTCCGAGCGCATGCCTACCTCGTCTTTTTTAAAAACGTTGAGAGTGATCGACCCGAAACCGAAGCTGATCACACCCTTTGTCTCTGCCAGGGGAGTAAGGGACTCCTTATTGAGCAGCATGATTGCCATTCTGAAGCCCCCTTTAGCCTCCTCCTGTTTGACAATCTTCCAATCTTTCGTTGGAAGATTTGGATTACTTGCCTGAATAATCTCAAGGATATCTTCTGGCTTTTCTGGTTTGGTTGGTAACCAGACGCGGGCCCTTGGTCTACTCGGAATTTCTTCCTTTCGAACTGCCTCAAGCCTCGCGCCTTCCCATACCTCACCTACTTCGGCTATTGCCTTTTTATAAAGATCCACCGATCTTTGATCCGAGCACGCAGTTAACTTTACGCGCCCTTGATGCCATCCCGCATCTCTACAGAACGGAGGGGGTCCTCGATTTTCTCTCAGGACCTTGATGAAAATGGAGTTTAGTGCATTATACACTTCCCTCCACTTTCCTGCCGTGATGCTCCCATCTTCTTGACTTCTGTCAATTACCGCTAGCACCAGTACGTTCTCCTTTACTATTTCACTGAACAATTTCGGTTTTTCCTTTGGATCTCCCGATATCGCTCCAGTGACGGTCTTGGCTCGTTTGCTGTCGCCCCCTTCGAGCTCATCCTGAGACCTCGGCCTTTTAGGCACAAGGACCCTATCCGAGCTGTCGCGGCCGACAATCTCCCTCGCCCAAGCCACAGATTTCTTCTGTTCTACTGTAAGCTGCCCCTCAGGGGTTGCAGCCAGTTTATCCAGAATTTTATGCGCCGACCGTTTCTCCCTGTATCGTCGCTTTGCAGGAGGGATCCTTCCCGATCCCCCGCTCTCTTGCCTGGCATTGGTATCGCTGACTCCTGGCTTTGATGCCATGGTGCCACTTACCCCTGCCACTGATGAGGTAGCTCCGCCTTTAAGGTAAGAGCCACTTTCTTCCTTCATTGTTTCCGGTTTTTCAAGGGTACCGGCTCCCTCATTTTTATTATTTAAATGATCCATAAAACTCCCACGAGTGTCGGAGAAATACTGGTCCACCTGCGCAGAGATCCGTATACGCAGGTAAGGCTAAATACAACTGGAGGTAGCCAGGAATCCAGAGGGCTCCGTTAACGACTGGGCTTTGTTAAATGGGCCCCCAGCCTAGCTGATCATCAGCACGGGTCGCATAACACCTTAATCCAGCCCATTGGCTCACCAAGCATCACATCCCAGCACCCCCGCCCTTTTCATCTTTCACCCAACCATTCACCCATCCATATGGATATCCCAAACCAATAGGACCCATTTCATCATTCAAGGGGGTAACCCGTTTAAAGGGGCCCCTCACTCACTACCTGGAGACCCCGGAAATGTGACGCTCAGTTTGCCTGTGGTTATTTGTTGATGGTTTTATGGCGCCATCAGTTCGCCATTCCATACCGGGTATCATAGGCACTCAGAATTTATTAAACTGAGGTTAACCACTCCCCAGTTTCCTGAGACTCTCCTCCCAGCAGGGCTGCGGTTGGGGGCGGCTTATTTAATATTCACCGCTAACCTATCTATCGATAGGTCGTTCACTATCCACCACCTGTGACCCCCCCGATAGCTGCAGCACGCCCCGGGCACATTTAGGTTAAAATTTTATATTTTGCTCGACGTATATTAGCTTTCGAGAGCATACGTTTTTGGAATTGAAATTATCTTTTAATCAGTGTATCAGACCGACGCGTAGGCCTTTCCACTTCATAGATATTGATGTTCAAACGTGGAAATTTTTGCGAGTTTGAAAAATGGTCAACAGGGCCACGCATCATAAAAGCACGTAGAAACGCGGGAAGGCACAAATGTGCAACTCATTCTACATTGTCAGACACGGTGGAATACGCTTATTTCGACAATCAATCGATTTATAAAATTGAATATTGTATCGCGATTGCACTATTGCACTCGGTGAATTAGGCGCCGAAAAAATAATCGACAAGTCTCTAGAATTTATTTTTGAACGGCTTACGCTACAAGAATTAAGCAAAAAAGGCGACATTAATAATATCTAAACGGAAGTAATTTCATTATTACTATATTTGCATCACGACAGTTATCCAAAAGAAAATGAATATTTAAATTTCGCATCTAAACTTTCAGCAAAACAGTTAGCTATCAGCCGACAAAAGTTCAAGCTCTTCTGAGGTAGAACTTGAAGAAACAACTGGTTATAATGAGCTATGGAAGATTTATACGTCGAGCAAAGAGATAAGCTGATCTAAATTTTGGATAATTTACACGAAGGACTACTTACGGATGTTTTCAGTAGCGGGAAATATACAGTAGATTTCATTTATAGCGACTATGGACATAATGACATTAGGGATATAACGACGAACCTTTCTATAACGACATTCGGATATAACGACGGAATTTAATCGGTCCCTTGGTGGTCGTTATAGGTGAAAACGTTAGCCGTTTCTAATCTTTCTACACTTAATGGCTCTTTATTTTTGAAATGTTTCATAAATATAAAAATAAAAGTGAATATCTCACATGAGTATCACACATGAATTAATCTATTTATTGAACGTACATATATCTACATAGGTTAAATTGTATAATTATATACATATTACCTATTTTCAATAAAAGACCTGTTAAAACACGTTTTGCCTACTTTTTTTCGGGTAACCCGGGTACCCGGGTATTTGGCAAAAAAACTACCCGTTACCCGGGTACTTCATTTTCGGGTATTTTACGAGCCCTAGGCTACAGGGGAGCAAGTACCCTTGGACGTATCAGCCGCGAACAATACAGTCAAATTACAGCCATTCTGGCCGCGAACGGCACACAATTGGTTTTTGCTGGCTGAAATTCAGTTTGACCTTCAATGCGTTAAATCTGAGAAAGCAAAATATTTACATACTCTGTCGTCTTTAGTACTACAGACTTGTGACTGCATCTCACATTTCTTGTCAAATCCCCCCACAAACAGAACAGTACTCTCTTTTAAAGAAAACATTGTTGAACCGATTAGTGCCGTCATCTGAGAGGCAGCTTGAAGCTCTCATTACGGGCCAAGATATTGGTGACCGTATAGGCCATCTGATGCGCTGCGTCACATTCGTACGCTTGCAGGAAAACATTTCAATGATCAAACGATTAAATCTTTCTGGATTAGACGTATGCCGGAGATTATTAAGATAAGTAGCTCTGGTTGCACAATCAGATTCAATTTCCAATGACGCACCATCAAAAATCGCTGATCGCATGTACGAAGCGATCAATATCGGCCAACAACAAAGCTCTAATATTTCGCAAATAATTCAAAGGCAATCCCGTCCCACTGTGCGCGGTGATCACAACCAATCAACTAGCCAAAATACGGGCTCGTTTGAAAATCGACTTGCTCGGCTTGAAGCCAAATTAGATGGCTTGCTTAGAGATAAATCAATGGGACCAGGCGCATCGTCTCGCTCACGGTCAAGATCCTGCAGCTCCGCCAATTACTCGCGCCGACACGGTAGATACTGGTATCATACGAAGTTCGGTCCAGCGGCGAAAAAGTGTGTGCCGCCATGCGATTACAAAACGCCGCGACCATCGACTTCGCAACACATCAATAAAATTGATGACAATGTGGGTAGTTCAAAAAACTACCAGGACACAGAGGCGGGATCCCAATAAATAATAACCCAAATACTTCTCGTTTATTCGCATTCGACCGAGTAAATCGTTATACCTTTTCAGTCGATACTGGCGCTGACCTTTCGGTTATTCCAGTTTACAATTTCAAAAATGAATTTCATATATTAAAACGTAATTCAAATCTAGGTCTGTCGGCTAATGGCACTAACATCCATACTTATGGCACGAAGTTGCTTCAGTTGGATTTGGGACTAAAACGAACCTTCACGCTTGCTTTCATATTAGCTGCTGTGAATCGTCCCATCATTGGCGCCGACTTCTTGTGTAAATTCGGACTTTTGGTTGATCTTAGGAATAAACGGCTGGTTGATTCAGCGACAAAGTTGTCAATCATTGCCACAATGGGTCACGTCGACACACCGACTCCGATCCATTATTCAATCACCAATGCCTATGGTACTATGCTTAAAAAGTTTCCTCAACTTACATCAGAACCAAACTATAAATTGCCAGTCCGACACAATGTGGTCCATCACATTGTCACAGAAGGACATCTCCCTGTGTCAAGACCAAGAAGACTAGATCAAGTCCGCCTTAAAGCTGCTTTTATACGGAGTTTCAATATATGGTGCAATTAGGGATTTGCAGGCCATCTGCATCTCCCGTCTCTTGTCCATTGCACATGGTTAAGAAAAAAGATCAGTTTTGGAGACCATGTGGGGATTATCGGCGTTTAAACACGTTAACAACACCGGACCGCTACCCGATACCTCACATTCAAAATTTCTCCATGCACTTGCATGCATGCAAAATTTTCTCCAAGATTGATTTAGTCAGAGCTTATCATTTGATTCCCGTTTCACCTGATGATATTTTTAAAACGGTAATTACAACTCCTTTTGGCCTGTTCGAATTTACTCGAATTCCGTTTGAATTACGTAATGCCGCTGAAACATTTCAGCGTTTTATGATTGTTTTCGTCTACATTGACGATATTCTTGTGACATCGCAAACTGAGGAACAGCACAAACTCCACCTGGAACAACTCTTCCATAGGTTATCTGAGTTTGATGTTCATATCAATAGTTCCAAATGCGTCTTTGGCGTATCAACTCTTGATTTCCTTAGCCACAAAATAACCCCTAATGATATTCTGCCGTCTGAAGAACGAATTAACGCTATTAGGGAATTTCCAGCACCTGGAACAACTCTTCCATAGGTTATCTGAGTTTGATGTTCATATCAATAGTTCCAAATGCGTCTTTGGCGTATCAACTCTTGATTTCCTTAGCCACAAAATAACCCCTAATGATATTCTGCCGTCTGAAGAACGAATTAACGCTATTAGGGAATTTCCAGCTCCAAGCTCAATCAAGCATATTCAGCGGTTCATCGGGATGGTAAATTACACTACCCTGCAAAATTTTGCCCCTGGACAATGAATAGTTGTTTCCGAACTAATTTTTTACGCTGAATCCGAATCTGGGCTCAGAATTGCTCTATCACGTCAGGTTTTTTAGATATTCTAACCTAAAAGTGCATATATACCGTAGGTATAAAAGGTAGTGTATTATACAGTATACCGACAAATTCACGAACATGCAATTTTGAAAATGCGATATCTCGGCGAAAAAAAATTATATTTGAGCAAATTCCACGGCATTTGAAAGAAGAAGACTTGTACTATAAGATCCCATACATGAACTTTTGAAGAAAAAAAAAATCGCGGTGCTAGATAACCTCAAATACGTCAAAAAACAGTGTTTTTTGCACTTTTAGGTTAGAATATCTCATAAACCTGACGTGATAGAGCAATTCTGAGCCCAGATTCGGATTCAGCGTAAAAAATTACTTCGGAAACAACTATTCATTGTCAAGTGGCACCAAATTTTTAAAATTTTGCAGGGTAGTGTTATTATCACCGGTTTATACCAAAGCTTGCTGAAATACTCGCACCCATTCATAGCCATCTGGTCGTACTTCTACGTAAGCCAAAAGCGCCAAAGAATTTCTCTTGGACTGACGAATGTCAACAAGCATTCACGGTACTTAAGGCTGAACATGCGAAAACAACACTGCTAGTACATCCACTGAGCAATTCAAAGCTTAGTTTATCTACTGACGCATCAAATACTTGCCGTTGGGGCAGTACTGCAACAGTATAACAATGAGTGTTTGGAGCCATTGTGATTTTAATCAAGGAAATTATCGGATGCCGAAAAGAAATATTCCGCATTTGATCGGGAATTATTGGCAATTTATCTGGCAGTGAAACACTTCAGATATTTTATTGAAGATCGGGATTTTACTATATTTACCGATCATAAACCTCTGACTAGAGCAATTCAGTCTAAAACTGAACGTAATCCGAGCCAAGCTCGCCACTTGGATTTTTTTTTTTTCGCTGGCGCTACATCCCATAGAGGGATTTGCCGCTTCATAGTAAAGTTTCGTAATCATTTTTATAACGGATAATGAGTGATTAGTTCATTGATCCTTACATTAATCAGCCGTGATTTTTTCATCACCGCCGGAAATCGAACCGGGACCTCCGGAGCTTGAAGCAAGCATGCTAACAACTGTGCTACTGGGGCGGCCACTTGGATTATATCAGTTAATTTACTACGGACAGCTAGCATGTTCACGAATACGACAACGTTGTTGCAGATACACTCTCTCGCACAACGGATAATGAAACAGCCGCAGTCGAGACACAATTCGACTTAAACAAAATTGCAATTTTACAAAAAGCTGACCTAGCACTTCAAAAGGTATAAATAATATTTGAACCTAATACTCGTAAGGTAAAAAGTTCGTAGCCGACAGAATTCTTGAAAGCAACTTTTGTTCGTACTAACTGTTCGCTGTTTTATGAGTTTTGCAGTTGATTTTTTTTTTATTTTAGAGTAGATGAAAATATACAATCCAATTTAAGTTCTCGAAAGTGTTGCAGATTGCAAACTAGTTTTTGCTCTTAAAATTTAGTGTAATGGAAATTAAAAGTTTTATAACACTCAAACAAAAAACCTTAGGTTACTGTTGATGGATTCGCGACAATTCATAGCAAAACAATTCGTAGAATACGACAATTCGTAGAAACCACAATTCATAGAAAACACAATTCAGAGAAAATTCAATTCATAGAAAACGACAATTCGTAGAAAACGACAATTCGTAGAAACTACAATTCATAGAAAACACAGTTCAGAGAAAACTCAATTCATAGAAAACACAATTCAAAGAAAACGAAAATCGTTGCAAATATATTTAGAATAATTTTTTCGCGTGAAAAAATTATTCTAAATATATTTGCAACGATTTTCGTTTTCTTTGAATTTTGTTTTCTATGAATTGAGTTTTTTCTAAATTAGTATTATCAGAATTAGTATTATTACCTTGCATACAGTGTATAACGGTTATCCGTTTTATTATAAAAAAGAAATATGAAAATAAGGTTTATTGGAAGTGTGTGGAAAATGAAAAAAACTGTAAAATTCGTCTGCATACGGAAAATGATGAACTAGTTTTTTTGTCTGGAAGCCATAATCATACGGCTAATGCTGCTAATGTGGAATGTAGAACAATTCTACATACAATGAGAAATGAACCTTTGTGAAGTTAGCCCAAAATTCTATCCCCGAAAACTTAAAAAGTAGCATATGGCAATACCTATTAAAAAATGACTATCATGACATTTTATTTAGCTTTAATAACAAAAAAGATAATAATTACTTGAAATTGTAAAAAAACGTTAAATAGAAAAAGGAAAAAAGAATATAAATGGCAGATAGTAGAAAATTAGTAAACGTAGAAATTAATAACATTTTAATCATGTCATGTCACAAATAAAATTGTTGGAAAACCATGTCAATTATTACTTATATATAATTTATTTAGCTCTCATCCCCGAAAAATATTACTGTCGCGAAAGTCAAAATAGACTATTCCAAGAAACAATTTTTTTTATTAACTATGTGGTTCAGACTTCTAGTGATAAAGTTAATAAGCGAAAGTCCCACTAAGTCATAAAATATTTGTTAGCCGGCTCAGATGAATATAGCATTAGGTAGAGGATGGTTTAATGTATTTGTTGTGAAATTTATAGAATTTTTGTATGTCGGTGAGTTGAGATATAGTCCCTTGAAGTCAGAAAATATTTGTTGGCCGGCTCAGATGAATATATCACAAGATAGAGGATGGTTTAATGTATTAGTTGTAAAATTTATAGAATTTTTGTATGTCGGTGAGTTGAGATATAGTCCCTTGAAGTCAGAAAATATTTGTTGGCCGGCTCAGATGAATACAGCATTAGATAGAGGATGGTTTAATGTATTTGTTGTGAAATTTATAGAATTTTTGTATGTCGGTGAGTTGAGATATAGTCCCTTGAAGTCAGAAAATATTTGTTGGCCGGCTCAGATGAATATATCACAAGATAGAGGATGGTTTAATGTATTAGTTGTAAAATTTATAGAATTTTTGTATGTCGGTGAGTTGAGATATAGTCCCTTGAAGTCAGAAAATATTTGTTGGCCGGCTCAGATGAATACAGCATTAGATAGAGGATGGTTTAATGTATTTGTTGTGAAATTTATAGAATTTTTGTATGTCGGTGAGTTGAGATATAGTCCCTTGAAGTCATAAAATATTTGTTGGCCGGCTCAGATGAATATATCATTAGGTAGAGGATGGTTTAATGTATTTGTTGTGAAATTTATAGAATTTTTGTATGTCGGTGAGTTGAGATATAGTCCCTTGAAGTCAGAAAATATTTGTTGGCCGGCTCAGATGAATACAGCATTAGATAGAGGATGGTTTAATGTATTTGTATAGTCCCTTGAAGTCAGAAAATATTTGTTGGACGGCTCAGATGAATATATCATTAGGTAGAGGATGGTTTAATGTATTTGTTGTGAAATTTATAGAATTTTTGTATGTGGGTGAGTTGAGATATAGTCCCTTGAAGTCAGAAAATATTTGTTGGCCGGCTCAGATGAATACAGCATTAGATAGAGGATGGTTTAATGTATTTGTTGTGAAATTTATAGAATTTTTGTATGTCGGTGAGTTGAGATATAGTCCCTTGAAATCAGAAAATATTTGTTGGCCGGCTCAGATGAATATATCATTAGGTAGAGGATGGTTTAATGTATTTGTTGTAAAATTTATAGAATTTTTGTATGTCGGTGAGTTGAGATATAGTCCCTTGAAGTCAGAAAATATTTGTTGGCCGGCTCAGATGAATACAGCATTAGATAGAGGATGGTTTAATGTATTTGTATAGTCCCTTGAAGTCAGAAAATATTTGTTGGCCGGCTCAGATGAATACAGCATTAGATAGAAGATGGTTTAATGTATTTGTTGTGAAATTTATAGAATTTTTGTATGTCGGTGAGTTGAGATATAGTCCCTTGAAGTCAGAAAATATTTGTTGGCCGGCTCAGATGAATACAGCATTAGATAGAGGATGGTTTAATGTATTTGTATAGTCCCTTGAAGTCAGAAAATATTTGTTGGCCGGCTCAGATGAATACAGCATTAGATAGAAGATGGTTTAATGTATTTGTTGTGAAATTTATAGAATTTTTGTATGTCGGTGAGTTGAGATATAGTCCCTTGAAATCAGAAAATATTTGTTGGCCGGCTCAGATGAATATATCATTAGGTAGAGGATGGTTTAATGTATTTGTTGTGAAATTTATAGAATTTTTGTATGTCGGTGAGTTGAGATATAGTCCCTTGAAGTCAGAAAATATTTGTTGGCCGGCTCAGATGAATATATCATTAGGTAGAGGATGGTTTAATGTATTTGTTGTGAAATTTATAGAATTTTTGTATGTCGGTGAGTTGAGATATAGTCCCTTGAAGTCAGAAAATATTTGTTGGCCGGCTCAGATGAATATATCACTAGATAGAGGATGGTTTAATGTATTTGTTGTGAAATTTATAGAATTTTTGTATGTCGGTGAGTTGAGATATAGTCCCTTGAAGTCAGAAAATATTTGTTGGCCGGCTCAGATGAATATATCATTAGGTAGAGGATGGTTTAATGTATTTGTTGTGAAATTTATAGAATTTTTGTATGTCGGTGAGTTGAGATATAGTCCCTTGAAGTCAGAAAATATTTGTTGGCCGGCTCAGATGAATACAGCATTAGATAGAAGATGGTTTAATGTATTTGTTGTGAAATTTATAGAATTTTTGTATGTCGGTGAGTTGAGATATAGTCCCTTAAAGTCAGAAAATATTTGTTGGCCGGCTCAGATGAATATATCATTAGGTAGAGGATGGTTTAATGTATTAGTTGTAAAATTTATAGAATTTTTGTATGTCGGTGAGTTGAGATATAGTCCCTTGAAATCAGAAAATATTTGTTGGCCTGCTCAGATGAATATATCATTAGGTAGAGGATGGTTTAATGTATTTGTTGTGAAATTTATAGAATTTTTGTATGTCGGTGAGTTGAGATATAGTCCCTTGAAGTCAGAAAATATTTGTTGGCCGGCTCAGATGAATATATCACTAGATAGAGGATGGTTTAATGTATTAGTTGTAAAATTTATAGAATTTTTGTATGTCGGTGAGTTGAGATATAGTCCCTTGAAGTCAGAAAATATTTGTTGGCCGGCTCAGATGAATACAGCATTAGATAGAAGATGGTTTAATGTATTTGTTGTGAAATTTATAGAATTTTTGTATGTCGGTGAGTTGAGATATAGTCCCTTGAAATCAGAAAATATTTGTTGGCCTGCTCAGATGAATATATCATTAGGTAGAGGATGGTTTAATGTATTTGTTGTGAAATTTATAGAATTTTTGTATGTCGGTGAGTTGAGATATAGTCCCTTGAAGTCAGAAAATATTTGTTGGCCGGCTCAGATGAATATATCATTAGGTAGAGGATGGTTTAATGTATTTGTTGTGAAATTTATAGAATTTTTGTATGTCGGTGAGTTGAGATATAGTCCCTTGAAGTCAGAAAATATTTGTTGGCCGGCTCAGATGAATACAGCATTAGATAGAGGATGGTTTAATGTATTAGTTGTGAAATTTATAGAATTTTTGTATGTCGGTGAGTTGAGATATAGTCCCTTGAAGTCAGAAAATATTTGTTGGCCGGCTCAGATGAATATATCATTAGGTAGAGGATGGTTTAATGTATTTGTTGTGAAATTTATAAAATTTTTGTATGTCGGTGAGTTGAGATATAGTCCCTTGAAGTCAGAAAATATTTGTTGGCCGGCTCAGATGAATACAGCATTAGATAGAGGATGGTTTAATGTATTAGTTGTAAAATTTATAGAATTTTTGTATGTCGGTGAGCTGAGATATAGTCCCGTGAAGTCAGAAAATATTTGTTGGCCGGCTCAGATGAATACAGCATTAGATAGAGGATGGTTTAATGTATTAGTTGTGAAATTTATAGAATTTTTGTATGTCGATGAGCTGAGATATAGTCCCTAGAAGTCAGAAAATATTTGTTGGCCGGCTCAGATGAATATATCATTAGGTAGAGGATTGTTTAATGTATTTGTTGTGAAATTTATAGAATTTTTGTATGTCGGTGAGCTGAGATATAGTCCCTTGAAGTCAGAAAATATTTGTTGGCCGGCTCAGATGAATACAGCATTAGATAGAGGATGGTTTAATGTATTAGTTGTGAAATTTATAGAATTTTTGTATGTCGGTGAGTTGAGATATAGTCCCTTGAAGTCAGAAAATATTTGTTGGCCGGCTCAGATGAATACAGCATTAGATAGAGGATGGTTTAATGTATTAGTTGTAAAATTTATAGAATTTTTGTATGTCGGTGAGCTGAGATATAGTCCCGTGAATTCAGAAAATATTTGTTGGCCGGCTCAGATGAATACAGCATTAGATAGAGGATGGTTTAATGTATTAGTTGTAAAATTTATAGAATTTTTGTATGTCGGTGAGCTGAGATATAGTCCCGTGAAGTCAGAAAATATTTGTTGGCCGGCTCAGATGAATACAGCATTAGATAGAGGATGGTTTAATGTATTAGTTGTGAAATTTATAGAATTTTTGTATGTCGGTGAGTTGAGATATAGTCCCTTGAAGTCAGAAAATATTTGTTGGCCGGCTCAGATGAATACAGCATTAGATAGAGGATGGTTTAATGTATTAGTTGTAAAATTTATAGAATTTTTGTATGTCGGTGAGCTGAGATATAGTCCCGTGAATTCAGAAAATATTTGTTGGCCGGCTCAGATGAATACAGCATTAGATAGAGGATGGTTTAATGTATTAGTTGTAAAATTTATAGAATTTTTGTATGTCGGTGAGCTGAGATATAGTCCCGTGAAGTCAGAAAATATTTGTTGGCCGGCTCAGATGAATACAGCATTAGATAGAGGATGGTTTAATGTATTAGTTGTGAAATTTATAGAATTTTTGTATGTCGGTGAGTTGAGATATAGTCCCTTGAAGTCAGAAAATATTTGTTGGCCGGCTCAGATGAATACAGCATTAGATAGAGGATGGTTTAATGTATTAGTTGTAAAATTTATAGAATTTTTGTATGTCGGTGAGCTGAGATATAGTCCCTTAAAGTCAGAAAATATTTGTTGGCCGGCTCAGATGAATATATCATTAGGTAGAGGATGGTTTAATGTATTTGTTGTGAAATTTATAGAATTTTTGTATGTCGGTGAGTTGAGATATAGTCCCTTGAAGTCAGAAAATATTTGTTGGCCGGCTCAGATGAATATATCATTAGGTAGAGGATTGTTTAATGTATTTGTTGTGAAATTTATAGAATTTTTGTATGTCGTTGAGCTGAGATATAGTCCCTTGAAGTCAGAAAATATTTGTTGGCCGGCTCAGATGAATATATCATTAGATAGAGGATGGTTTAATGTATTTGTTGTGAAATTTATAGAATTTTTGTATGTCGGTGAGTTGAGATATAGTCCCTTGAAGTCAGAAAATATTTGTTGGCCGGCTCAGATGAATACAGCATTAGATAGAGGATGGTTTAATGCATTTGTTGTGAAATTTATAGAATTTTTGGATGTCGGTGAGTTGAGATATAGTCCCTTAAAGTCAGAAAATATTTGTTGGCCGGCTCAGATGAATACAGCATTAGATAGAGGATGGTTTAATGTATTAGTTGTAAAATTTATAGAATTTTTGTATGTCGGTGAGCTGAGATATAGTCCCGTGAAGTCAGAAAATATTTGTTGGCCGGCTCAGATGAATACAGCATTAGATAGAGGATGGTTTAATGTATTAGATGTGAAATTTATAGAATTTTTGTATGTCAATGAGTTGAGATATAGTCCCTTAAAGTCAGAATATATTTGTTGGCTGGCTCAGATGAATATATCATTAGGTAGAGGATTGTTTAATGTATTTGTTGTGAAATTTATAGAATTTTTGTATGTCGGTGAGCTGAGATATAGTCCCTAGAAATCAGAAAATATTTGTTGGCCGGCTCAGATGAATATATCATTAGGTAGAGGATGGTTTAATGTATTAGTTGTGAAATTTATAGAATTTTTGTATGTCGGTGAGTTGAGATATAGTCCCTTGAAGTCAGAAAATATTTGTTGGCCGGCTCAGATGAATATATCATTAGGTAGAGGATGGTTTATTGTATTTGTTGTGAAATTTATATAATTTTTGTATGTCGATGAGCTGAGATATAGTCCCTAGAAGTCAGAAAATATTTGTTGGCCGGCTCAGATGAATATATCATTAGGTAGAGGATTGTTTAATGTATTTGTTGTGAAATTTATAGAATTTTTGTATGTCGGTGAGCTGAGATATAGTCCCTTGAAGTCAGAAAATATTTGTTGGCCGGCTCAGATGAATATATCATTAGATAGAGGATAGTTTAATGTATTAGTTGTGAAATTTATAGAATTTTTGTATGTCGGTGAGTTGAGATATAGTCCCTTGAAGTCAGAAAATATTTGTTTGCCGGCTCAGATGAATATATCATTAGGTAGAGGATGGTTTAATGTATTTGTTGTGAAATTTATAGAATTTTTGTATGTCGGTGAGCTGAGATATAGTCCCTTGAAGTCAGAAAATATTTGTTGGCCGGCTCAGATGAATATATCATTAGGTAGAGGATGGTTTAATGTATTTGTTGTGAAATTTATAGAATTTTTGTATGTCGGTGAGCTGAGATATAGTCTCTTGAAGTCAGAAAATATTTGTTGGCCGGCTCAGATGAATATATCATTAGGTAGAGGATGGTTTAATGTATTTGTTGTGAAATTTATAGAATTTTTGTATGTCGGTGAGCTGAGATATAGTCCCTTAAAGTCAGAAAATATTTGTTTGCCGGCTCAGATGAATATATCATTAGGTAGAGGATGGTTTAATGTATTTGTTGTGAAATTTATAGAATTTTTGTATGTCGGTGAGTTGAGATATAGTCCCTTGAAGTCAGAAAATATTTGTTGGCCGGCTCAGATGAATATATCACTAGATAGAGGATGGTTTAATGTATTAGTTGTAAAATTTATAGAATTTTTGTATGTCGGTGAGCTGAGATATAGTCCCTTGAAGTCAGAAAATATTTGTTGGCCGGCTCAGATGAATATATCAAAATTAAGTAAAAATTATCAGTAAAATTAAGATATCTCAAAAACTAGATTGAATATTTACAATCTGTAAATTGCGTATAATAGGTTATACTGTTATCTATCATACACAAAAAGCTGATTGTAAAAATTCGATCTAGTTTCGAAGATATGCCAATTTTTCTATAATGTACCAAAAGCCTACTAAAAACATCGATTTCTACCAAACGGGTTATGCAAACGAACTGAAATTACGACGAATTTTATTTATTTAACTTGTATTATCATAATTATTAGCTTTGAAAACGATTGCGAACAAAATGTTTTTTGTTCAGAGAGCCGGCCAACAAATATTACAGTTGAGCCGGCCAACAAATATTTTCTGACTTTAAGGGACTATATCTCAACTCACCGACATACAAAAATTCTATAAATTTCACAACAAATACATTAAACCATCCTCTATCTAATGATATATTCATCTGAGCCGGCCAACAAATATTTTCTGACTTCAAAGGACTATATCTCAGCTCACCGACATCCAAAAATTCTATAAATTTCACAACTAATACATTAAACCATCCTCTATCTAATGCTGTATTCATCTGAGCCGGCCAACAAATATTTTCTGACTTTAAGGGACTATATCTCAGCTCACCGACATACAAAAATTCTATAAATTTTACAACTAATACATTAAACCATCCTCTACCTAATGATATATTCATCTGAGCCGGCCAACAAATATTTTCTGACTTTAAGGGACTATATCTCAACTCACCGACATCCAAAAATTCTATAAATTTCACAACAAATACATTAAACCATCCTCTATCTAATGATATATTCACCTGAGCCGGCCAACAAATATTTTCTGACTTCAAAGGACTATATCTCAGCTCACCGACATACAAAAATTCTATAAATTTCACAACTAATACATTAAACCATCCTCTATCTAATGCTGTATTCATCTGAGCCGGCCAACAAATATTTTCTGACTTTAAGGGACTATATCTCAACTCACCGACATACAAAAATTCTATAAATTTTACAACTAATACATTAAACCATCCTCTATCTAATGATATATTCATCTGAGCCGGCCAACAAATATTTTCTGACTTCAAGGGACTATATCTCAACTCACCGACATACAAAAATTCTATAAATTTCACAACAAATACATTAAACCATCCTCTACCTAATGATATATTCATCTGAGCCGGCCAACAAATATTTTCTGACTTCAAGGGACTATATCTCAACTCACCGACATACAAAAATTCTATAAATTTCACAACAAATACATTAAACCATCCTCTATCTAATGATATATTCATCTGAGCCGGCCAACAAATATTTTCTGACTTCAAGGGACTATATCTCAGCTCAACGACATACAAAAATTCTATAAATTTCACAACAAATACATTAAACAATCCTCTACCTAATGATATATTCATCTGAGCCGGCCAACAAATATTTTCTGACTTTAAGGGACTATATCTCAACTCACCGACATCCAAAAATTCTATAAATTTCACAACAAATACATTAAACCATCCTCTATCTAATGATATATTCATCTGAGCCGGCCAACAAATATTTTCTGACTTCAAGGGACTATATCTCAGCTCAACGACATACAAAAATTCTATAAATTTCACAACAAATACATTAAACAATCCTCTACCTAATGATATATTCATCTGAGCCGGCCAACAAATATTTTCTGACTTTAAGGGACTATATCTCAGCTCACCGACATACAAAAATTCTATAAATTTTACAACTAATACATTAAACCATCCTCTATCTAATGCTGTATTCATCTGAGCCGGCCAACAAATATTTTCTGACTTCAAGGGACTATATCTCAACTCACCGACATACAAAAATTCTATAAATTTCACAACAAATACATTAAACCATCCTCTATCTAATGATATATTCATCTGAGCCGGCCAACAAATATTTTCTGACTTCAAGGGACTATATCTCAACTCACCGACATACAAAAATTCTATAAATTTCACAACAAATACATTAAACCATCCTCTACCTAATGATATATTCATCTGAGCCGGCCAACAAATATTTTCTGACTTCAAGGGACTATATCTCAACTCACCGACATACAAAAATTCTATAAATTTCACAACAAATACATTAAACCATCCTCTACCTAATGATATATTCATCTGAGCCGGCCAACAAATATTTTCTGACTTCAAAGGACTATATCTCAGCTCACCGACATACAAAAATTCTATAAATTTCACAACAAATACATTAAACCATCCTCTATCTAATGATATATTCATCTGAGCCGGCCAACAAATATTTTCTGACTTCAAGGGACTATACAAATACATTAAACAATCCTCTACCTAATGATATATTCATCTGAGCCGGCCAACAAATATTTTCTGACTTTAAGGGACTATATCTCAGCTCACCGACATACAAAAATTCTATAAATTTTACAACTAATACATTAAACCATCCTCTATCTAATGCTGTATTCATCTGAGCCGGCCAACAAATATTTTCTGACTTCAAGGGACTATACAAATACATTAAACCATCCTCTACCTAATGATATATTCATCTGAGCCGGCCAACAAATATTTTCTGACTTCAAGGGACTATATCTCAACTCACCGACATCCAAAAATTCTATAAATTTCACAACAAATACATTAAACCATCCTCTATCTAATGATATATTCATCTGAGCCGGCCAACAAATATTTTCTGACTTCAAAGGACTATATCTCAGCTCACCGACATACAAAAATTCTATAAATTTTACAACTAATACATTAAACCATCCTCTATCTAATGATATATTCATCTGAGCCGGCCAACAAATATTTTCTGACTTCAAAGGACTATATCTCAGCTCACCGACATACAAAAATTCTATAAATTTCACAACAAATACATTAAACCATCCTCTATCTAATGATATATTCATCTGAGCCGGCCAACAAATATTTTCTGACTTCAAAGGACTATATCTCAGCTCACCGACATCCAAAAATTCTATAAATTTCACAACTAATACATTAAACCATCCTCTATCTAATGCTGTATTCATCTGAGCCGGCCAACAAATATTTTCTGACTTTAAGGGACTATATCTCAGCTCACCGACATACAAAAATTCTATAAATTTTACAACTAATACATTAAACCATCCTCTACCTAATGATATATTCATCTGAGCCGGCCAACAAATATTTTCTGACTTTAAGGGACTATATCTCAACTCACCGACATCCAAAAATTCTATAAATTTCACAACAAATACATTAAACCATCCTCTATCTAATGATATATTCACCTGAGCCGGCCAACAAATATTTTCTGACTTCAAAGGACTATATCTCAGCTCACCGACATACAAAAATTCTATAAATTTCACAACTAATACATTAAACCATCCTCTATCTAATGCTGTATTCATCTGAGCCGGCCAACAAATATTTTCTGACTTTAAGGGACTATATCTCAACTCACCGACATACAAAAATTCTATAAATTTTACAACTAATACATTAAACCATCCTCTATCTAATGATATATTCATCTGAGCCGGCCAACAAATATTTTCTGACTTCAAGGGACTATATCTCAACTCACCGACATACAAAAATTCTATAAATTTCACAACAAATACATTAAACCATCCTCTACCTAATGATATATTCATCTGAGCCGGCCAACAAATATTTTCTGACTTCAAGGGACTATATCTCAACTCACCGACATACAAAAATTCTATAAATTTCACAACAAATACATTAAACCATCCTCTATCTAATGATATATTCATCTGAGCCGGCCAACAAATATTTTCTGACTTCAAGGGACTATATCTCAGCTCAACGACATACAAAAATTCTATAAATTTCACAACAAATACATTAAACAATCCTCTACCTAATGATATATTCATCTGAGCCGGCCAACAAATATTTTCTGACTTTAAGGGACTATATCTCAACTCACCGACATCCAAAAATTCTATAAATTTCACAACAAATACATTAAACCATCCTCTATCTAATGATATATTCATCTGAGCCGGCCAACAAATATTTTCTGACTTCAAGGGACTATATCTCAGCTCAACGACATACAAAAATTCTATAAATTTCACAACAAATACATTAAACAATCCTCTACCTAATGATATATTCATCTGAGCCGGCCAACAAATATTTTCTGACTTTAAGGGACTATATCTCAGCTCACCGACATACAAAAATTCTATAAATTTTACAACTAATACATTAAACCATCCTCTATCTAATGCTGTATTCATCTGAGCCGGCCAACAAATATTTTCTGACTTCAAGGGACTATATCTCAACTCACCGACATACAAAAATTCTATAAATTTCACAACAAATACATTAAACCATCCTCTATCTAATGATATATTCATCTGAGCCGGCCAACAAATATTTTCTGACTTCAAGGGACTATATCTCAACTCACCGACATACAAAAATTCTATAAATTTCACAACAAATACATTAAACCATCCTCTACCTAATGATATATTCATCTGAGCCGGCCAACAAATATTTTCTGACTTCAAAGGACTATATCTCAGCTCACCGACATCCAAAAATTCTATAAATTTCACAACTAATACATTAAACCATCCTCTATCTAATGCTGTATTCATCTGAGCCGGCCAACAAATATTTTCTGACTTTAAGGGACTATATCTCAGCTCACCGACATACAAAAATTCTATAAATTTTACAACTAATACATTAAACCATCCTCTACCTAATGATATATTCATCTGAGCCGGCCAACAAATATTTTCTGACTTTAAGGGACTATATCTCAACTCACCGACATCCAAAAATTCTATAAATTTCACAACAAATACATTAAACCATCCTCTATCTAATGATATATTCACCTGAGCCGGCCAACAAATATTTTCTGACTTCAAAGGACTATATCTCAGCTCACCGACATACAAAAATTCTATAAATTTCACAACTAATACATTAAACCATCCTCTATCTAATGCTGTATTCATCTGAGCCGGCCAACAAATATTTTCTGACTTTAAGGGACTATATCTCAACTCACCGACATACAAAAATTCTATAAATTTCACAACAAATACATTAAACCATCCTCTATCTAATGATATATTCATCTGAGCCGGCCAACAAATATTTTCTGACTTCAAAGGACTATATCTCAGCTCACCGACATCCAAAAATTCTATAAATTTCACAACTAATACATTAAACCATCCTCTATCTAATGCTGTATTCATCTGAGCCGGCCAACAAATATTTTCTGACTTTAAGGGACTATATCTCAGCTCACCGACATACAAAAATTCTATAAATTTTACAACTAATACATTAAACCATCCTCTACCTAATGATATATTCATCTGAGCCGGCCAACAAATATTTTCTGACTTTAAGGGACTATATCTCAACTCACCGACATCCAAAAATTCTATAAATTTCACAACAAATACATTAAACCATCCTCTATCTAATGATATATTCACCTGAGCCGGCCAACAAATATTTTCTGACTTCAAAGGACTATATCTCAGCTCACCGACATACAAAAATTCTATAAATTTCACAACTAATACATTAAACCATCCTCTATCTAATGCTGTATTCATCTGAGCCGGCCAACAAATATTTTCTGACTTTAAGGGACTATATCTCAACTCACCGACATACAAAAATTCTATAAATTTTACAACTAATACATTAAACCATCCTCTATCTAATGATATATTCATCTGAGCCGGCCAACAAATATTTTCTGACTTCAAGGGACTATATCTCAACTCACCGACATACAAAAATTCTATAAATTTCACAACAAATACATTAAACCATCCTCTATCTAATGATATATTCATCTGAGCCGGCCAACAAATATTTTCTGACTTCAAAGGACTATATCTCAGCTCACCGACATCCAAAAATTCTATAAATTTCACAACTAATACATTAAACCATCCTCTATCTAATGCTGTATTCATCTGAGCCGGCCAACAAATATTTTCTGACTTTAAGGGACTATATCTCAGCTCACCGACATACAAAAATTCTATAAATTTTACAACTAATACATTAAACCATCCTCTACCTAATGATATATTCATCTGAGCCGGCCAACAAATATTTTCTGACTTTAAGGGACTATATCTCAACTCACCGACATCCAAAAATTCTATAAATTTCACAACAAATACATTAAACCATCCTCTATCTAATGATATATTCACCTGAGCCGGCCAACAAATATTTTCTGACTTCAAAGGACTATATCTCAGCTCACCGACATACAAAAATTCTATAAATTTCACAACTAATACATTAAACCATCCTCTATCTAATGCTGTATTCATCTGAGCCGGCCAACAAATATTTTCTGACTTCAAAGGACTATATCTCAGCTCACCGACATCCAAAAATTCTATAAATTTCACAACTAATACATTAAACCATCCTCTATCTAATGCTGTATTCATCTGAGCCGGCCAACAAATATTTTCTGACTTTAAGGGACTATATCTCAGCTCACCGACATACAAAAATTCTATAAATTTTACAACTAATACATTAAACCATCCTCTACCTAATGATATATTCATCTGAGCCGGCCAACAAATATTTTCTGACTTTAAGGGACTATATCTCAACTCACCGACATCCAAAAATTCTATAAATTTCACAACAAATACATTAAACCATCCTCTATCTAATGATATATTCACCTGAGCCGGCCAACAAATATTTTCTGACTTCAAAGGACTATATCTCAGCTCACCGACATACAAAAATTCTATAAATTTCACAACTAATACATTAAACCATCCTCTATCTAATGCTGTATTCATCTGAGCCGGCCAACAAATATTTTCTGACTTTAAGGGACTATATCTCAACTCACCGACATACAAAAATTCTATAAATTTTACAACTAATACATTAAACCATCCTCTATCTAATGATATATTCATCTGAGCCGGCCAACAAATATTTTCTGACTTCAAGGGACTATATCTCAACTCACCGACATACAAAAATTCTATAAATTTCACAACAAATACATTAAACCATCCTCTACCTAATGATATATTCATCTGAGCCGGCCAACAAATATTTTCTGACTTCAAGGGACTATATCTCAACTCACCGACATACAAAAATTCTATAAATTTCACAACAAATACATTAAACCATCCTCTATCTAATGATATATTCATCTGAGCCGGCCAACAAATATTTTCTGACTTCAAGGGACTATATCTCAGCTCAACGACATACAAAAATTCTATAAATTTCACAACAAATACATTAAACAATCCTCTACCTAATGATATATTCATCTGAGCCGGCCAACAAATATTTTCTGACTTTAAGGGACTATATCTCAACTCACCGACATCCAAAAATTCTATAAATTTCACAACAAATACATTAAACCATCCTCTATCTAATGATATATTCATCTGAGCCGGCCAACAAATATTTTCTGACTTCAAGGGACTATATCTCAGCTCAACGACATACAAAAATTCTATAAATTTCACAACAAATACATTAAACAATCCTCTACCTAATGATATATTCATCTGAGCCGGCCAACAAATATTTTCTGACTTTAAGGGACTATATCTCAGCTCACCGACATACAAAAATTCTATAAATTTTACAACTAATACATTAAACCATCCTCTATCTAATGATATATTCATCTGAGCCGGCCAACAAATATTTTCTGACTTCAAAGGACTATATCTCAGCTCACCGACATCCAAAAATTCTATAAATTTCACAACTAATACATTAAACCATCCTCTATCTAATGCTGTATTCATCTGAGCCGGCCAACAAATATTTTCTGACTTTAAGGGACTATATCTCAGCTCACCGACATACAAAAATTCTATAAATTTTACAACTAATACATTAAACCATCCTCTACCTAATGATATATTCATCTGAGCCGGCCAACAAATATTTTCTGACTTTAAGGGACTATATCTCAACTCACCGACATCCAAAAATTCTATAAATTTCACAACAAATACATTAAACCATCCTCTATCTAATGATATATTCACCTGAGCCGGCCAACAAATATTTTCTGACTTCAAAGGACTATATCTCAGCTCACCGACATACAAAAATTCTATAAATTTCACAACTAATACATTAAACCATCCTCTATCTAATGCTGTATTCATCTGAGCCGGCCAACAAATATTTTCTGACTTTAAGGGACTATATCTCAACTCACCGACATACAAAAATTCTATAAATTTTACAACTAATACATTAAACCATCCTCTATCTAATGATATATTCATCTGAGCCGGCCAACAAATATTTTCTGACTTCAAGGGACTATATCTCAACTCACCGACATACAAAAATTCTATAAATTTCACAACAAATACATTAAACCATCCTCTACCTAATGATATATTCATCTGAGCCGGCCAACAAATATTTTCTGACTTCAAGGGACTATATCTCAACTCACCGACATACAAAAATTCTATAAATTTCACAACAAATACATTAAACCATCCTCTATCTAATGATATATTCATCTGAGCCGGCCAACAAATATTTTCTGACTTCAAGGGACTATATCTCAGCTCAACGACATACAAAAATTCTATAAATTTCACAACAAATACATTAAACAATCCTCTACCTAATGATATATTCATCTGAGCCGGCCAACAAATATTTTCTGACTTTAAGGGACTATATCTCAACTCACCGACATCCAAAAATTCTATAAATTTCACAACAAATACATTAAACCATCCTCTATCTAATGATATATTCATCTGAGCCGGCCAACAAATATTTTCTGACTTCAAGGGACTATATCTCAGCTCAACGACATACAAAAATTCTATAAATTTCACAACAAATACATTAAACAATCCTCTACCTAATGATATATTCATCTGAGCCGGCCAACAAATATTTTCTGACTTTAAGGGACTATATCTCAGCTCACCGACATACAAAAATTCTATAAATTTTACAACTAATACATTAAACCATCCTCTATCTAATGCTGTATTCATCTGAGCCGGCCAACAAATATTTTCTGACTTCAAGGGACTATATCTCAACTCACCGACATACAAAAATTCTATAAATTTCACAACAAATACATTAAACCATCCTCTATCTAATGATATATTCATCTGAGCCGGCCAACAAATATTTTCTGACTTCAAGGGACTATATCTCAACTCACCGACATACAAAAATTCTATAAATTTCACAACAAATACATTAAACCATCCTCTACCTAATGATATATTCATCTGAGCCGGCCAACAAATATTTTCTGACTTCAAGGGACTATATCTCAACTCACCGACATACAAAAATTCTATAAATTTCACAACAAATACATTAAACCATCCTCTACCTAATGATATATTCATCTGAGCCGGCCAACAAATATTTTCTGACTTCAAAGGACTATATCTCAGCTCACCGACATACAAAAATTCTATAAATTTCACAACAAATACATTAAACCATCCTCTATCTAATGATATATTCATCTGAGCCGGCCAACAAATATTTTCTGACTTCAAGGGACTATACAAATACATTAAACAATCCTCTACCTAATGATATATTCATCTGAGCCGGCCAACAAATATTTTCTGACTTTAAGGGACTATATCTCAGCTCACCGACATACAAAAATTCTATAAATTTTACAACTAATACATTAAACCATCCTCTATCTAATGCTGTATTCATCTGAGCCGGCCAACAAATATTTTCTGACTTCAAGGGACTATACAAATACATTAAACCATCCTCTACCTAATGATATATTCATCTGAGCCGGCCAACAAATATTTTCTGACTTCAAGGGACTATATCTCAACTCACCGACATCCAAAAATTCTATAAATTTCACAACAAATACATTAAACCATCCTCTATCTAATGATATATTCATCTGAGCCGGCCAACAAATATTTTCTGACTTCAAAGGACTATATCTCAGCTCACCGACATACAAAAATTCTATAAATTTTACAACTAATACATTAAACCATCCTCTATCTAATGATATATTCATCTGAGCCGGCCAACAAATATTTTCTGACTTCAAGGGACTATATCTCAACTCACCGACATACAAAAATTCTATAAATTTCACAACAAATACATTAAACCATCCTCTATCTAATGATATATTCATCTGAGCCGGCCAACAAATATTTTCTGACTTTAAGGGACTATATCTCAGCTCACCGACATACAAAAATTCTATAAATTTTACAACTAATACATTAAACCATCCTCTATCTAATGCTGTATTCATCTGAGCCGGCCAACAAATATTTTCTGACTTCAAGGGACTATACAAATACATTAAACCATCCTCTACCTAATGATATATTCATCTGAGCCGGCCAACAAATATTTTCTGACTTCAAGGGACTATATCTCAACTCACCGACATCCAAAAATTCTATAAATTTCACAACAAATACATTAAACCATCCTCTATCTAATGATATATTCATCTGAGCCGGCCAACAAATATTTTCTGACTTCAAGGGACTATATCTCAACTCACCGACATACAAAAATTCTATAAATTTCACAACAAATACATTAAACCATCCTCTATCTAATGATATATTCATCTGAGCCGGCCAACAAATATTTTCTGACTTTAAGGGACTATATTCAACTCACCGACATCCAAAAATTCTATAAATTTCACAACAAATGCATTAAACCATCCTCTATCTAATGCTGTATTCATCTGAGCCGGCCAACAAATATTTTCTGACTTCAAGGGACTATATCTCAACTCACCGACATACAAAAATTCTATAAATTTCACAACAAATACATTAAACCATCCTCTATCTAATGATATATTCATCTGAGCCGGCCAACAAATATTTTCTGACTTCAAGGGACTATATCTCAGCTCAACGACATACAAAAATTCTATAAATTTCACAACAAATACATTAAACAATCCTCTACCTAATGATATATTCATCTGAGCCGGCCAACAAATATTTTCTGACTTTAAGGGACTATATCTCAGCTCACCGACATACAAAAATTCTATAAATTTTACAACTAATACATTAAACCATCCTCTATCTAATGCTGTATTCATCTGAGCCGGCCAACAAATATTTTCTGACTTCAAGGGACTATATCTCAACTCACCGACATACAAAAATTCTATAAATTTCACAACAAATACATTAAACCATCCTCTATCTAATGATATATTCATCTGAGCCGGCCAACAAATATTTTCTGACTTCAAGGGACTATATCTCAACTCACCGACATACAAAAATTCTATAAATTTCACAACAAATACATTAAACCATCCTCTACCTAATGATATATTCATCTGAGCCGGCCAACAAATATTTTCTGACTTTAAGGGACTATATCTCAACTCACCGACATACAAAAATTCTATAAATTTCACAACAAATACATTAAACCATCCTCTATCTAATGATATATTCATCTGAGCCGGCCAACAAAGATTTTCTGACTTCAAAGGACTATATCTCAGCTCACCGACATACAAAAATTCTATAAATTTCACAACAAATACATTAAACCATCCTCTATCTAATGATATATTCATCTGAGCCGGCCAACAAATATTTTCTGACTTCAAGGGACTATATCTCAGCTCAACGACATACAAAAATTCTATAAATTTCACAACAAATACATTAAACCATCCTCTACCTAATGATATATTCATCTGAGCCGGCCAACAAATATTTTCTGACTTTAAGGGACTATATCTCAGCTCACCGACATACAAAAATTCTATAAATTTTACAACTAATACATTAAACCATCCTCTATCTAATGCTGTATTCATCTGAGCCGGCCAACAAATATTTTCTGACTTCAAGGGACTATATCTCAGCTCAACGACATACAAAAATTCTATAAATTTCACAACAAATACATTAAACAATCCTCTACCTAATGATATATTCATCTGAGCCGGCCAACAAATATTTTCTGACTTCAAGGGACTATATCTCAACTCACCGACATACAAAAATTCTATAAATTTCACAACAAATACATTAAACCATCCTCTATCTAATGATATATTCATCTGAGCCGGCCAACAAATATTTTCTGACTTCAAGGGACTATATCTCAACTCACCGACATACAAAAATTCTATAAATTTCACAACAAATACATTAAACCATCCTCTACCTAATGATATATTCATCTGAGCCGGCCAACAAATATTTTCTGACTTCAAAGGACTATATCTCAGCTCACCGACATACAAAAATTCTATAAATTTCACAACAAATACATTAAACCATCCTCTATCTAATGATATATTCATCTGAGCCGGCCAACAAATATTTTCTGACTTCAAGGGACTATATCTCAGCTCAACGACATACAAAAATTCTATAAATTTCACAACAAATACATTAAACCATCCTCTACCTAATGATATATTCATCTGAGCCGGCCAACAAATATTTTCTGACTTTAAGGGACTATATCTCAGCTCACCGACATACAAAAATTCTATAAATTTCACAACAAATACATTAAACCATCCTCTATCTAATGATATATTCATCTGAGCCGGCCAACAAATATTTTCTGACTTCAAGGGACTATATCTCAGCTCAACGACATACAAAAATTCTATAAATTTCACAACAAATACATTAAACCATCCTCTACCTAATGATATATTCATCTGAGCCGGCCAACAAATATTTTCTGACTTTAAGGGACTATATCTCAGCTCACCGACATACAAAAATTCTATAAATTTTACAACTAATACATTAAACCATCCTCTATCTAATGCTGTATTCATCTGAGCCGGCCAACAAATATTTTCTGACTTCAAGGGACTATATCTCAGCTCAACGACATACAAAAATTCTATAAATTTCACAACAAATACATTAAACAATCCTCTACCTAATGATATATTCATCTGAGCCGGCCAACAAATATTTTCTGACTTCAAGGGACTATATCTCAACTCACCGACATACAAAAATTCTATAAATTTCACAACAAATACATTAAACCATCCTCTATCTAATGATATATTCATCTGAGCCGGCCAACAAATATTTTCTGACTTCAAGGGACTATATCTCAACTCACCGACATACAAAAATTCTATAAATTTCACAACAAATACATTAAACCATCCTCTATCTAATGATATATTCATCTGAGCCGGCCAACAAATATTTTCTGACTTCAAGGGACTATACAAATACATTAAACAATCCTCTACCTAATGATATATTCATCTGAGCCGGCCAACAAATATTTTCTGACTTTAAGGGACTATATCTCAGCTCACCGACATACAAAAATTCTATAAATTTTACAACTAATACATTAAACCATCCTCTATCTAATGCTGTATTCATCTGAGCCGGCCAACAAATATTTTCTGACTTCAAGGGACTATACAAATACCTTAAACCATCCTCTACCTAATGATATATTCATCTGAGCCGGCCAACAAATATTTTCTGACTTCAAGGGACTATATCTCAACTCACCGACATCCAAAAATTCTATAAATTTCACAACAAATACATTAAACCATCCTCTATCTAATGATATATTCATCTGAGCCGGCCAACAAATATTTTCTGACTTCAAAGGACTATATCTCAGCTCACCGACATACAAAAATTCTATAAATTTTACAACTAATACATTAAACCATCCTCTATCTAATGATATATTCATCTGAGCCGGCCAACAAATATTTTCTGACTTCAAGGGACTATATCTCAACTCACCGACATACAAAAATTCTATAAATTTCACAACAAATACATTAAACCATCCTCTATCTAATGATATATTCATCTGAGCCGGCCAACAAATATTTTCTGACTTCAAAGGACTATATCTCAGCTCACCGACATACAAAAATTCTATAAATTTCACAACAAATACATTAAACCATCCTCTATCTAATGATATATTCATCTGAGCCGGCCAACAAATATTTTCTGACTTCAAGGGACTATATCTCAGCTCAACGACATACAAAAATTCTATAAATTTCACAACAAATACATTAAACCATCCTCTACCTAATGATATATTCATCTGAGCCGGCCAACAAATATTTTCTGACTTTAAGGGACTATATCTCAGCTCACCGACATACAAAAATTCTATAAATTTTACAACTAATACATTAAACCATCCTCTATCTAATGCTGTATTCATCTGAGCCGGCCAACAAATATTTTCTGACTTCAAGGGACTATATCTCAGCTCAACGACATACAAAAATTCTATAAATTTCACAACAAATACATTAAACAATCCTCTACCTAATGATATATTCATCTGAGCCGGCCAACAAATATTTTCTGACTTCAAGGGACTATATCTCAACTCACCGACATACAAAAATTCTATAAATTTCACAACAAATACATTAAACCATCCTCTATCTAATGATATATTCATCTGAGCCGGCCAACAAATATTTTCTGACTTCAAGGGACTATATCTCAACTCACCGACATACAAAAATTCTATAAATTTCACAACAAATACATTAAACCATCCTCTATCTAATGATATATTCATCTGAGCCGGCCAACAAATATTTTCTGACTTCAAGGGACTATACAAATACATTAAACAATCCTCTACCTAATGATATATTCATCTGAGCCGGCCAACAAATATTTTCTGACTTTAAGGGACTATATCTCAGCTCACCGACATACAAAAATTCTATAAATTTTACAACTAATACATTAAACCATCCTCTATCTAATGCTGTATTCATCTGAGCCGGCCAACAAATATTTTCTGACTTCAAGGGACTATACAAATACATTAAACCATCCTCTACCTAATGATATATTCATCTGAGCCGGCCAACAAATATTTTCTGACTTCAAGGGACTATATCTCAACTCACCGACATCCAAAAATTCTATAAATTTCACAACAAATACATTAAACCATCCTCTATCTAATGATATATTCATCTGAGCCGGCCAACAAATATTTTCTGACTTCAAAGGACTATATCTCAGCTCACCGACATACAAAAATTCTATAAATTTCACAACAAATACATTAAACCATCCTCTATCTAATGATATATTCATCTGAGCCGGCCAACAAATATTTTCTGACTTCAAGGGACTATATCTCAGCTCAACGACATACAAAAATTCTATAAATTTCACAACAAATACATTAAACCATCCTCTACCTAATGATATATTCATCTGAGCCGGCCAACAAATATTTTCTGACTTTAAGGGACTATATCTCAGCTCACCGACATACAAAAATTCTATAAATTTTACAACTAATACATTAAACCATCCTCTATCTAATGCTGTATTCATCTGAGCCGGCCAACAAATATTTTCTGACTTCAAGGGACTATATCTCAGCTCAACGACATACAAAAATTCTATAAATTTCACAACAAATACATTAAACAATCCTCTACCTAATGATATATTCATCTGAGCCGGCCAACAAATATTTTCTGACTTCAAGGGACTATATCTCAACTCACCGACATACAAAAATTCTATAAATTTCACAACAAATACATTAAACCATCCTCTATCTAATGATATATTCATCTGAGCCGGCCAACAAATATTTTCTGACTTCAAGGGACTATATCTCAACTCACCGACATACAAAAATTCTATAAATTTCACAACAAATACATTAAACCATCCTCTATCTAATGATATATTCATCTGAGCCGGCCAACAAATATTTTCTGACTTCAAGGGACTATACAAATACATTAAACAATCCTCTACCTAATGATATATTCATCTGAGCCGGCCAACAAATATTTTCTGACTTTAAGGGACTATATCTCAGCTCACCGACATACAAAAATTCTATAAATTTTACAACTAATACATTAAACCATCCTCTATCTAATGCTGTATTCATCTGAGCCGGCCAACAAATATTTTCTGACTTCAAGGGACTATACAAATACATTAAACCATCCTCTACCTAATGATATATTCATCTGAGCCGGCCAACAAATATTTTCTGACTTCAAGGGACTATATCTCAACTCACCGACATCCAAAAATTCTATAAATTTCACAACAAATACATTAAACCATCCTCTATCTAATGATATATTCATCTGAGCCGGCCAACAAATATTTTCTGACTTCAAAGGACTATATCTCAGCTCACCGACATACAAAAATTCTATAAATTTTACAACTAATACATTAAACCATCCTCTATCTAATGCTGTATTCATCTGAGCCGGCCAACAAATATTTTCTGACTTCAAGGGACTATATCTCAGCTCAACGACATACAAAAATTCTATAAATTTCACAACAAATACATTAAACAATCCTCTACCTAATGATATATTCATCTGAGCCGGCCAACAAATATTTTCTGACTTCAAGGGACTATATCTCAACTCACCGACATACAAAAATTCTATAAATTTCACAACAAATACATTAAACCATCCTCTATCTAATGATATATTCATCTGAGCCGGCCAACAAATATTTTCTGACTTCAAGGGACTATATCTCAACTCACCGACATACAAAAATTCTATAAATTTCACAACAAATACATTAAACCATCCTCTATCTAATGATATATTCATCTGAGCCGGCCAACAAATATTTTCTGACTTCAAGGGACTATACAAATACATTAAACAATCCTCTACCTAATGATATATTCATCTGAGCCGGCCAACAAATATTTTCTGACTTTAAGGGACTATATCTCAGCTCACCGACATACAAAAATTCTATAAATTTTACAACTAATACATTAAACCATCCTCTATCTAATGCTGTATTCATCTGAGCCGGCCAACAAATATTTTCTGACTTCAAGGGACTATACAAATACATTAAACCATCCTCTACCTAATGATATATTCATCTGAGCCGGCCAACAAATATTTTCTGACTTCAAGGGACTATATCTCAACTCACCGACATCCAAAAATTCTATAAATTTCACAACAAATACATTAAACCATCCTCTATCTAATGATATATTCATCTGAGCCGGCCAACAAATATTTTCTGACTTCAAGGGACTATATCTCAACTCACCGACATACAAAAATTCTATAAATTTCACAACAAATACATTAAACCATCCTCTATCTAATGATATATTCATCTGAGCCGGCCAACAAATATTTTCTGACTTTAAGGGACTATATCTCAGCTCACCGACATACAAAAATTCTATAAATTTTACAACTAATACATTAAACCATCCTCTATCTAATGCTGTATTCATCTGAGCCGGCCAACAAATATTTTCTGACTTCAAGGGACTATACAAATACATTAAACCATCCTCTACCTAATGATATATTCATCTGAGCCGGCCAACAAATATTTTCTGACTTCAAGGGACTATATCTCAACTCACCGACATCCAAAAATTCTATAAATTTCACAACAAATACATTAAACCATCCTCTATCTAATGATATATTCATCTGAGCCGGCCAACAAATATTTTCTGACTTCAAGGGACTATATCTCAACTCACCGACATACAAAAATTCTATAAATTTCACAACAAATACATTAAACCATCCTCTATCTAATGATATATTCATCTGAGCCGGCCAACAAATATTTTCTGACTTTAAGGGACTATATTCAACTCACCGACATCCAAAAATTCTATAAATTTCACAACAAATGCATTAAACCATCCTCTATCTAATGCTGTATTCATCTGAGCCGGCCAACAAATATTTTCTGACTTCAAGGGACTATATCTCAACTCACCGACATACAAAAATTCTATAAATTTCACAACAAATACATTAAACCATCCTCTATCTAATGATATATTCATCTGAGCCGGCCAACAAATATTTTCTGACTTCAAGGGACTATATCTCAGCTCAACGACATACAAAAATTCTATAAATTTCACAACAAATACATTAAACAATCCTCTACCTAATGATATATTCATCTGAGCCGGCCAACAAATATTTTCTGACTTCAAGGGACTATATCTCAACTCACCGACATACAAAAATTCTATAAATTTCACAACAAATACATTAAACCATCCTCTACCTAATGATATATTCATCTGAGCCGGCCAACAAATATTTTCTGACTTTAAGGGACTATATCTCAGCTCACCGACATACAAAAATTCTATAAATTTTACAACTAATACATTAAACCATCCTCTATCTAATGATATATTCATCTGAGCCGGCCAACAAATATTTTCTGACTTCAAGGGACTATATCTCAGCTCAACGACATACAAAAATTCTATAAATTTCACAACAAATACATTAAACAATCCTCTACCTAATGATATATTCATCTGAGCCGGCCAACAAATATTTTCTGACTTCAAGGGACTATATCTCAACTCACCGACATACAAAAATTCTATAAATTTCACAACAAATACATTAAACCATCCTCTACCTAATGATATATTCATCTGAGCCGGCCAACAAATATTTTCTGACTTCAAAGGACTATATCTCAGCTCACCGACATACAAAAATTCTATAAATTTCACAACAAATACATTAAACCATCCTCTATCTAATGATATATTCATCTGAGCCGGCCAACAAATATTTTCTGACTTCAAGGGACTATATCTCAGCTCAACGACATACAAAAATTCTATAAATTTCACAACAAATACATTAAACCATCCTCTACCTAATGATATATTCATCTGAGCCGGCCAACAAATATTTTCTGACTTCAAAGGACTATATCTCAGCTCACCGACATACAAAAATTCTATAAATTTCACAACAAATACATTAAACCATCCTCTATCTAATGATATATTCATCTGAGCCGGCCAACAAATATTTTCTGACTTTAAGGGACTATATCTCAGCTCACCGACATACAAAAATTCTATAAATTTTACAACTAATACATTAAACCATCCTCTATCTAATGCTGTATTCATCTGAGCCGGCCAACAAATATTTTCTGACTTCAAGGGACTATACAAATACATTAAACCATCCTCTACCTAATGATATATTCATCTGAGCCGGCCAACAAATATTTTCTGACTTCAAGGGACTATATCTCAACTCACCGACATCCAAAAATTCTATAAATTTCACAACAAATACATTAAACCATCCTCTATCTAATGATATATTCATCTGAGCCGGCCAACAAATATTTTCTGACTTCAAAGGACTATATCTCAGCTCACCGACATACAAAAATTCTATAAATTTTACAACTAATACATTAAACCATCCTCTATCTAATGATATATTCATCTGAGCCGGCCAACAAATATTTTCTGACTTCAAGGGACTATATCTCAACTCACCGACATACAAAAATTCTATAAATTTCACAACAAATACATTAAACCATCCTCTATCTAATGATATATTCATCTGAGCCGGCCAACAAATATTTTCTGACTTTAAGGGACTATATCTCAGCTCACCGACATACAAAAATTCTATAAATTTTACAACTAATACATTAAACCATCCTCTATCTAATGCTGTATTCATCTGAGCCGGCCAACAAATATTTTCTGACTTCAAGGGACTATATCTCAGCTCAACGACATACAAAAATTCTATAAATTTCACAACAAATACATTAAACCATCCTCTATCTAATGATATATTCATCTGAGCCGGCCAACAAATATTTTCTGACTTTAAGGGACTATATCTCAGCTCACCGACATACAAAAATTCTATAAATTTCACAACAAATACATTAAACCATCCTCTATCTAATGATATATTCATCTGAGCCGGCCAACAAATATTTTCTGACTTTAAGGGACTATATCTCAGCTCACCGACATACAAAAATTCTATAAATTTTACAACTAATACATTAAACCATCCTCTATCTAATGCTGTATTCATCTGAGCCGGCCAACAAATATTTTCTGACTTCAAGGGACTATATCTCAACTCACCGACATACAAAAATTCTATAAATTTCATTAAACAATCCTCTACCTAATGATATATTCATCTGAGCCGGCCAACAAATATTTTCTGACTTCAAGGGACTATATCTCAACTCACCGACATACAAAAATTCTATAAATTTCACAACAAATACATTAAACCATCCTCTATCTAATGATATATTCATCTGAGCCGGCCAACAAATATTTTCTGACTTCAAGGGACTATATCTCAACTCACCGACATACAAAAATTCTATAAATTTCATAACAAATACATTAAACCATCCTCTATCTAATGCTGTATTCATCTGAGCCGGCCAACAAATATTTTCTGACTTCAAGGGACTATATCTCAACTCACCGACATACAAAAATTCTATAAATTTCACAACAAATACATTAAACCATTATCTATCTAATGATATATTCATCTGAGCCGGCCAACAAATATTTTCTGACTTCAAAGGACTATATCTCAGCTCACCGACATACAAAAATTCTATAAATTTTACAACTAATACATTAAACCATCCTCTATCTAATGATATATTCATCTGAGCCGGCCAACAAATATTTTCTGACTTCAAGGGACTATACAAATACATTAAACCATCCTCTACCTAATGATATATTCATCTGAGCCGGCCAACAAATATTTTCTGACTTTAAGGGACTATATCTCAGCTCACCGACATACAAAAATTCTATAAATTTTACAACTAATACATTAAACCATCCTCTATCTAATGCTGTATTCATCTGAGCCGGCCAACAAATATTTTCTGACTTCAAGGGACTATATCTCAGCTCAACGACATACAAAAATTCTATAAATTTCACAACAAATACATTAAACAATCCTCTACCTAATGATATATTCATCTGAGCCGGCCAACAAATATTTTCTGACTTCAAGGGACTATATCTCAACTCACCGACATACAAAAATTCTATAAATTTCACAACAAATACATTAAACCATCCTCTATCTAATGATATATTCATCTGAGCCGGCCAACAAATATTTTCTGACTTCAAGGGACTATATCTCAACTCACCGACATACAAAAATTCTATAAATTTCACAACAAATACATTAAACCATCCTCTACCTAATGATATATTCATCTGAGCCGGCCAACAAATATTTTCTGACTTCAAAGGACTATATCTCAGCTCACCGACATACAAAAATTCTATAAATTTCACAACAAATACATTAAACCATCCTCTATCTAATGATATATTCATCTGAGCCGGCCAACAAATATTTTCTGACTTCAAGGGACTATATCTCAGCTCAACGACATACAAAAATTCTATAAATTTTACAACAAATACATTAAACCATCCTCTACCTAATGATATATTCATCTGAGCCGGCCAACAAATATTTTCTGACTTTAAGGGACTATATCTCAGCTCACCGACATACAAAAATTCTATAAATTTCACAACAAATACATTAAACCATCCTCTATCTAATGATATATTCATCTGAGCCGGCCAACAAATATTTTCTGACTTCAAGGGACTATATCTCAGCTCAACGACATACAAAAATTCTATAAATTTCACAACAAATACATTAAACCATCCTCTACCTAATGATATATTCATCTGAGCCGGCCAACAAATATTTTCTGACTTTAAGGGACTATATCTCAGCTCACCGACATACAAAAATTCTATAAATTTTACAACTAATACATTAAACCATCCTCTATCTAATGCTGTATTCATCTGAGCCGGCCAACAAATATTTTCTGACTTCAAGGGACTATATCTCAGCTCAACGACATACAAAAATTCTATAAATTTCACAACAAATACATTAAACAATCCTCTACCTAATGATATATTCATCTGAGCCGGCCAACAAATATTTTCTGACTTCAAGGGACTATATCTCAACTCACCGACATACAAAAATTCTATAAATTTCACAACAAATACATTAAACCATCCTCTATCTAATGATATATTCATCTGAGCCGGCCAACAAATATTTTCTGACTTCAAGGGACTATATCTCAACTCACCGACATACAAAAATTCTATAAATTTCACAACAAATACATTAAACCATCCTCTATCTAATGATATATTCATCTGAGCCGGCCAACAAATATTTTCTGACTTCAAGGGACTATACAAATACATTAAACAATCCTCTACCTAATGATATATTCATCTGAGCCGGCCAACAAATATTTTCTGACTTTAAGGGACTATATCTCAGCTCACCGACATACAAAAATTCTATAAATTTTACAACTAATACATTAAACCATCCTCTATCTAATGCTGTATTCATCTGAGCCGGCCAACAAATATTTTCTGACTTCAAGGGACTATACAAATACATTAAACCATCCTCTACCTAATGATATATTCATCTGAGCCGGCCAACAAATATTTTCTGACTTCAAGGGACTATATCTCAACTCACCGACATCCAAAAATTCTATAAATTTCACAACAAATACATTAAACCATCCTCTATCTAATGATATATTCATCTGAGCCGGCCAACAAATATTTTCTGACTTCAAAGGACTATATCTCAGCTCACCGACATACAAAAATTCTATAAATTTTACAACTAATACATTAAACCATCCTCTATCTAATGATATATTCATCTGAGCCGGCCAACAAATATTTTCTGACTTCAAGGGACTATATCTCAACTCACCGACATACAAAAATTCTATAAATTTCACAACAAATACATTAAACCATCCTCTATCTAATGATATATTCATCTGAGCCGGCCAACAAATATTTTCTGACTTCAAAGGACTATATCTCAGCTCACCGACATACAAAAATTCTATAAATTTCACAACAAATACATTAAACCATCCTCTATCTAATGATATATTCATCTGAGCCGGCCAACAAATATTTTCTGACTTCAAGGGACTATATCTCAGCTCAACGACATACAAAAATTCTATAAATTTCACAACAAATACATTAAACCATCCTCTACCTAATGATATATTCATCTGAGCCGGCCAACAAATATTTTCTGACTTTAAGGGACTATATCTCAGCTCACCGACATACAAAAATTCTATAAATTTTACAACTAATACATTAAACCATCCTCTATCTAATGCTGTATTCATCTGAGCCGGCCAACAAATATTTTCTGACTTCAAGGGACTATATCTCAGCTCAACGACATACAAAAATTCTATAAATTTCACAACAAATACATTAAACAATCCTCTACCTAATGATATATTCATCTGAGCCGGCCAACAAATATTTTCTGACTTCAAGGGACTATATCTCAACTCACCGACATACAAAAATTCTATAAATTTCACAACAAATACATTAAACCATCCTCTATCTAATGATATATTCATCTGAGCCGGCCAACAAATATTTTCTGACTTCAAGGGACTATATCTCAACTCACCGACATACAAAAATTCTATAAATTTCACAACAAATACATTAAACCATCCTCTATCTAATGATATATTCATCTGAGCCGGCCAACAAATATTTTCTGACTTCAAGGGACTATACAAATACATTAAACAATCCTCTACCTAATGATATATTCATCTGAGCCGGCCAACAAATATTTTCTGACTTTAAGGGACTATATCTCAGCTCACCGACATACAAAAATTCTATAAATTTTACAACTAATACATTAAACCATCCTCTATCTAATGCTGTATTCATCTGAGCCGGCCAACAAATATTTTCTGACTTCAAGGGACTATACAAATACATTAAACCATCCTCTATCTAATGCTGTATTCATCTGAGCCGGCCAATAAATATTTTCTGACTTCAAGGGACTATATCTCAACTCACCGACATACAAAAATTCTATAAATTTCATAACAAATACATTAAACCATCCTCTATCTAATGCTGTATTCATCTGAGCCGGCCAACAAATATTTTCTGACTTCAAGGGACTATATCTCAACTCACCGACATACAAAAATTCTATAAATTTCACAACAAATACATTAAACCATTATCTATCTAATGATATATTCATCTGAGCCGGCCAACAAATATTTTCTGACTTCAAAGGACTATATCTCAGCTCACCGACATACAAAAATTCTATAAATTTTACAACTAATACATTAAACCATCCTCTATCTAATGATATATTCATCTGAGCCGGCCAACAAATATTTTCTGACTTCAAGGGACTATATCTCAACTCACCGACATACAAAAATTCTATAAATTTCACAACAAATACATTAAACCATCCTCTATCTAATGATATATTCATCTGAGCCGGCCAACAAATATTTTCTGACTTTAAGGGACTATATCTCAGCTCACCGACATACAAAAATTCTATAAATTTCACAACAAATACATTAAACCATCCTCTATCTAATGATATATTCATCTGAGCCGGCCAACAAATATTTTCTGACTTTAAGGGACTATATCTCAGCTCACCGACATACAAAAATTCTATAAATTTTACAACTAATACATTAAACCATCCTCTATCTAATGCTGTATTCATCTGAGCCGGCCAACAAATATTTTCTGACTTCAAGGGACTATATCTCAACTCACCGACATACAAAAATTCTATAAATTTCACAACAAATACATTAAACCATCCTCTATCTAATGATATATTCATCTGAGCCGGCCAACAAATATTTTCTGACTTCAAGGGACTATACAAATACATTAAACCATCCTCTATCTAATGCTGTATTCATCTGAGCCGGCCAATAAATATTTTCTGACTTCAAGGGACTATATCTCAACTCACCGACATCCAAAAATTCTATAAATTTCACAACAAATACATTAAACCATCCTCTATCTAATGATATATTCATCTGAGCCGGCCAACAAATATTTTCTGACTTCAAAGGAATATATCTCAGCTCACCGACATACAAAAATTCTATAAATTTTACAACTAATACATTAAACCATCCTCTATCTAATGCTGTATTCATCTGAGCCGGCCAAGAAATATTTTCTGACTTTAAGGGACTATATCTCAACTCACCGACATACAAAAATTCTATAAATTTCACAACAAATACATTAAACCATCCTCTATCTAATGATATATTCATCTGAGCCGGCCAACAAATATTTTCTGACTTCAAGGGACTATATCTCAGCTCAACGACATACAAAAATTCTATAAATTTTACAACTAATACATTAAACCATCCTCTATCTAATGATATATTCATCTGAGCCGGCCAACAAATATTTTCTGACTTCAAGGGACTATATCTCAACTCACCGACATACAAAAATTCTATAAATTTCACAACTAATACATTAAACCATCCTCTATCTAATGCTGTATTCATCTGAGCCGGCCAACAAATATTTTCTGACTTTAAGGGACTATATCTCAACTCACCGACATACAAAAATTCTATAAATTTCACAACAAATACATTAAACCATCCTCTATCTAATGATATATTCATCTGAGCCGGCCAACAAATATTTTCTGACTTCAAAGGACTATATCTCAGCTCACCGACATACAAAAATTCTATAAATTTTACAACTAATACATTAAACCATCCTCTATCTAATGCTGTATTCATCTGAGCCGGCCAACAAATATTTTCTGACTTTAAGGGACTATATCTCAACTCACCGACATACAAAAATTCTATAAATTTCACAACAAATACATTAAACCATCCTCTATCTAATGATATATTCATCTGAGCCGGCCAACAAATATTTTCTGACTTCAAGGGACTATATCTCAGCTCAACGACATACAAAAATTCTATAAATTTCACAACAAATACATTATACAATCCTCTATCTAATGATATATTCATCTGAGCCGGCCAACAAATATTTTCTGACTTCAAGGGACTATATCTCAACTCACCGACATACAAAAATTCTATAAATTTCACAACTAATACATTAAACTATCCTCTATCAAATGCTGTACTCATCTGAGCCGGCCAACAAATATTTTCTGACTTTAAGGGACTATATCTCAACTCACCGACATCCAAAAATTCTATAAATTTCACAACAAATACATTAAACCATCCTCTACCTAATGATATATTCATCTGAGCCGGCCAACAAATATTTTCTGACTTCAAGGGACTATATCTCAGCTCAACGACATACAAAAATTCTATAAATTTCACAACAAATACATTAAACCATCCTCTACCTAATGATATATTCATCTGAGCCGGCCAACAAATATTTTCTGACTTTAAGGGACTATATCTCAACTCACCGACATCCAAAAATTCTATAAATTTCACAACAAATACATTAAACCATCCTCTACCTAATGATATATTCATCTGAGCCGGCCAACAAATATTTTCTGACTTCAAGGGACTATATCTCAGCTCAACGACATACAAAAATTCTATAAATTTCACAACAAATACATTAAACCATCCTCTACCTAATGATATATTCATCTGAGCCGGCCAACAAATATTTTCTGACTTTAAGGGACTATATCTCAACTCACCGACATCCAAAAATTCTATAAATTTTACAACTAATACATTAAACCATCCTCTATCTAATGCTGTATTCATCTGAGCCGGCCAACAAATATTTTCTGACTTTAAGGGACTATATCTCAACTCACCGACATACAAAAATTCTATAAATTTCACAACAAATACATTAAACCATCCTCTATCTAATGATATATTCATATGAGCCGGCCAACAAATATTTTCTGACTTCAAGGGACTATATCTCAGCTCAACGACATACAAAAATTCTAAAAAGTTCAAAACAATGACTTTAATTTAAACCATTCAATTATTTTGTAGTTCATACCGGTTATATTGCATTTTGCAAAACAGGGTAGCATAAATTTATTTTTCTTTGTCTTAACATGATATTATGTATCGAATTTTGTCCAGAAAAATTGTTGATATTTCTTTTCGAATTTAAAAATATGTCACAATAGCAATATATATTTTTCGGGGCTGAGAGCATAAGTGTATAAGCTTTAAGTAACTATCATGATATAAATATAGTATCACGACAACTTATAGTGATAGAATTTTGGGCTAACTTCACAAAAACTTTCGTGACAGCAGGATTTTCGGGGCTGAGAGTAAAATGTGTCACGATAGTACTATTTAGTGTTACCATCGCGTTTTTCGGGGATGAAAATTGGGCTAACTTCACATACATGAGAAATGATGCCTCCAATACTATTGAAACAACACAAGCGATTGTAGCTAAAGCGACTAGTAGTACTGTGCAAGCGAATGCACCCGAAATGACGAAAATTTCTAGTTTGAAGCGACAAGTTCAACGGCAACGACAAAGCAGCTCCCCTAACGTATTCAACAGAGAATATCTCCAACTACTTGAACAGTACTAGTTGACGTTGAAAGGCGATTTATTTTTGTTACATGATTCGGGTAACGTGCGGGACAGAATTTTAATTTTTTCCACGCATCAAAATTTAGAAATTTTAAAAAATTCAAATGAATGGTTCATGGACGGGACGTTCGCTGCATGTCCCAAACATTTTTAATAAATTATTTACAATTCACGGTTTGAAAAATAATCTACTTGTACCGTTGGTGTTTTGTTTATTACCAAAAAAAGATACGTCAATATATAAAAATATGTTTCAGGCACTAAAATTAATTAAACCAGAATTAAATCCAAAAATTATTATGACCGATTTCGAAATTGCTGTCATAAATGACACAAAAGAAATATTTGGAGACGTGGAAAATAAATTCTGTTTATTTCATTTAAGTCAAAGTATTTGGCGCAAAATTTGTGATGAAGGATTGAAAACGGAGTACAACACGAACTCTGAAATTGCCATGAAGCTAAAAATGAATTTGGCTTTGGCTTTCGTTCCACCACACAAATTAGTGGAATCTTTTGAAGCGATAAGCAAATATTTACCTGCATAAGCTGAAGCTATTTTAGACTATATAGAAAATTTTTATATTGGTAGGATGGATTCAAAAATATTAGAACCACCATATCGTCGCTGCCCACGTTATTCAATTAATGCTTGTAACGTTTACAATTGTGTTTTAAACGATAAGCCTCGCACAAATAATGCCATTGAAGGATGGCATAATGGATTTAATCAATTATGTGGGAAAAACCCCACCATTTGGTGTTTTATCACTGCAATTAAAACCTAACAAAGTTTAACTGAGTTTGAATTAGAACAAAACGTAGCAGGACAAAATGCAAAAGCAGTGCGTCGAAAAAATTGTGATCATAACGAGCGTTTAAAAAGAGTGGTGTTGTCGTTTGATAAATTAGAAATTTTATCATATTTACGTGGCATATCACATAATTTGCATTTTATAGTGAATGACCAAAGGGAGTTAGGCAATTTAATAAATAGTGAATGATTTAATTGCAATTAAAAATGAATGAATTTATATACATATTGAATTATTTACTACAAAATTAAAATAAAAAAATAAAAAATACAATTGTTTTGATTAGATTAGTTAGTAGAATTGCATTTCGCAGAATAATGTTTTCTCAGAATTGTCGTTTTCAATAAATTGTGTTTTCTACGAATTGTCGTTTTCACTGAATTGTGTTTTCTATGAATTGTTTTTTCACAGAATTGACGTGCTACCAATGTTGATCAATGTAAATTGACCTACTGATTTTTTCTTTTTAAATAAGGCATACAATATTTTTTAAGTTCAAGTGCGCAAGCTCAACTATACAGAATTAGAATTATCTCGAAATTAAAGGGCTTTTAAAAGGCATTAAATCCTTTTATAGGCTGTTTCTCAACTTAAATCAACAATATGATAATTTGTACATAAGCTGTATTTACCAAACATGTCGAGTACTTTCACATATTGTAGATTATACCGTTACTAAAACAATTCCTTATCTAAAGTTTTTGCGTTTTTAATTTCATGTACCTACTATTCACCAGAAATTCTCAAACAAGCAAATTTGTAAAATTAAGTGTTTTCTTTAATTATTTTTATTGATCGTAAGGATTTCCTGAACGCTTTGTTATTATTACAAATAAAATTTTAAATTAAATTTACAATTTGTGTCGAAAATTTGACAAAATTGAATTGTAACGGTGGTTTACTATGGAGATAGAAATTATAAATTGAAATTTGTTTGATTAACAATCGCCTTGTTAAAGGACCCCGCACAAATCTTTTGGAAATTGGGTCCAGGTCAAATTCGCTGAATTTTTGATATGTGATAGAGTTCATCATACTGGTCAATTGTCTCAATGGCCACAAAACTTAAAAATAGATAGTTTGGCCGGTACAGAGCTTTAAAGCTCCGAGTATCCTCCACGGATTTATGTATATGCGCAGTGTGTATTGACTTTTGAAATAGCCTATTTCATTTTTTTTTATTATCTAGGTTTATATTTTTGAGGTTGCTGAATTCAGATCTGTTGTTAGATTTTCAAAATTGACAGTTGGCAGCTGTCAAATAGCTGTCAATATGCTATAATAAAGCCAAAAAATTGTTTTTTTATGTTTTATCTTTCTTTTTTTTTTACTTCGATAAGTTCAAGGATAATAAAGTCAAAAAATTATTTTTTGTTTATAACTTCAAGTTTTTTAGATAAGTGAATATAAATATGATATAAAATTATGTAGTCATCAGCTTACATCTGTCAACAAGCTGTCAACTAACTGTCAAAATGCAATAATAGAGCAAGTAACTTATTTTTTGTGCTTAACTTTGTGGATAAGAAATCAAACATGATATAAGTTTATGACATCACTTTTGAATTCAGTGATCTAAGCAACTTAAAGTTTTTTTAAAAAGTAACTTTTAACATGGAACATGTTCATAAAGAGGGGGTACTTCGCGAAGGCCTCCACTTAGGAGGGGGTGAAAATGGTCAGTTTTAGGAGGGGGGGGGGGGTGAAACGGGACTTAGAAGAATTTCGATTTAGGGACTTAAAATAATTTCGTTAAAGGGACTTAGGATAATTCGGCTTTAGGGACTTAGAATAATACTTTTTATTAAACTTGGTTATTGGTTATCCGTAAACATGTGTTATGCCCGTCAATTGTGTTTACACAACTCGGTTTTGACAGTTAGTTGATTGATAGGTGACAGCTGTAAGCCGAGAATATCCTCGAATGTTGCCACATGCAAATAATAATATATAGGTTAATGTCGGTTTATTATGTTATTAACCTGTTCATATTGAAAAATAGATTTACACTTTCTTTCACATTAACCCTTTCCGGGGCACCGGTACATATTTGTACCGGCTAGATTTTTTGCTTGTTACCCCCGTATCTGCTACAATTCGGACTTTGGATGGTTGACTATGTGCATTTCATGTCGCTAAGAGGAAAATAGTCCTAGTGATTTTTTCACGTAATTGTTTATTGTTATTTAATTATAAACAATTGAAACTGAAAAAACTGCTTTTTTTCGGAAAAAAATCGTCCACTCGAAATCTGGTACATTAGTATATGATTTTAGTAAGTGTACCGATGTTTTGAAGATTGCTGATCACGATGCTGGTGGCCAAAAGTGCATTTTGGCAGCTGTCAGGTGTCAAATCGGGTGCCAAATGACTCAATATAATCCGAATGATCGAAAAAAACACATTTATTACACAATTTGGCACGTCTGACGACAAATTCCATATCAGAAGTCTATTTCGGCAATTTTTCACAAAGGATTTTTAATAATAAATCCATGATCAGCGACTGTCAACACCTACAAAAACACCTGTGAATTTATATTTTCGCGGCATTGTGCGCATCTTGACAGTGAGTTGGCGGCTGTAAACTGCCAAATTGCACTTGTGACAGCTTACTCTATATCAAGGTCCTCTATAGTATGTAATAAATAAGAATTTTCAAGCGTCAATTGTATACTGAGCCACTTGACAGTTGGTTTGACAGCTGACAGCTGTCAAACGTCATTTTTGACATCAGATTAGGAATCAGCGACCCCGAAAACATAAAATACCATTGAGAACACCGCGATATCCCTTGACAGAAAATGTGTCCCTGAAAGGGTTAAATAACTTTTTTACACCATGAAATATAAAAAATAATATTTCTCGCAAGCGAAATTCATTTTTGTGGCTATATATGTACCTTTGGAGATCACGTAATTATAAAAATTTTTTGGAAAGTTTTTTTAACTACGCATACTGATATTAATTATCAATAATTTACTTACACGGTTGTTTAAAAAAAAATATTCAAAACAGTTCTTTTCAGAACTAAAAAAAAGTTCTTATTGTAACTAACATTACAAACTTTTGCTTAGACGTTTTATTTACTAAAATATACACATACATTTTTACTCAAACTTAAATACACACGGGTACACACACTAGAACACACACACACAGACACATTTTATAAATACGCACATTTATTTATTTCAATTCACAATCATCTACACATTTATCACACATTTTTATATACGCACAATTCACCAACAATTAACATAATGGCGTTCAGAAATATTATTTCTTGTTACGTATGTGATAGGCGACGATCCCACGTACTATGACTTGAATTGATTGAGATGAAAATGCTCATAAACGAGAAATCGCCATCCATAGGTGCGAAACAAATAATTTGCCCCCTTTAGAAGTAAATCCTGATACCAGGATTTGTGTTAACTGTTATCAATCAATTTCGAATGAAATACACCTTATAGAACTCGATCCAACTTATTTAAGAATTAATGTTTTGACGCAAACTAGAAGTAGTTCTTGTGTTATTTGTAATGCAGTTGGTAATTTAAATAGATTATCAAATGAATGCAAAGCTTATGTGTTTATTAAAAAAAATATCTTTATACCAGAAAGTGTAAAATCATGTAGACATCACTTATATGACAACGGGTACATTTAGCATCCATTACTAAATGGTCTAAGATTTATTAATAGGCCATATGTCATTCGAGGGCCCTTGTTACAAACTTTCTTAGAAAGCCTCCGTACGGTCGCCAATAGCTTTTCACGTTTTACTGATGAAAACGATTTTTCAGACGAAGAATTTAAAACATTTTTTTCTATTACGAAGCTTCAATTTCAAGATTTAATGACATTTTCTGATAGAGTACCATGTCAAGGTGGATATAGATGTTAAAAAAAAAGATGTACTACTTTTTGTAAGTAAAATGCGTCAAGGGCTCTCAGATGAGTTTCTCGCTGTTATGTTTCAATATCCTACAAGACAATCAGTATGTTTAAAAATTGCTACTATTAGACAATCACTCATGCAACGCTTTGTGCCCTCTAATTTAGGATTTAATGCTATCACGCGTGAACAGTACATCGAAAGACATGTTACAGAATTGTCCAACATACTATATAACCCTGAACCCCACATACCGCGAGTAATATCTATAATAGATGGGACCTACAGTTACATACCAAAAAGTACTAATTTTCGAGCTCTTCGACAAAGTTTTTGCCGTCATAAAGGGCGACATTTGGAAAAACCAGCACTTATAGTTGCTCGCCAGATAGATATATCCTAGAAGTACAAGGCCCATATTTTTCGGACTCTAGAAATAATGACGCAGCAATGTTGCATAATGAATTTGAGAACGATATGGAAAGGATGCATGCATGGTTTCAAGAAGGAGACATACTTCTATTAGATAGAGGGTATCGTGATGCAATAGAATTATTAAATCAATTGGGTATTACTTGGAAAATGCCTGCACTTCTGGAACGAGACCAAAGGCAATTATCTACAGAACAAGCAAATGACTCGAGATTAATTACTAAGATAAGATGGGCAGTTGAGGCTAGAAATGGCCATATAAAATCAATTTTTAATTTCCTTGATAAAAGAATTCAAATTCAACATGTTCCGAATTTAGGAGATTTTCATAAAATAGCTGCTGCATTCATTAATAGATATCACCCTCTACTTCAGATGGAAGGCGCTGATGCTGCTTTAGCTCATCAGTTCTTAGCAAAGGCTCAAGAACCAAACATAGTCCAAGCTTTGGTCGAAGTAGAAAATCTTCATACAAGAAATGCTGAAAGGTGGGTACGTTTATCTGCTAATCAATTGAATGATTTTCCGATTTTAGACCTAGATTACTTAAAAGATATTACAACAGGTACATATCAATTAGGATTGGCACCATCCTACATTCAGGATAAACTTGAAAGGGATGGAGATAATGATGACGAATTTCAACTGGATATGTTAAGAGATGAAGATCGAATCCCCATTCCAGGTTTAATGAGAGTAAGAGTATATTCGCGTCATCGGGGCTTAACTAAATATCAACTTTGTATATCATATAAGCCAGCTCCTGAGGATAACGATAATGAACCTGACGATATCCAGCCATTAATAAATGGGCATTACTGTTTGTGTAAATCAGGTGCCAAAACCCTTGGCACATGTGCTCACGTTGCATGCATACTGTGTTTTTTTGGGTATGCTCGTCATGAAGTAAACGTGCAATACCCTTCAACAAATCTGATTGAAACTGTTATGGATGCTGGAAACAGACCAGTACAACAACGAAATTAAAAATGATTGGTTTTAATATATATACACACACACACAAACACACACACAAACACAAATACACACACACACACACACACACACACACACACACACACACACACACACACACACACACACACACACACACACACACACACACACACACACACACACACACACACACACACACACACACACACACACACACACACACACACACACACACACACACACACACACACACACACACACACTTTTAAAAGTAACATCCTTATATATTTGATATTGTAGACTTACGTACATATATAATATCAAATATTATCCCATATATATATGAACAAACGGCCCTTTCAAGGGCCAAACGATGTGCAAAATCCGATCGTCTAACCTCCCCGCGGTGCACATTGGATTACGCTAATGGCGACGGCAGAAAAGTGAATTTAAACATTACTAAAAGAGTAAAAGCCAAAGTTTGAACATTCAAAAATAATTGGGAATAAACTTTAACAATGACAAAAAGCATTAATGTATTTTTCTATCTAGAAATTCTTGGCTTACAGCTGTCCCCTATCAATCAGCTAACTTTCAAAATGCAATAATAAAGTCAAAAAGTTACTTTTTTTAAAAAGCTTTAAGTTGCTTAGATCACTGAGTTCAAAAGTGATGTCATAAACTTATATCATGTTTGATTTCTTATCCACAAAGTTAAGCACAAAATATAAGTTACTTGCTCTATTATTGCATTTTGACAGTTAGTTGACAGCTTGTTGACAGCTGTAAGCTGATGACTACATAATTTTATATCATATTTATATTCACTTATCTAAAAAACTTGAAGTTATAAACAAAAAATAATTTTTTGACTTTATTACCGGACTTTGAAGAATTGTTGACAGCTAAATGACTGCTGCCGATAGTCATTGTTATTGATTTGATATCATCTTTGAACTTATCGAAGTAAAAAAAAAGAAAGATAAAACATAAAAAAACAATTTTTTGGCTTTATTATAGCACATTGACAGCTATTTGACAGTTGCCAACTGTCAATTTTGAAAATCTAACAACAGATCTGAATTCAGCAACCTCACAAATATAAACCTAGATAATAAAAAAAAATGAAATAGGCTATTTCAAAAGTCAATACACACTGCGCATATAAATACATAAATCCGTGGAGGATACTCGGAGCTTTAAAGCTCTGTACCGGCCAAACTATCCATTTTTGAGCTTTGTGGCCAGTGAGACAATTGACCAGTACGATGAACTCTATCACATATCAAAAATTCAACGAATTTGACCTGGACCCAATTTCCATAAGATTTGTGCGGGGTCCTTTAGAAAGAAAAACCCTAATAATTTAACAAAAACTGTGTTAAACCTACAATTTTTTTTACGCTATGATTTATCTTCCGTCAATAATCTTAATTTCCTTATTTTTCATTATCTTCCGTCATTATATATGTAGGTAGTATTCAACTAATTTCTTGACTACATAATATTGTTACTATGTCAATAATCTAATTAAACTTCAATTTCGTCTCGTTAACACAATTAAAATATATGAAGGTAATCTTTTCAAAAAATAACTTACCACTTTTACACATTTTATGAACAGTAGTATAAAATAAATATGTAACTACAATTAATTGTTTTGTAGTTATGTAGTTTTCAAATAATGTAAAGTAACATGCATGTTCATATTTCATGAAATTGATATTTTGTAAATTAACATTTTTTTTGTTATTATAATAACAACTAAAAGTAAAATTTAATTAAAAACTAGCTATATACATTTTATGGTTTTAAATTTTATTATTTTTATTTAATAAATTATAAAACTATTTTGAGGGAGTTATATAATTTTACACTCTCTCGTCTCACTGTTAAACTTTATATCATGATATAATACTATGTTATGTTATTCACAAATGTAATTTAAGCAAATAGTAAAGAATATTGTGATTTAATCCTATGTATGTAGTTGGTTTTAAAATGCGGAATAAATTCAATTGCAGAAAAATACTGAAACGAAATTCTAAAGCATTTTTTTTTTTTTTTTGGAAAGCTAACATTTTCATAAATACACATCATTCAAATCTGCTTAAAAAAAATAATCTGGGTTTTGGTTTGATAGAAATCGGATTTTTTAAAGCTTCGTATTGTTGTTATTGTTGTTAAGATATATTGTCGTTGCCTTGTAGCCGCTTTAATAAGACCATCAAGGAAAAAAATGTTATTCGGATTTTGTGTTGTAAGTAAACTCGGTGAAATATTTTTAAAAACAAAATTGTAATCAATTTCTAGTTAAACTTATATTGAATTAGATATAAATCACCAAGAACAGATTTTCTTCGGCAAATATGGATGACAAAATACCTAGATCCGTTTCCGTATTTCATTTTCCTTACACACTACTATATACACTATACACATTTGTCGTAAAAACATAAGATTTTTACCAATCAAATTTTCTTAAGGGAGATGATAAAGGCAAAATAGTCACTTACTTATGGTGACATGGTATTAAAAAGACATTCGAATAACATAAAAGTAATGAAAAAATATGTCGGATGTAATTACATCATGTTTATACATACATACATGAACATCATTATTTTCATATAAATTTGATGTAAATATACAATGTTTTGAATTATTGGAATATGTGTGTACACAGATACGTCATATATAGATAATAATAACATAATAATAATAATGAATGGAACCATAATCTGGTTTGATGAGGCATAAATGTTGTTTCTTCATAGACGTACATATATGTTATGTAATAAATTGGCGTAATTTTTATTTTTTAAGCTACAAAATTGCTTATGCTAAATCTGATTATTTATTATATGATCGTATCCATATTTGTAAATTCTTAGGATTGAATTGATATTATGTGTCGTTACGGATTTTCTTGGAATTTTTTTTATGTTTTGTGTATATTCGACAAAATTACGATACAGATTCGCTTTTTTCATATTTGGTATATATGTCTTAGGTCAGGATTTATGTCGTTTTTTTTTTGATTGCATGATAAAAAATATAAAATATTATTGGTTTAGTACGATAATACCGTATCAAAATTATATAAATGTAAAGGTCAATATTCTTGGTTTTATTTCGATTTATGTCAAATTACTAGATCAGAAGCCGTGGACACATTTACTTTTCGTGAAATAAATCACATAATATCGTGAAGTTCGGTTTGTTGTCACATGTTTAAACGAAAACAATTCATTGTTAAATTAAGATCGCATTTAATCAAATCTAATTCGTTGTAAAAATAAAAAATAACAGACCAAAATATTATACTGCCCTGCTCATTCTCGATTTTATTTTATTATTTTAACTGATTTGAATAAGTTGTAAACAAATTAAATGGGAGAAGGGGAATTAGTACCGTGTAAACCGGGATAATAAAGAGACATAAAAAGGCACATAAAGAGACATAATTGCACCTCTCAAGTAAATCTTCAGCTCAACCTCCAAATACAATATTTGTGCAAAGTTTGGTTCAAATCAGTCAAGTCGTGTGGATTTTATTTATTTATTTATTTCTTTAGTTATGATACAACTTTTTGGGTTTGCTATATTATTTCATTTACATTTAATTAATAAATACATAAAACCGTAGACCTGATTACATTATTAATAATAAAATTATAATACTTTACAATTAGATAAAAAACAAAAAATATTAATGGAAATGAGAACTAACTTTTTGTATCAAGACTAGGTAGGAAATTAGGAGATTTCCGTGATCGAAAAAACGATGAATTTTGAAACCACCATCGTCCATCAGTAATGCACTCGGATGCTTATGGTAATTTAGGGAGGAGAATATAATTTAAATTTAATGATTAACAAAAATAGAAAAAATAAAATTAATTTTTCAAATACACTACTCCAAAAAATTAAAAGAACACTAATTTTTTTCAATTTTTTTAGAGTTTTTTGAAGAGCTGTATCTTTGTAAAATACGGTCGTACAGAAATAAAAACAAAAGCATTTTAAAGATTCAAATCTCTAGTTTTGAGACTTTTGAGCGGAAAATTTTTGTGAGATACAATCATAAGAAAGAGCGCGAAGAAAAAAAATTCGATTTTTTTTTTTTTTTTGTAAGTTGCCATGGGCTCGGGAAATTTTTTTTAAGTTAAACCAATGCATAGGTCGATTAGCCTGTTAATTAGGCGTAAATTTAATTTCATTCTGGTCTCTCTATGTCAACTTTTTGCTGAGATATCTGACTTTGAATCAATAAAGATCCTTTTGCCTTTGATCATCGATATCTCAGCAACCAATGACTGCACAGTAAACTTTAGGGCAGTCTTAAAAACTTCAGTAAATTTCCTACAAGACCCTTTAATGATTAGTGTAGAACAAATTTTTTTTTCACCCTCAATACTGATTTGAAAAAAGTACAAAAAAACGACTTTTTAGGTTGGCTTAGTAAATCTACCGTTACTTGACAAATATTGATGAAAAGGCTAATGTTGCCGGGCCATTTTACAGTTTAATGTACTCCTAATAGCCCTGTATTATTTTCAAATTGATCCATCCAACCGTTTTTTCGAAACTCGATCGAAATCAAAGTTTTACAAAACAATTAAAGGAACAAGTGATCATCAAAATAAAAAAAAACGACTTTTTCACATTTTGCGTTAGTTACTTGTTAACCCTTAACGATCGTACGATTTTTTTTGTAATACTCGCCAATAAGAGACGACAGAAAATTAAATAAAGTTCTGCAATATGACCAGTTATTATGGAACTTGGCAATTTCTCAACCGATTTTTGTGAAATTTGGTATGCGTTATTGAAATGGGATTCTAAAACGATTCGTTGATGAAGTTCTGGAAAATGGCCAACTAGGAAGGAACTTGCCCATTTCATATCCGATTTTGATGAAATTTGATATAAGCAATGGAAATGGTATTCGAAACTGACTTTTGGATAAAGTTCTTGAATACGGCCAACTAGGATGGAACTTGGCCATTTCTTATCCGATTTTGATGAAATTTAGCATGTACGATGGAAATGGGATTCTAAAATGATTTGTGGATGAGGTTCTGGTATATGGCTAACTAGGAAGGAAATTGGCCATTTCTTATCCGATATTGATGAAATGCAGCACGTGCCTTAGAAATGGGATTCTAAACTGATTTTTGGATAAAGTTCCAGAATTTGGCCAATTGTCATGGAACTTGGAAGTTTTGTATCATATTTTTATGAATTTCAGCATTCACGATGAAAATGAGATTCTTAAATTATTGATTAAATAAATCATTAAATACATGGAATAACGATTTTAGTTTTTCACGTTTAAAGCACATGTCGAATTTCTTTTATTCGTTTAAGGAATAGGCAAGCGCGTTTCAACTTTAACATATAACTTTAACCAAAAATAATTTTAGAGTTTTATTTCTATAGTACATGCTGAATTTGTTTAAAATCGGATAAAAAATGGCCAAGTTCCATTCTAATACGGCTTATTCCAGAATTTCATCTAAACGTAATTTTAAAACCCAATTTTCATTACAAATGCTGAATTTCATCAAAATCTTACAAGAAATGGCCAAGTCCCTACCTAATTGGACATATTCCAGAACTTTAGCTAAAATTCATTATAGAATCCCATTTCCATCGCGAACACCAAATTTCATCAAAATCGGTTAAGAAATAGCCAAGTTCCATCCCAGTTGGCCATATTCCAGAACTTTATCCAAAAATCAGTTTAGAATCCCATTTCCATCGTACATACCAAATTTCATCAAAATCGGTTAAGAAATGGCCAAGTTCCACCCTAGTTGGCCATATTCCAGAACTTTATCCAAAAATCAGTTTAGAATCCCATTTCCATCGTGCATACCAAATTTCACTCAAATCGGATGAGAAATGGCCAAGTTCCATAATAATTGGTCATATTGCAGAACTTTATTTAATTTTCTGTCGTCTCTTATGGGCGAGTATTCCAAAAAAATCGTACGATCATTAAGGGTTAATAAATAACTAACGCAAAATGTGAAAAAGTCGTTTTTTTATTTTGATGATCACTTGTTCCTTTAATTGTTTTGTAAAACTTTGATCAATCTGTCCGAAAAAACGGTTGGATGGATCAATTTGAAAATAATACAAGGCTATTAGGAGTACATTAAACTGTAAAATGACCTGGCAACATTAGTCTTTTCATCAATATTTGTCAAGTAACGGTAGATTTACTAAGCCAACCTAAAAAGTCGTTTTTTTGTACTTTTTCAAATCAGTATTGAGGGTGAAAAAAAAATTTGTTCTACACTAATCATTAAAGGGTCTTGTAGGAAATTTACTGAAGTTTTTAAGACTGCCCTAAAGTTTACTGTGCAGTCATTGGTTGCTGAGATATCGATGATCAAAGGCAAAAGGATCTTTTTTGATTCAAAGTCAGATATCTCAGCAAAAAGTTGACATAGAGAGACCAGAATGAAATTAAATTTACGCCTAATTAACAGGCATTGGTTTAACTTAAAAAAAATTTCCTGAGCCCATGGCACCTTACAAAAAAAAAAAAAAAATTCGAATTTTTTTCTTCGCGATCTTTCTTATGATTGCGTGATAACGGTATCTCACAAAAATTTTCCGCTCAAAAGCCTCAAAACTAGAGATTTGAAGCTTTAAAATGCTTTTCTTTTCACCTCTGTACGACCGTATTTTACAAAGATACAGCTCTTCAAAAAACACTAAAAAAATTGAAAAAAATTAGTGTTCCTTTAATTTTTTGGAGTAGTGTATATAAACACCAAAACCTCGAATGTAAACTTAATGTAAAATTTACAAACAAAATTCATAACAACGGGTTATAAGTAGTATAGGAAAAAATTTAAAATCTATTTCAAAACTTTAAATAAAATCTCACAATCTTCCAACTCCCGGAGCCAAATCTTTATTCAATTTAAATTTAAATTTTTTGGTATTTGGTTGTATAAAAGTGGACCATTATAAAAGTAAGGTCGCCGATAAAATTATTTCTTCGAAGTTAGTGCAGCAAAATTTTTCTTTCGTAAGTAATAAGAGTTTTGCTTAATATTACGGTTTCAGCTTCGAAGGAAAAACAATTTCAACACCTTATAAATATATACACAGGCTGCGGTCGAATTCTCGAGTAAATGCGCAAAATTCGGTAAATCCATTTACCTTTTTTTGCTGGAGAGTAAGGGAAATAAAAAATGTAAATCTTTTACGTTTAGATAATTTATTCTTTATTGTTATAAGAATTGAACGAGTAAAAAATAGAAAAAATGCGTAATTTAACAGAAAACGAACATTAAAAATCTAAATTTACCGCAGTAAATGATTTACCCGAGAATTCGAAAGAAGAATAGTTCTAAGAATAAATTTGTGGGTTATAATTATAAATAAAGGCTTTAGATTTTTTAAATAAATGCCACCCCAACACGTTATTCCATAAGCCAAGCGAGTTTTGAATAGTAAAAAATATAAATATTTTAAAATAGAAAGGGTACAAAACGGTCTAATTCTAAAGAGATTCCGATTATTAAGATATAACTGTTGTTGCAAATTACTAATATGATCTTTAAAAGTTAAAGCACTATCTAAAGTAACACCGAGATATTTGTATTTATCGGCATAATCAATCTTAATATAAGACCTAGAAAAGTTTTGATCGTCAAAGCATGAGTTATGTATATTTAAGCACCTATGGGAATTTGAATATACGTTTAATTTTTGATTAAAATTCAAGTTTGATTTTTGTATTTGAAAACTAATAGCTTCAGACTTTTCGCTGATGACCATAAAGTGACGATCAAACCAGCCCCTTATGATAGATAAATCACTATTTAGATTTGCGTTAATTTCTAATTTATTGTCCCCCACCCGTAAAAACTAAAGCCAAATCATCTGCAAATGCGACCGTGGTACCTTTAATATTGAGACAAAAAAATTACTTCGTGTAGATTAAAAATAACAATTAAGTGATGTATAATGTAGATACGCTGGACTGGAAGGTTTATTGGTAGATATACATTTACACTTCATCACTCAATTGGAATTTAACGAATGTAACGAAACAGTGAACTGAAGAAAGCCCAGAATACTGCGGCCAATAAGGTCTATTGTGCATATACAAGCTTCGTAACAATCGAAAACAAAATATAGAACTTAGCTAATTGAATTTGAAAACAAAACAATTCAATCTCAAAATAAATAAAACAATTAAGAAAACTGATTTGGAAAAAACATCTGTTTACTATGCCGTGCTTTACAAAATAATTCCTTAAGGTATATACCGTTTAAGCTTCAATAACAAAATAAAAATTCCAAATTTAAAATAAAATAAATTAAAATAATTCAAATTCTTTTTTAAATCAGAAAACTTCTTCCCAATATTGTACCATCACATCACACACACACATAGATAGAAGAGGCATACAAACCTCAAATAAATAATTCCCTGAAGTATTGCCTTTTTTATATCTTCAAATATACATATTCCATTCCAAAAGGTCGAATAATATCATAATCATATACATACCTGAAGAAATACAACAACAACAGAACAAATTTTTTGTTTTGTTTCCTATGTACATAGAGCTACTTTTGTTGTATTACCAGAAGAACAAAAACAAAGTATTAAGAAGACTTTTGAAAACTTTTAACATGATTCGTTGTTTGTTCAATTCATTCAATTTCTCTTTCATTTAATTAAAAACAATTTTGAGCATTACGAAAATATTTTCTGTTCCTCTGAACGAGATCTAAAAATAATAGGACGAAGTTATAAATTTTTCTTTTTTTTTAATAAATTAAAAAAACAAAAATGTAAAAAATAATAAATTTTATTAATTGAAATTCAATCGATAGAAAATTAATTAAACCAGGTACAAAAATAAAATTCTTCTTTTTCTCTGTACATTTTTTTGAAGTGGATAAATGGAAATTTATTTAATTTAAATTTTTTTTGTGTGTTTTTTTTAATTAAAAATTAATAGGAGTATAATATTTTAAAATTTTTACTTATTAAGCTAGTTGTCTTGTGCACGTTGCGAAAGAAAATTTTTCGTGCGGTAAGACGATTTCGTAGAAATTGGCGATTTTAATATTACGGTCACTATATGACTGTGATGACTTTAATAATTTGAAAATGTTTGGCAGCGGTTATTATTTTCACATTCGAATTATTTATGATTTTTCTTGATATGAAAAAAATTATCCTCAGAAATTTAGCGTCATGCAAAGCTTAATTTCTAATAGAGTCTGATGTAGTTGTTAGTACTAAAAGGTTTCAAATGATAATTTCAATTCGGTGTCTAAAAAAAAAAAATCTACATGACGAATGAATACTTAGGTATCGATGAGCACCTACTTATTCGGGTTGACACATTTACATGACTTTACCCCTTATTATGTTGCAATCATGTTGCAAAAATTTTTAATCGTCTGGTGTTTTTGAAACCTAAATAACGTGTGGTTTATTTCAGGAAGAACCAAATAATAATTTTTTTTTTTGATACACAGATATCGGTCGTGATAAAGGCAAGAGTAGTCGCGAACTCGATATTCACGGGAATTAAACAATTACTAACAGTTTTATTTTAAAAAAACCATTTTACATCAGATTTTCAATGAAACCAACGTGATACGTTTTTGTTGTCAAAACCTTATGTGAGATGTTGTTGTTATCAAATTTGCTAAAGCTACAAACATTTGTGATTTTGGAGGTTGACCTTCATTTTCGTGTCATACTTGTGGTTAATAAAAATATTATGTGTGTTATATAATTTTGTAAAAACCTTACAAGCTTAAAAGTTAAACATTTGGAAAAGCTTGAACCCATCAAAAATTAAATTATCTTAATTAACAATTTGAGTAATTTAGTTTTAAATTTCAGCATTTGTTTAAAATAACCATTTTATATCAAATTTTCAATGAAACCAATGATATTTTGTTGTTGTCAAATTCACTAAAATTTAAAGTATCTAACATACTTTTGATTTTAGAGGTTGAACTTCATTTTCGTGTCTTATTTGATATCTATAAAAATATTATTTGTATTACAGAACACTGTTCAAAAGTTTACGAGCTTTAAAGTTTAAAAGTTTCGAGAAAGCTTAAACCAAACAAAGAATAATTAATTTTAATTAACATTTAAGTAATTTTTTATTTTTTTATTATTATTAGGCTTGGCTCCTACATAAAAAAGAGCCAAAATTGCCAAAAATCCAAATTTATAAATTTCTATTTACATAAAATATATTTTTAATTCATTATTCAATTTTCCTAATATAATTTTTAACCTTTAAAATAGATCCGGACTACTTCCTGCACATATTTTGCTATGGCTATTAGTTATTTAGTATTCCCTTATATACCGCACAAAATAATCGATTCACTAGAAATATGCGCGGTAGTAAACCTTAGTACACGGGATGAATTTTCCGCCACGGGATGAATTTTCCGCGGGGCCCAAAGCCAGATTTTAAAATAAGTGCCGTTTAATGAAATAAGTGCCTTTATTGCTTTTATAAATTTTCCCCAATAATCTGCGGGGAGGGGGGGGGGGGGGGGGGCGGTCCCTAAATACGACTTTCCGCCACTGATTTCACTTATGTTTATTTCATAATGTTCACTTTTGTTTTATTAAATTAATTACCCAAATTTTAATTTTAAGATATTATTCACCATTGGATTTATTTATTGTTGATTTTTATGTAAAATATTTTCGAAATTTTTTTGTCTTTATGTAATTATTGTTTCTATATTCTAGCTTTTTATAGACAAAATTAAAAATTAAAATAATTCAAAAACTAATATGTTTTTGTTTAATCCTTATATTTCGACCTTCTGGTCATAATCATAGGTATCCTACAACATATGCTGCAACAATCAAGAAAAAGTAAAAACCAATTACATGTAGATAAAAACTTAAAAAAATTATTAAAAGTACAAATTTTTTGTTTAAAAAGAAAGAAATAAAAAGGTTCTTAAAGTAAACATTTTTTAAAAAAACTTTAAATTTTAAACAACTTTACGAGTAGCTACATACCTAGTATTATAAATGCATAAAAAGTTAAAAATTAAAAATTAATTTTTCACCAACAATTCTCTGTTAAATTAATTTTCATTGTTAAATTAATTTTCAAACAAAATAGTTTGAATTTCTTTGAGATTTTTTTAAAAAAATCTTTAAAACTTTGTTTAAAAAGTTATTGGTGTTCAAAAAAACAAATTTTTGTGTTATCAAAATTTGATATCGTCAAAAACTGGTAAGAAAAGAGAAAATTGCTAGTGAAAAAACCGCGAATTTTGATTGTTATATACTATGGTATCCAACTGTATACGTAAAAAAAAAAAAAAAAAAAAAAAAACTTATGTCTAGGTAACATGATAATGTGAATATTTCAATACTAAAGTATTTGTGTACAAGTTTCCTGCTTTTTTTTTTTATATATATACAAAGTGGGTGTGAGATTCGTACCAAATTAAAATCTTTAAAGTAATACATATGTATTTAAAATTGTAATGAAAAACATAACCATATACACCGATCCGATACACCACCACGAAAACAAAAATGGGATGAAAAGAGGTGACTGTACAAAATTATCTATTTTATAAGATAGAGGGCAATATATTATGGTGAATGAACTTAATTGAAATGATAATATGTACTTGATAAACAAAAAGAGACGACATATATATTTTTCTTTTTCTCCTTTTCTGATGAAATGCCGTACTTTAATTTTGACGTTTTTAGAAATTTGCGTTAAAAAAACATATGATCGAGCAATACACGACGAGAAAAAAACTAACTTTTTGAAAAATAATTGTTTATATAAATCGATATAAAATAAAATATATTGTGTTCCCAATTGTTATTCTACAAAAGTAAAAATGATACCAAGTTACAACTAAACCAATTTTGAAGTGCACATCAAGATTAGATAGTTAGAAAAAATTGGTGTACTGTTTGGTCAGACAGAATTTTTCTAAGAAAAACTAGAAAAACCTTAATGTGAATCAAGATTCAATAGTTAATAGTGAAGAAACTTCTGTATAATTATGATTATGACATTTTTATCCCTTTTTACCACTGTAACTAAAATTGATCTTCCCATAAAATATAAGATCAGATAGTTAAACCATTGAGTGGAATTTTGGTTCAGTTGTGTCAATTATGGTGAATTACTAAGTGAATCTTAATTACACGTATTAAGATTAAATAGTAGTTCTTCTTGTCACCTATATTATTGTTGGTTAGTTCTAGTTTGTTGTATCAGGCTAAGATAATTATTTTGTAACCCTCTGCTGTCTGTTTTATAATTCACACTGTTGGTGTTTCTAGTTATGTAACACATTTCTTTAAAAAATCTCTTTTGTTTTTTAGGTTCGAAATTAAGGATGGAAGCTTCGTCGAATAAGAAACCATTGTTACACTCAACAGAATGTTTACATAATGCTGATCGATATTGTGTTATTTGACCTTTATTCTTGTTGGTGAACTTTACGTCATTTTGGTGTTGTTTAACCCTCGTGTTTATTGTTTTAGACGTTTCACCAATATAACATTTTCCACATCCACAAGGGATCTTATATATGACACCTGCTCTTTTTTCTTTGGGGATTCTGTCTTTTAGTTTACTAAAGGATTCTGTTAAAGTATTATTTATTCTGGTGGCTATTTTATTCGTATGATTCGGTCTGTGTAAACATTTTTTAAGTTTTTCGGTTAAAAATGGAATGTATGTTATCGCTCCACATATTGTTTTTCTATCTATTTGTGAGTTATTCAATTGGTTTCTTAGGTTTCTGTTCCTGTAAGTATATAGAGTTTTTGTAATAAGTTTTTTAATCAGAGGTTTTGGTTAATTGTTTTTTTCCAAAATTTGGAATATTAATGTCTTGTTACTTTCTCTATAGGTGGAGTCACTGAGTTGAAACACACGTTTTATGAAAGATTCTGCTACATTCGTTTTCATTTTGTATGGGTGCGAGGAAAGAAAATTCAACATTCTATTCGAAGCAATCTCTTTACTAAACCAATTTGTTTTCAGTTTGTTGTCATTCCTCATTATGTTCATATCTAGAAAAGCAATGCTGTTATTAACCTCTTGTTCTACAGTGAATTTTATTTTATGATGGAAAGAATTGAATTTTTTTAGGGTTTCTTCTATTGTGTCTTTCTGTAAGATTAATAAACAATCATCAACGTATTTCATAACTAAAGACGGGGGATTTGATAATTTAAGCAATGTTTCTTTTAATAATTTCTCTAACGTAATGTCAGCTAAAATAGGAGACAGGGGGTTGCCCATCGCTAATCCAAAGAGCTGCTTATAAACTTTATTATTAAATTGAAAATAATTGTTCTCTTTAATGCATATGTCGAATATTTTGAGGAACATATCTTGTGTGCAGGGAATATTCTCTTCCAACTCATCCCATCTTTCAACTATTGCATTCCTTGCTGTATCTACAGGTATATTTGTAAATAAAGACACTACGTCAAAAGAAACTAAAACTTCGTTGTCTTGTAACGTTACCGTGTCCAAAATTTGTTTGAGGCTAAATGAGTTTTTAATATTGTAAGGGCTGTGTTCAATCAACGGTTTTAGAAAACTTATTAATAATTTTGATAGATGATAGACGGGCGAGGTCACTGTTGATACTATTGGCCTCAAAGGTGTTCCTACTTTATGAACTTTAGGGAGTCCATATATTCTGGGCGCTACTGGAGAAATGACTTTTAGTGCAAGTTTTTGTTGCCTATCTATCGTTTTATTTTGAAAAAGTTGATCAATTAATTTGTTAACTTTTTTAGAAGTTGAATCTGTCGGGTCCTTATCTAACTCCATATATGTGGATTCGTCTGAAATCAAGCTCTCCATTTTTGTGATGTATGTTTCTTTCTCTAAAACCACAGTTCTATTTCCTTTGTCGGATCTAGTTATAATAATGTTTGAGTTAGTTTTTAAAAATGATTTTAAAGATTTCTGATATGTTAATAGAGTTTTGTCGAGTTTAGTAAGCTTCTTATGTTTCGATTTTTTACTGTGTTGATGTAGGGCGTTTGTGGTGAATGTTCTTATATCTGTAATATTGTCTTCATCAGAGTACTGAGATAGTATACACTCAATATCTGCTAAAATTTCTATTGTGTCGTTATTGTTGTTATTTGGCGGTAGATTAAAATTAGGACCGTAACTTAATAGGGTAAGGCAGTCGTTTGGTATCTCTGTGTTGGTTAAATTGATAACATCTGATCGATCAAAGTTTAAAAAAATTCTATTTTGCCGTAGGCTCAGTTGATCAAATTTAGAGTCTAATCTCTTTTTATTTATCATTTTAATGTAGGATTCGTGTATTTTTAGGAGATATACTAGCTCAGTGTATATAGCTATGGGTAAAACGGATTTTAATCTGATAGTCGAATCACTCACCTGATTATTTAGGTATGTAACTTTATATTTGCAAATCTTAATTTCTAGGTTAAGCATCTTATTAAACATGGTGGATTTCATTCGGTGGATGTTGTTTGAAAACGGATGTTGCTGGATCTCGAATGATTTGAAACATTTTCCTTTGTCCATGATGAATCTTGGAATGATGTCTTCACGTTTACATTTTAACAAGAACTGATTCCTCTCTTGAGCTATCGCTGCCTTTCTGGTGTATGAGAGTAGTGATTTTACTATTTTAACATGTTCTGAACAATTCTGTTCTATTGTGTTTATTATCTTTTGTAATTGTTCCATCTTTTGTTACTTAAGTGTTATCAAGTGTGTTTTATGCTCACACGAATTAATGTAAAATATTTTCGAAATTTTTTTTTTTTTTGTCTTTATGTAATTATTGTTTCTATATTCTAGCTTTTTATAGACAAAATTAAAAATTAAAATAATTCAAAAACTAATATGTTTTTGTTTAATCCTTATATTTCGACCTTCTGGTCATAATCATAGGTATCCTACAACATATGCTGCAACAATCAAGAAAAAGTAAAAACCAATTACATGTAGATAAAAACTTAAAAAAATTATTAAAAGTACAAATTTTTTGTTTAAAAAGAAAGAAATAAAAAGGTTCTTAAAGTAAACATTTTTTAAAAAAACTTTAAATTTTAAACAACTTTACGAGTAGCTACATACCTAGTATTATAAATGCATAAAAAGTTAAAAATTAAAAATTAATTTTTCACCAGAATAAATAATACTTTAACAGAATCCTTTAGTAAACTAAAAGACAGAATCCCCAAAGAAAAAAGAGCAGGTGTCATATATAAGATCCCTTGTGGATGTGGAAAATGTTATATTGGTGAAACGTCTAAAACAATAAACACGAGGGTTAAACAACACCAAAATGACGTAAAGTTCACCAACAAGAATAAAGGTCAAATAACACAATATCGATCAGCATTATGTAAACATTCTGTTGAGTGTAACAATGGTTTCTTATTCGACGAAGCTTCCATCCTTAATTTCGAACCTAAAAAACAAAAGAGATTTTTTAAAGAAATGTGTTACATAACTAGAAACACCAACAGTGTGAATTATAAAACAGACAGCAGAGGGTTACAAAATAATTATCTTAGCCTGATACAACAAACTAGAACTAACCAACAATAATATAGGTGACAAGAAGAACTACTATTTAATCTTAATACGTGTAATTAAGATTCACTTAGTAATTCACCATAATTGACACAACTGAACCAAAATTCCACTCAATGGTTTAACTATCTGATCTTATATTTTATGGGAAGATCAATTTTAGTTACAGTGGTAAAAAGGGATAAAAATGTCATAATCATAATTATACAGAAGTTTCTTCACTATTAACTATTGAATCTTGATTCACATTAAGGTTTTTCTAGTTTTTCTTAGAAAAATTCTGTCTGACCAAACAGTACACCAATTTTTTCTAACTATCTAATCTTGATGTGCACTTCAAAATTGGTTTAGTTGTAACTTGGTATCATTTTTACTTTTGTAGAATAACAATTGGGAACACAATATATTTTATTTTATATCGATTTATATAAACAATTATTTTTCAAAAAGTTAGTTTTTTTCTCGTCGTGTATTGCTCGATCATATGTTTTTTTAACGCAAATTTCTAAAAACGTCAAAATTAAAGTACGGCATTTCATCAGAAAAGGAGAAAAAGAAAAATATATATGTCGTCTCTTTTTGTTTATCAAGTACATATTATCATTTCAATTAAGTTCATTCACCATAATATATTGCCCTCTATCTTATAAAATAGATAATTTTGTACAGTCACCTCTTTTCATCCCATTTTTGTTTTCGTGGTGGTGTATCGGATCGGTGTATATGGTTATGTTTTTCATTACAATTTTAAATACATATGTATTACTTTAAAGATTTTAATTTGGTACGAATCTCACACCCACTTTGTATATATATAAAAAAAAAAAGCAGGAAACTTGTACACAAATACTTTAGTATTGAAATATTCACATTATCATGTTACCTAGACATAAGTTTTTTTTTTTTTTTTTTTTTTTTACGTATACAGTTGGATACCATAGTATATAACAATCAAAATTCGCGGTTTTTTCACTAGCAATTTTCTCTTTTCTTACCAGTTTTTGACGATATCAAATTTTGATAACACAAAAATTTGTTTTTTTGAACACCAATAACTTTTTAAACAAAGTTTTAAAGATTTTTTTAAAAAAATCTCAAAGAAATTCAAACTATTTTGTTTGAAAATTAATTTAACAATGAAAATTAATTTAACAGAGAATTGTTGGTGAAAAATTAATTTTTAATTTTTAACTTTTTATGCATTTATAATACTAGGTATGTAGCTACTCGTAAAGTTGTTTAAAATTTAAAGTTTTTTTAAAAAATGTTTACTTTAAGAACCTTTTTATTTCTTTCTTTTTAAACAAAAAATTTGTACTTTTAATAATTTTTTTAAGTTTTTATCTACATGTAATTGGTTTTTACTTTTTCTTGATTAATGCAGCATATGTTGTAGGATACCTATGATTATGACCAGAAGGTCGAAATATAAGGATTAAACAAAAACATATTAGTTTTTGAATTATTTTAATTTTTAATTTTGTCTATAAAAAGCTAGAATATAGAAACAATGTTGATTTTTAATTTTGGCAATTAAAATATGACGCCAATTAGTAAAAAGTAAAAGATGTCTTCTTGACGAAAACCAAAAAGCGAAATTTTTCGTATATTTGTCGAGACGATGGAAAAATTATTAATGTTCAAAATCGATTGTTTTTTGGTTGTTGTTGTTTCTGTCTATCAAATTTTGGTGTTGGCATACGAGAAGAATCGCTTTGTTGTAACGAAAACGAGATGAAGTAAAACATTGAAGAACATTTTAGAATAACCACCAGCAGAAACGCAGATGGAAGATTCGTAATAAGATTACCAGTCAAACAGATCGTTAATCAATTAGGTGCATCACCTCAATTTAGCCTTTAGCAGGCAAGCATAGGACTTTATAAGCGTTTAAATTGTGACGTCTCTAAAAATTATTTACCCCATCACGGAGTGATACAAAAATCTAGCAAAACTACGAAACTTCGGGTTGTGTTCGACGGCTCCGCTAGAACTGCAAATGGAATGTCTCTCAAGGAACAATAATGGCAAGTCCGGTACCGTAGGCTACACCAAATACCATTTCGGTTCAGAGAATTTAAATTCGCAATAGCATCAGGATGACCGAACTGAGGAATTCACAGCAAATCGTATGGAGATCACAACCAACCGAATCAATGAAGTATTTCGAATTAACTACGGAATGAAGCCAGCACAGTATCTTGCAACACGCGTTATGGAGGGGTTGGCACAGTTAAACGAGAATGAGCATCCTGAAGTTCCATTTACATTACGATAGGATACTTACATATAGATGATGTTTTGACCGGTGGAAATTCAATAACTGAAGCCATCGATAAGACACGGAATTTAGTAAAGTTGTTAGCTAGTGCCGGCATAAGGTTACAAAAATGGGTGTCTAACTCAGCAGAATTGGTAGAAGTAATTTCTGAATGCAACAAAGACAGTTTAACGAAGTAGTTTGAATATTAGTTTGTTACGACGAAGGTGTTTAGATTACAATGGAACCCAGTAGAAGACGTTTTTAGCTAAAAGATACAATTGTCATTCAATGTTATTTATTTATTTATTTATACTTTATTGGTTTCTGAGTATAAACAACGAAAAATTCCTATGAATAAATTGGATACGATATGGTCGCATTAGAATATTTGACTGCATTGCAAAGCTGATACAAGTGGCAAACTGTAAAGAAAAACATATAATTAAATGATGTCGTAAATGTACATGCTTAATAGTTTACCTCCAACCAAGTGGCTTATGGCAAAGCAATTAAATTAATATGGGGTAAAGATGGTCTGGTTAGAATTATTAACATTAAAAAAAAAGTCCGGAGTGTTAAAGCGGCCTATGTTCAAGCTAAGCAAATTACCGGTTGAATCAGCAGATTCAATGGCGGGAGAATGTTTAAATAAAAAATTAGAAAAAATTAGAACGTAAATATTTAATTTCAAAACTAGTAAAATTTATGTTATAAGACAACAACAACAACATTTTATTGGGGTTCAATTTTCGTGAACATAAACCAATGGCGTCCGTTTTGCAAGTTTGTGCCATTTCGTCGAGGAAGCACAATAAATTTCATTATGGTTTTAAAAACCATAGGGCAATGAACTTTAATTAATAATATTAGTATAGATGAAGGATGGAACTACTTGCAACCATCATGCAAAAATTGTTCATAGTGTTGAAAAGGGGCATATGAAACTTACAGCTGTATAGCGACATTAGAGAGATTAGTAATGACAATGATTTTTGAAGTAGGATGGCTTAAACAATTTCTTAAGAATTTGATTCGAACGATGCATTACATGAAATTAAAAGACATCGAATATGGGTTGGTCACTCGGTTCTCAATCTAAATGTTTCGTTAGCGTTGAATATTTGAAACCGATTCAAGGTTCTAAATAAAAAAATTAAAAAAAAATCAAATTTTGAATAGATATATGTAAATATTATAAAATTGGTAAGAAGTTAACTTTCAAATTGGTTGATTTCATCGAAAATTGATAGTTGGAAAAGTCTAAAAAAATTTCGAAAACTCTGAATTTTGTACAGATTAATTTTAAAATTTTGGAATCAAACTAAAATTTTGGTTTAAAATAGGCAAAAACGTGCAAATATTTAAATTGTTAATAAATTTAGAATAGTCAGTAGTAAAAGCTCAAAAATAGATATAACATTGGTTGGTCCTGGGTCCTCGGAACATTGATCAGTTGCGTTCTCTGCAGAACATCTGAAATCCATGTTATCTTGGTGCTTAATAAATCGATTATAAAAGTCTTTTAAAAGCAGTCTAAATCCCGATTAATACAATTTTTTTTTTAATTTTTTATGCCTCTTCCAACACTCACAGATAAAACACGAATGAAATCAAGATCAAAATATTGATCCTTTTATATATTGTTAGGTTCGCCTCATGCACTGTACAAAGAAAAAAGATTCTACACGACAACCAACAATATTGAAATCAATGAAAACGTCGTTATCCTAATGATCTCGATAGATCATTCGAGAAATTCTTACATAAAAAACTCTAATTTGAAAGATAATAAAGTTTACAGTAATATACTTTACCAATTATCTATACCAGTTTTGGTATATTACATAATCCACTTTCCAATTTCATACCTCAGTTTTATTGATAACATTGAGTCCCATTTTCAGAGGCTCGATGGCACGCTTTAAAATTAAAAATTTGAGGAAATACAAATTGCTTAATTTTGTTTAGACGAACTCTGTACTTTTCATGGGGTGAGAACATAAAATTTCAAAATTTCGAAATGAAGAGCCACCCTAACAATAAGATATTTAACAGTTTGCAACAGGTTTCAGATTGAAGAATTCGATTAGAATCAAACCTTTTTTTTTGTTATTATTGTAGAATCATTTTTAATGACACGAGTATGTATTTGTGTTTTATGGTTCCTCGAGCAATTTCTATTTGCCTATAATATTCATTCATTTAGGAATTTTCTAATCTCATTATAATAAAAATTTAAAAAAAGTCCTATAAAAAAGCTCTGACATTTTTTTTTATGAAGGATATAAAACTTACTATGTCCTCTTATATATTATATTTATACAATATACATAGTAGTATAATTGCTTTCCCCTTTTTTTGGCAATTTTATGATTCATTGTAAAAGAGGAAGTTTTTTTTGTTGCCGAGCTTTTATTAGAAAATAAAAATAAAATTAAAATTGTTTTCTCTTAATTTTCATTTTCCCGAGAAAACGAGATTGTAAAAAATTAATTTTTTTTTACGTTTTCCGAAAAATTTCACACCTGATTTTAAGATAATAAAATATTATCCTTTTTATTTGGTGGTGTGTATTTTTAATTGAATACGAAAAGGATTAAGAGATTACAAAAAAAAAAAATGTTGGCTACTCATGGAAATAATTAAGGTTTTTAGGTTGGAAACCTATTTCGTAGCGGAATCGTCGAGGCCCTTAAGCACAATGAATGTCGTTAAATTTTCCATTATTAAATTTCATTTTTCCACAACTTGTAGGAGTACTTCAAATATATACCCGTAATTTGATTTTTTTTTTGTTTTGTGAATGAAAATAAAATTTACAAATAATTTGTTTTTTTGTATTATTTTATGTAAAATTTAATTTATGCTTATTTTTTGTTATTTCATTTAAATGTTTTTAATTATGTGCGTTTTTAATTTACTTAACTTGTGTGTATGACAACCTTGTATTTTCGTTTGCGTTGCTTACTCAATATAATTCCACAATTAAATTTACATTTATTTCCTTTTTGCCGACGTACTTTTTTGTGAATTTGTATACATGTAATAAAACAAACTGGAAACATAAAATACCATACCAACATTTAATAAATGATTTAAAAATTGAAATTATTCATGCTGAATGCAGTTAATATAAATCTTTGTTTCATTTATTTGACGTTAATGTTCGACTAAAATAAGGTCAGTTACATTTTGTTGGTAACGAACCTAACGCGTCTGTTATCTTTTAAATAAAATTGAATACGATCACTCTTAAAATAAATTAAACAAGTCTGTGAATGAAACAGCTGCTCAAATATGCCATGGTTTCAAGACTGTAGCGCCTCACGCAATCATTTATATAAATTATTTATTTATATAAATTGATTTACGTTCGCCACCACATACACATTTTGGGTTTACGCACAAGATTCTTCTTAGCGTAACTAATTTCATTTTCACCTAGCGTAAATGATGCGGAACTCTAAAATTATTTTTAGTGATATTTGTTCCATCTCGTTTTCGCTAGCAGTATCAGAAATTTCTTTGGTTTACTATTGTTTTGTTTTGCTCCATCTCGTTCTTGTCACGACAACGACGATTTGACATACGATTGTTCGTATGTCAACACCAAAAGAAAAACAAAAATGAAATAATTTCCTTTCGTCGAAAATAAAATAAAGAACCAAAAATTACGACGAAACAAAAAATAATACGAATGACGTGGCATTATAAGTATAAAATTCTTGGAGAGTACGCGATCTTGCATAGCGACGTTTTCGACTTTTAAAAATTCTATTAAATTGTGGTGAAAAATTATAATTGAAATAATATTAAAATTGTTAATCCTAATTAAATATCATAATAATAAATTCCGTGTATTAATAATAATAATAAATATCTTAATTAAATAAAGTTTATTAAAATTGTAAACCATACGGGAAGTGTTCGTGTATAATTATTTATTTTTAACGCTGGAAGGCGCAGTGGGATTTTAACCCCATAACACCCAGTGTTATAAGACATTAGTTAAAATTAAACGAATTAATATACTGACGGGAACCGTTTTGGAACCGTGTAGTTCTTATAACTAAGCTGACTATAATAACAGCAACAATGTACGATAAATCCAGCCGAGATTACAAAAAGATAAAAGCAGCGGCTTGGGAAGGAATTTCTCAATTTTTTGAAAAATCTGGTAAGATTAATTCATTTAAATGCCTTTCTGCATTAAAAGTGCAGTTGTATCATTCAGAGTTGGAATACAATATCTCCCTCCTGCAGTCACCATTCAGAAAACTTTCAGCGAACTTCATACTTTGCAAATGAATCTGGTTTGGGAACACTTTCAATATTTTGTACAATAAGTTCTGTTTCTTCTGAAATTTCCTCAAATTTGGATACATCACACCTCAAAAAATGTGTGCAACAGCACAAAACCAATTGCTTGGCAAATGGCACCTGGATTTCTAGAGCGTTAAATAAAATAAGCCAAGTACGTATCTCTACTGTAATTAGATTTACGTTATTTTATGGATAATTTTTGTCCCTCCGACATAGCACTTGTAGCAATTTCGCATTATTACTTCCTAGTAAACAAGCATCTTCCGGCTCATTTAAAGAACTTTAATTTTAATTCCATGATTCGCCAAACTGACTGTTAAATCACAATTGTAGTCATATGACCCGATATTGACCCCCCCCCCCCCATCCACGACTGCCATTAAACCAATCGGATCGCTCGCGGTAAACGGCGCCGACGCCGTTTGGGAAATTTCCTTCCGATTCTTGTTATTTCCATTAGGGAATGTAATGACGGATCCATAAAAGTGCATCCACTTGCCAAACAATCTTAATGTTATGACTTATGACTAATTTTTCTTTTGAGGATAGTGTCTTTACGGACATTTAATTTTCTTGGAGCAATTTTTTTACAAACTTTCCGTAGGATCAAATCGAATTACTCCTTGCTTACCCTAAAGTACATAAAATTCTTTTAGGGATACATTTTCAAGTTTTTCTACACACGCTATTTGTTCTACGATAGAAAAAAAAAAATTATTCACAACAAAAAATGAAATTGAAACGTTTTGATTTTCACAAATCGTGTGGCAATATTAAGAAATCATTGTGTAATGAATATTTCCACACAATTTTAGTAAACGACGCAAAGACTCCTTTCCTTATATAATATAAATTCATCATTCGAAAGCATAGGTTACTGCACTATCGTAGAAAAAATACTGTTATAGGGATATAATTTCCTAGTTTTTTTGTAATGTAAAACTCATTTTATTTAAGTAACATCACAAATTTGTAACCTGAAGCAAATCGAAAAAATGTAATAATTTGGCAGATTTTTCGATTTGGTGTGAGTTAAAAGCGCTTACAAATTAGCAAATACAAATTAGGCATATACAAATTTTCCACCGGTTGGAAAACATATGGTCCTTCGAGCCGGATCAGGCGGCTGATCCAAATATAAAAAACATCAAGAATGACCAAATCAGAAATGAGCTGTGATAGAATCATTATTAATTTATGAACTTATACTTGCTATGCAGTAAAAAACTTCTTTACGACATATATTATGAGATTTCGACACTATTTTTTCCATCGGCGGTTGTGTGTAGGGGGGGGGGGGGTCAGATTTCGTTCCATCAGCATGTTCCTCATGCAGTCACCCAAATTGTTACTAACTGTTCTATCTCGTCCATGCGGCCCCAACAAGAAAAATATCAATATGTAAGAATACAAATTCGAGATTTTATTTCGAGTTTTCCTTGTGGCCAATGCATTTCTGAGGGGTTATGTAATATATGACCTTGTATAGTAGTCAGCGTTTATAAAGGGGGAGTTATGAAAACTACAGCCATCGATCAGTCATAGTACAAAAAAAATTTGCGTTCACTAATCCAGCAAACAACAAAAAAAGTATAATTACCAATGAAACAATTTACAAATAAAGTTTTCTCTTCGCTGTCCTAACATACATAGAAGATAACTCGAACAAACGCATTATTAAAATTTTTATATATTTCAATCTTTTTGGGCCAAATGATTGATTCTGCTACAATTTCAACTAACCAACGCAACATTCTATGTGGCAAGTCGCGTGACTTTTATTTGATTATTTTTGCCTATAGAGGAATGGCAACGTGAAAACAGTTTTCACTGATGTAGATACATATTGTATGTTACAAATATCTCGTTTATTTGAATGTGAGTTCAAGCTTCGCCGCAATATTCGGCACCCTATGCACATTAGCCGTAACACATTTATTGCACTTATCATAAACGTCGTGTTTAAACATAGCGTAATATGTGGACTAGCATGTAATATGGTATGTAGATCGACTTCACTTTGTATATACAATATATGTTATATCACTAATTTAATTTTGTTTCTTGTTTTGTTTGTTTAATTATTATTTTTTCAATAATTTGAACTTCACGACAAATAAAATATAATGAGATTTACATAGATTGTAATATTTATAATGATTTTCGTTTATTCTTTTTTTATTATTATTAATAGTATAATCAATTTATAATTTTATTTGTATTTCCTTATAATTTATATTTAATTTAGTAATATAATTTTAACTATTCATAGACAGAAACTAAAAATTATTAGTAGGCTTACAAGTCTATATCCATTTACACATTTATAGAGCGGCTAGTTCGACAGAATTTCATCACAATATTATTATCAAAATGTTTCGGCTTTTTTATAGACAATATATGTATTACTTGTAAATGACATTCACTGTATTTTCAATTTGGTAAATCAGAAAAGTAACCGAGGGCAATCACTTATACAGATTTACCAATCAAAGTAGAAATATTATCCCCTCCCCCTTTTCTTTCCCGCAGAGTCAATACAAAGTGTATCAACTCTCAAAAATTAGAAATCTCTTTGAGTTTTCGTGTTTGTAATTCGGTTTCGTACAGAAAAAGTAAGGTCTACTCTTCAGGTAGCTACGACCGAACTACAAAAATTCAACTCTAAATTTTACATTATATGTAAAACTAGAGTGTATCGACTTAGTGAATTATATTCAACTAAATCAAACTCAAAATCCCAAGCAGAAATCTAATTTGTGTGTGTATGATGTCCACGCGAATAATTATGAAATTTAACCAATTGTCTGAGTATTATGCGGGAAAGAAAAGGGTGAGGGGATAATATTTCGACTTTGATTGGTAGATATGTTATAAGTGATTGGCCTCGGTTATTTTTCTGATTTACCAAATCGAAAATACAGTGAATGTCATTTGAAAGTAATATTATTGTCTATAAAAAAGCCGAAACATTTTCATAATATTCAGACAATTGGTTAAATTTCGTAATATTATTATCGCATTTTGCAATTTTTGTTGATTAATAAGTTAAGTATATGACGTGTTGGGTATCAGTTTAACTTACCTACGGATTTTTTTAGTTCAAAACCAAATGACTCAAGAATAACCGTACTTCAATGACTGTCATTCAATCACCGTATTATATCTCTACCCAAAAGTTATTAAAAGTTGTGTCATCGTTATTATGTAATTTCTCTATACTAATTTGTATTGGTATTAAAATGTCCGTCCAATTTTCAATAAAACAGCAGAAAGATAGATATAAACAACAATGATCCATAGTTTATTAATTTTGCCTAGCCGCCTTGAACATAGACTTCCTCCAACAGTCTTCCTCTTTTCCTTAAATTTTTTTTTTTTGCTAAACATAATTAAAAGATCCTTACAAAGAATAAAATAAAATAACTGCACAGCATAAAAATTTTCATAAGTTTTTCTTCTTCCCTTATATCACAATTGTATATTATATAGGTTCTCATACAAAACCCAAGTAGTAGACTTTAGCATAAACAATACGAGTATAAACGGAGGAAAAACACTCAGATATTATAAGGATGAGGAATTAAATTTCTCATGAAATTAATGAAGAACAACGATGCAAAAAATACCAAACAACATTGTAATCGAAAAAGGCAAAATTAAGATGGAGGTTGTTTAGTAGAAGAAGAAGACTTTTTTTTTTGTATATGGATAATCCAACCGGATCTACGTGACCGATAATAGATTATTTTCTTATATTTATACATTTTCATTATAATTTTTCTATTCTTAAATTTTTTGTCTTTTTCCAATCATCTTAATTTTGCTTTCTCCCTCTCTCCCTCTCTGTGCCTCTGTGTGTTTTTTTATGAAATCGACAAGCTACTAAGAAAATTTCGAACCAATCATAACATTTTATTTTGTTTTGCTACTGTCTAGCAAATTTATGGAAATTAAACGATTAAATTTTTGCTGGCTACATTTTAAAATGTATTTGGATAAACTACCTCTCAAAAATAAGTTTCCACTTAATGAAAATAACAAAAATTCGACGTTTTCTTAATGACTTAAATAATTAATTAATCTACTACAAAGTTCAATATATTTAATTTATAAAAAAATCTTCAGTACATTTTGTATGTAGGAACTTTAATCTTAGGTAAGTAGAAATTTTAGCAGCAGAAATTAGTTTCCAGTATAATATCCACTATGTCCATCATTTCGTTGAGACATCTTAACAGTAAACTTACTGCATTCCTCAGGAGTGGCATTTTCCCACGATACGTTTCATTGATTTTCCTTGGCCCTTTTACAGCAATTCGAGATTTAAGCAAATGCCAGACATTCTCTATGGGGGAAATGTCCCGACTTTGCGGAAACCATTACAACACATTCGTATTGGTGCGTTATCTTATTGCAAGATCATCACCTAATAAGCGCTTTCCTTCCGGTATGAACACCTCCGACAAAAGCTTCAGGTACATTACCGCATCAACCTTCCCTTGCAACATCACAATTTTTGCTGTTCCATACGATGGGATATGTAGATCCCCATATCATTACACCTATAAAAATACGTCATTCGATTCATTCTGTCTACAGGATGCGGTTCCCAAATTCTGCTAAAAATGCATCCTTTTCATTAAATTGATCTGGCTAATCCTATAGCAACACGACCGTGCTTACCATCTTCATGCAATCGTCGTCTGATGGTATCCATTGATGGGGTATTATAACTTCATATTAAAGTTTGGCTTTGATTTTTGAAGCAGAAAGGCGTGGATTATGCTCCGATATAATTTTGATATTTTTATCCAATTGTGTGTTGGTTATTCTTGGACTTACTGGTCGAAGTTTGGTGGCCAAACGACTTTCACCGTTGAAAAGCATTAAATACCTTATTGATATCTGTATGAGTTTTCCCAAAAATGCTTGTATGTGTCAACTGCGAATAAAACAAAATGACTAATGCTGTTGCGAGAACAATATTGTAGTCGTAGTAATCATAGCATTTTGTCGTTGTACCAAAATAACAAAGTTGATTAATTTATTTTGAAATTCCGTTGCTACAACTATACATTTCAAGCGGTTCAGTTTCATTAACTCCTACTGGTTTATTGTGATTGAGAAGTTGCTGCCTAAAATGTTTAATTTGTTGTTGGAATATTCGAATTACAAAGTGAAGAGGGCATTATATGAGAAGAAGGTGAATTCACTATTATTACTTAAACAACTGCAAACAATTGTGCAATATTTGATGGAATTTAGGATAGAGAAAATTATTCTCAGCTTTTCATGTCTCTTTATAGAAGACGCAATCATCGAAATCGGATCACATTTGCAGATTTTCGAATTTTGTGGCTCTGAATTTGTGGGCTATAGTTCAGTTGATTTTCAATAAAATTGAATTTTCCACGAAACGTATAGAAATATTCGACCGATCAAAATGGCCGTTTGTATGACAATTACAGGTCTCAACGCCTATTGGTAGACGTATCAATCATCGAAATCGGAGCACATTTGCAGATTTTCGAATTTTGTGGCTCTGAATTTGTGGGCTATAGTTCAGTGGATTTTCAATAAAATTGAATTTTCCACGGAACGGGTAGAAATATTCGACCAATCATAATGGCCGTTTGCATGACAATTACAGGTCTCAACGCCTATTGGTAGACATATCAATCATCGAAATCGGAGCACATTTACAGATTTTCGATTTTTGTGGCTCTGAATTTGTGGGCTATAGTTCAGTTGATTTTCAATAAAATTGAATTTTCCACGAAACGTGTAGAAATATTCGACCGATCAAAATGGCCGTTTGCATGACAATTACAGGTCTCGACGCCTATTGATAGTAGTATCAAAAATCGAAATCGGAGCACATTTGCAGATTTTCTATTTTTGTGGCTCTGAATTTGTGGGCTATAGTTCAGTTGATTTTCAATAAAATTGAATTTTCCACGAAACGTGTAGAAATATTTGACCGATCAAAATGGCCGTTTGTATGACAATTACAGGTCCCAACGCATATTGATAGAGGTATCAATTATCGAAATCGGAGCACATTTGCAGATTTTCGAATTTTGTGGCTCTGAATTTGTGGGCTATAGTTCAGTTGATTTTCAATAAAATTGAATTTTCCACGAAACGTGTAGAAATATTCGACCGTTCAAAATGGCCGTTTGTATGACAATTACAGGTCTCGACGCCTATTGATAGAGGTATCAATTATCGAAATCGGATCACATTTGCAGATTTTCGAATTTTGTGGCTCTGAATTTGTGGGCTATAGTTCAGTTGATTTTCAATAAAATTGAATTTTCCACGAAACGTGTAGAAATATTCGACCGATCCAAATGGCCGTTTGCATGACAATTACAGGTCTCAACGCCTATTGATACAGGTATCAATTATCGAAATCGGATCACATTTGCAGATTTTCGAATTTTGTGGCTCTGAATTTGTGGGCTATAGTTCAGTTGATTTTCAATAAAATTGAATTTTCCACGGAACATGTTGAAATATTTGACTGATCCAAATGGCCGTTTGTATGACAATTACAGGTCTCAACGCCTATTGATAGAGGTATCAATAATTGAAATCGGATCACATTTGCAGATTTTCGATTTTTGTGGCTCTGAATTTGTGGACTATAGTTCAGTTGATTTTCAATACAACTGAATTTTCCACGGAACATGTTCAAATATTTGACCGATCCAAATGGCCGTTTGTATGACAATTACAGGTCTCAACGCCTATTGGTAGACGTATCAATAATCGAAATCGGAGCACATTTGAAGATTTTCGAATTTTGTGGCTCTGAATTTGTGGGCTATAGTTCAGTTGATTTTCAATAAAATTGAATTTTCCACGAAACGTGTAGAAATATTCGACCGATCCAAATGGCCGTTTGCATGACAATTACAGGTCTCAACGCCTATTGGCAGACATCAATCATCGAAATCGGAGCATATTTGCAGATTTTCGAATATAATTCGCTAAGTCAGTATGTTCTGCTTGATGCTTAAGGTAGTAAGCGAGAATTGTATTTTTGTGGTTTAGTCGTAACTACCTGATCGGTAGGTTGTACTTTTGAGAACGAAACCGAACAACCAATATAATTGAACTCAAGTAAATGAGGGTTCTCATTTTTGAGAGTCGATACATTTATATTGACTCTGGGGTAAAGTAAAAGGTGGGGGGAGGGGAGGATATTTCTACTTTTTTCTTAAAAAAACTAATTTGGTTAAAAGAACTGGCAACAATCCTATTCGGTTGGAGAAAACAACTAAATGCGGTTGTGTCAACTATTTCTGATTATGTAGTAACCGAAATAGGATTGCACTAACCGTGCAAAGAATGTTGCTTTAATAACCAACTCTATTATTATGATCGATCAGTGGTCACGACAACTATAATTTATAATATTCCTAAACCAATAATCGATTAACTCAACCGAATGATCGCTAAGCTCAACCGATAGTCGGTCATGTAAACAGTATATTTCGTTCTTTGTAAAAGCTAATTCCTTTAGGCTAACTGAAAAGGGTCAGTTACAACTTCTTTTTCAGTTCTGATAAACAATAAAAAGAGGTTGCCGTAAAGTTTAATTAAAATGTATACAGGACCGAATAATTCGGTAGGGCAATTGATTCGGTTGTCGCAAACGTTTAGTTATCTGGGTGATATAATGTCGTTTTGATTCACCCCAAAAAATCAATCTGTGACGCAACCGATTGATTTTACTGCTGTGAGGTTGTTCGTTTCTCCCAATAAAATCACTCGGTCGAGCAAAATTTTTGCTCGGTTACAAATCTCGAGTTTTTGTCAAATTTACCCCTCTTTCACTAATCCTAAGAACTAATACTGTCATTTTCAGTCAAACTGTGATTTTTTTGTTGTTTTTGATTCAAATAAATAATATTTTGAAGACGTCAATAACACACACATAAAAAAAATCATTTTCTTGTTCGATTCGCGGATTGATTTTTGAAAGAGGTGGAAAAAGCGAATCGAAATCGACATAAATATATTTTGTTTATAAATTTGTATTAGAAGTATTTAATTCATTTTCTAGTATTGACGTGTTTTTGTGGTTTCTGATCATTTCAATTATTTCAACTAATTTGTTTCTCATAATCATTTAATTATGAGTCCTAAAAATCATACTAATATTAGTTTAGACGACCGGTAAAGGATTATTTTATTGCCTAAATTAGGGAGCAGCCAAGCAAAAATTTCGCAATCGTTGAAATGTTCGCGTAAAGATGTGCAAACCGCATTAAAGCGGTTTGCCCTGACTTAATCTCATAAGGACAGAGGAAAATCCGGAAGAACTCGGAAGGCTACACCACGTGCTGAACGACAATTGGTCAGAATGTCAATCACAGCAAGGAAAAAATCTCATCTGAGCTAGCTACCGACCTCAATGAAGACGAAGTAGCATTAATATCTCCTCAAACAGTCAGAATAAGAATTTTGGAGCATGGATTGAGAGAATATGTAAGGCTCGAAAAAAGCCACTGCTTACAGAGAGGCATGGCACAAAAATTCAAAAATTGGCAGGTCGAAAACTGGGATAAGGTGCTTTGGTCCGATGAAAGCAACATTGAGGTAAATTATTATAAGCATTAACATTCAATTATGAGTGGTAGGCCACTTACTTATTGCTTAAATATTAAAAAAAAATAAAAATACCTAATTTGTTTATAAAAACTTAGATGTTTGGGAGCTCTGGAACTATGTATGTGCGGATATCATCCCGACTGCGTGGTCCCAACCATGATATTTTGTGATGGAAGTGTGATGATTTGGGGCTACATATGTCAACTGCAGAGAAGGGGGTAGTGTTTAACTGCGATTGAAGAATGAATTCTTCCACATATACCACTATGTTGTCGGAGATTGCCATCCGTCCGCAAGGTTCTTGGAACAAATGACCAGCCGACGTTTCTGTTCTAACAGGACAATGCTTCCTGCCACACATCGGGCAGTTCCTAAGAAATGGTTTCTTGACAATAAAATAACCGTTTTGGAGTGGCCTGCACAGCCACCGGCCTTAAACCTCATCGAGCGTTTGTGGCCAATGCCAAAAACTGAATTAATTTTAAAAATAAACCAGGAATGGGGGAAAATCGATGCTAACTTTTGTAAAAAATTATAAGTAATATGCCAAAAAGAGTGGCAGCGATTATTAAAGCGAAGGGGGCGGGGGGATAACCAAGTATTAAATCATACCTAACAATTAAAAATATGAATTTAAAAAGAATTTCTTGTTTTATTTATCCTTTGTATAAATGCGTAAAATGGAAATATGTGGGGTGTTCCATACATATGAGCAAGGCTTTATAAGTGCAAATTTAAGTAGTAAACAATCGAAGTCATTAGTAAATAAGTATGCTGATGGCTTGTTATTGAAGCTATACAATATACAAAAGTTGATACAAAAACTAAACAATATATAAAAGTTGATAATTTTACATCATCGTTGATAGAAAACAATCTCGGAGTACCACAAGGTTCAACACTTGGGCCATGGTTATTTATCTTGTATATAAATGACATTAAAAAACAGTCAAATTAATAATATTTTTAAAGTTATTTGTTTTACAACTTTTTTAAAGTATCGTTTATGTTTGCGGATGACACATTAATTACTATTTCGGCACCAACTCATCAAGAAGCAGTACAAAATATGAACGAAGATCTTGAAAATTTACTGGGATGGTTGATGTTTAATAAATTGTCGTTGAATATTTCGAAAACAAAGTATATAGTTCTTGTCAATCAAAACCAAGTACGGGGGTAGCTCAGATATTGTAATTGCGAACCAAATCATTGAACGAGTTACAGAATACAAATATCTCGGGGTCGTCATTGATGAAAACTTGAGTTTTAACCAGCATTTGGATTACTTAGCTAAAAAGATGAATAAAAAATTAGCACTTTTCAACAGAATTAATGTTGCATGTTGTATACCCCTGACTTATTAAATATTTAAACATAAGTTATATTTATGTAAACCGTATTTTTATGATATGGGGCATTTGCATTTAAATCTCACATGATTTTGTCCCCAAGCATTTTTTTTGTCCCCTTAGCATTTTCCAGATAATTTTTAACGGGTATAAGTTAAGTATTTGATCACAATACAGAAATTTATGAAAATGTATTTTTTGAAATAATGTTGGACTTTTATTTTAAAAAAAACGGGTTTTTTTGTCATGAACGTTACTTTAATTATTTTAGATAAATTGTGAAATTTAAAAACATAAATTTAATTTATTGATGTATATTCTCATTGGTGATATGTCTACTTGCAAGTGGTATATTAATCTTTTGTATTTTGAAATTAATAATTTTAAAAATAACGTAAAACGTATTTTTAGGTAACGTTCATGACATAAAAATTAAAAATAGCACAAAAGAGTATTTAAAAAAATGCAAAACACAAATCTGCTCACGTCCAGATTTAAAAGAAACAGAAATATGATTTAAAAATTATATTTTAAATTTTTTTATGTGAGATTTAAATGCAAATGCCCCATATACATACTATAAGCTTTAAAAAATTATTAAGTAAAACGAGTACGGATGATATCATTGTTTTTGAAGACAGATTGATACCGCACTCAAAGGAGAATAGATACCACCGATCGAATGGTAATTTCATAAATAATTTTAATATAATATTAATAAATTTATGTATGTTCAATAAATAATTAAATAATAAAATTATAATAAAATAAGTGTTATCTTAAATGTGATAGTGACGATGATGTGTTTCAATTATTTAATATACATATAAAAGATTGGTGGATTAAACCTATAACATGGCGACCGTGAAAATATAAAATAAGATACATACGTAATGTACGTGTACAGTACATATTTTAAAATTAAAAGCATAATTTGTTAAATTATAAATCATAAAACCAAAATCGTGATTTCAAAACTTAAGTGCCAACCATTATTTGTATAATTTTGCATTGTGATAATATTTTTATAAAACAACGATTCATATACGAAGTACGTAGCATGAAATTGACATGCATCTATATTTCTACGTTAATTGTATGCAAGTTAGTGTCGTAGCGCAAAAAAAAAAAGTTAAAAAAAAAAAATAATAAACGAAAAGTAACATTAAACTATTAACTATGCTAAACTACATATTGAGTTACTATTAACGTTAAAATTTGGCGGATAGTGAAATAATCCCGTCAAGAAGCTGTTTAACTAAAAATGTCCAGTTACCAGAACAAATAGAACCAGAAGGAATTTACTACCAATGTGATTCATGACGTTATATTTTAAAACCAGAAAAGTATACAGCTTATCCATCAATCGTCATCAAACAAGTAAATACAATTGTTTTTAACTGTAAGTGCGTGTACATTTATTATTATATTGAGTTCCATATTCCAAAATTATATTTATTTCAAATTTGCAAAAAAAATAAAAAAAAAATAAAAAAAAAATAAAAAAAATAAATGTGCAATATTTAAGTTAATTATATACAATTAGTTTTAAATTTTAATCTATTTAATAATAATAGTTAGTGATATTAATTATCAAAGTAAATAAGGGTGCTATTCGATGCATATTTCTTAGCAAGTCAAAATCTGTTATTTTTCTGTTCAATGAAAAAAAAAATATGAATTTGTATTTATGTTTTACAATTAATCGCGTCATTGACTCTAAGCCGCTTGAAATATTTCTTTTGACAATTTGTTTTTATCATATAATGTGCCAAGTGCAATAAAAATAACAATTCCAATTTTTTCTCGAATGACTACAAGATATGAGCAAATATTAAATAATTATTTTTCTGAAATTACTGAATTGATTGCTAAAATAAAACTAATTCATCAAAATGATGAAAATAACTACAAATCCATTAAAGTTTTAAGAGAACATTTTGATTTGTATTCGGAATATTTTGAACAAAATATCGAAAAGTTATCTGATAAAAAACAAACCATTTACAAACGTCAAAAAGGACTACTTGAACTAAAATGTAAAAAATGTGTTGAATCGCTTGGATTCGATTATGATGCCGATTGGATGAGGTTGGAGACAAAGCAAATATGGGCACTAAATCACATTCAGCTAATAATTCAGTATTTGATGGTGTAAATAATTTTTAAATTTTAGACTCAAAATATAAAATGGAATCATTTGAATTGAGATTAGCAAACTCATTAATACCAGATTTCGATGGTAGTGCTACAAGTGTAGAGGACTTTATCGTTAAATGCGAATTTTACAATAGTCAACTAAAGGCGGCTGACAAAGACACATTTTTAAATTTTCTTTTGAAGGTTAAAATTTTACAACAAGTAAATGCAAAAATCAGTATAGAGGCAAGCCCAGAGGAATTTAAAAATGTTATTAAAAACCGCTTTTCAAGTGAAATCTCAAAACATAAAAAAATGGAGGAATTACAAAGTTTGAATCAACAGAAAAGTTTATCGGATTTCGTTACAAACCTGGAGAGTGTAGGTATATGCTGATTTAATTAAACTGAAAACGCAAGATAAGGAAGAAGGGGAGCTTAAAACAATCAAATCTGAAGTCGAAGAATCAGCAATCCATGTTTTTACTAGAGGATTAAAACGAATTGAAATACGTCAAGCCCTAATCTATAAAGAGCCTAAATCATTATCTGAAGCAATTCAATTTGCTTTAGAAGCTGAGTCAAAGTTAGGAACTTCACATGAAGCAACAATAAATCGTTATTCTAATCGTAACACATATTATAATCGTAATACAAACTTTCATCAAAACCGTGGTAATTTTCACCATAATCAAAATCGTTCAATTCCGCGATTGTTTAACAATCAAAATTATTGTCAATCAAATTATCGTCAACCAAATTTTCAACAAAATTTCAATTTTAATCGAAATTTTAGAAATACTAATTCGAATAATCAAAATTTTCGAAATTATGAAAATCAAAAGCAAGGTCGTAACAACAATAATTTCAACCAAATTAATCAAGGTTATAATAATCCAAATAGAAATCGTACATTTTATCGTCAACAGTCTCATTCCAATAACAATAATTTTCAAAATAATCAAAATTATCATCAAAATCGTTCAAACATACATATGATTGAAATAGCTAATGAAACGGGAAACGATTTTCGCCCTCAACCGGTAGATCAAGAATCAACTCAGTTGGGGGCTATACCCAAAACACGATAAAATAGAGGTAGGAATAGAGGAATAGAGAAACAATAAATGCAATAATATACGGGATTTTGAATTTTCTTATTTTTTGAACAAGTATTAGGGATTTTTATTTTTTTATTTTGACTATAAATTGTTCACTGTTAGAAAGATTCCACTTTTATTTGTCTATTGTTATCATTAACTTAAATTTTTTGAAAAATGGACTTGCACCACTTTCAAAATTAACGGCTCATATACCTCTCGCGAACCCAATTTTTTTTTGTATTGCGAATGAGAAGAAAGAAGAATAGATTGGAGGGGTAACCAAAGAGATGAAGAACGAAATGGAATGAGAAGAAGATGAAAAATGATAAATTTTAATTTGGTGTGACTGGATTTGGTCTCTTGGATTTGGATTTTTGAACGAGACACATCTCGAGTTTTTGGACCAGCACCATTTGGAGAAAATAAATATATTTATTTTGGTTGGGCGTTGTTTTTTTTGAGGATACAACAGGTTCGAGTTTTGTTTGATTTGACCAACGTGATTTCGAGGGATATGGACACTGGACAATTCGCCTGGTTAAAGATTAGTACATAATTATATTGCGACATGTACAACAACTGGTTTTGAGTTAAGTATGGATTTTTTTTTTATTTATGATTATTTGTGTCACAAAAGACAAACCATATATAAATATATATAACTTTATGTTGAGTGCATAGAATACGGGATCAGTGATTTTGATGGTGTTTTTTTATTGGTTAAGTTCGAAATTTAAATTGAATCCAAAACCAGATTTCGTATGTTTATTTTTTTTTTGTAATAATCTGGAGACACGTGTGTTAGCCGTGGTAAGCCATGTTGAGTATACTGAGAAAAGACGTTATCTTGTTGTATTAAGGCGTATATTGGTGTTATTTGCTGTGCGGCACGTTTTTTTTTAAGTTTGGATTTTTGGTACTGAACCACGTGGGATACATTATATTGCGGAGAGGCAGTATAGGCAAATTTTGGGTGAGCGTATCCAGATATTTGTAATTTTTTTTTTGGTATAAATATTTTCAATTATTCTGTTGATTTTTGTTTTGAGTTCTAATTTTTTTTCTTAATAATTAATTTTTTTTATTTATTTCCATCTTTTCTAAATAAAATAATTTGTTCTAAAATCCACCCCTAAAGTTTCAAATCGCTCTTTGAGATAGCCGGAAAAAACTATTACGTGTGGAAGGTTTCTTCTTTTGAAGATGGCGCCCAACAGTATTTATTAAAACTCACCAAATTGAGCAAATTTTGAATTAAAGAAAAGATGCGGGTTCTGCTTGTTTATTATTAATAATTTTGGTTGTTTAGTTATTATAACAATATTTTTTTTCTTTTGGTTCTTATAGATGTCGTGTCATACTGGAAACATGGAGAACGAGCCATTTGCCGATTTTGTTGTTATTACTATTATTGCGAAAATTTTTTTTTTTTAATTTTTGTCAACAATAATTATTCTGTTTAATGATTTTTTTTTGATAAATTATTCTATTTTAATTAATCTTTTTTTTATTGATTTATATAATTAAAATAAAAACAAACTTTTGCGTATAAGCTTTATAATGATAGATATTCGGTTGTTTGCGTTTTTTTTAATTTAGGAGTTTTATTGGTTTTTTTTTTAAGAAACCTAAATCCACGCGTTACACGTTAGAAGAAAAACAAATTCAACTATTTAAGCCGAATATAATTCCATTACGATTATATAACATCTACTCAATCGCACCAAGAAAGAAAACTATGGACATTTTAAGAGCTCACAGGATCGATTTCAAAGCTTAGAAAAACTATTACAATTTGACAGAAATACAGAATATGGTAAAGATACAATATTAAAAATATGCGAACAGTTTTCTGATATATTTTACTTGGATGGTCAACAATTAACAACAAATACGTTTTATAAACAAAACATTTCATTAAAAGATACAGAACCAAGTTATGTAAAAAATTATCGAATTCCTCACGCACATGTGCAAGAAATTGAACGACAGGTAAATGAAATGCTTGCAGATGATATCATTGAAAATTCGTATTCCCCATATAATTCACCTCTCCTATTAGTACCCAAGAAAAACTGTAAAGACATTAAGGATTGGAGAGTGGTTGTAGACTTTAGGAAAATCAATAAAAAAGTCATTTCCGATACATTCCCATTACCAAGAATCGACGAAATATTAGATCAACTGGGCCGTGCTAAATTTTTTTCAATTTTGGATTTAAAAGCCGGTTTCCACCAAATCGAAATTGAACCTGGATCACGTGAACTAACTGCATTTTCTACAAATTCAGGTCATTACCATTTCAAACGCTTACCATTTGGTTTAAAAATGTCACCAAACAATTTTCAACGTATGATAACAATTGCAATGAGCGGATTATCACCAGAAGCTTCATTTTTGTATGTCGATGATTTAGTTGTTCATTAAGACACCACAATTCGAATTTAATAAAATTATTTGAACGTTTACGGAATTTTAATCTAAAATTAAATCCCAAAAAATGTAAGTTTCTTCAAACAACAGTAACTTACCTGGGACATGAAATTTCAGACCGTGAGATTTTACCTGATCCATCGAAATTCCAAGTTATCAAAAATTACCCAATACCACAAAATGTTGATGAGATTCGACGATTTGTTGCATTTTGCAATTATTATAGGCGATTGGACACTAAAATGCCAAGAATCATTTGACATGTTGAAGACAATGTTAATGGAACCCCCTTTATTGCAATATCCTGATTTTGGTCAACCATTTCGTTTAACAACCGACGCATCAGATACCGCATGTGGTGCTGTATTATCACAATTGAAAGATGGTCATGATTTACCCATAGCATATGCATCAAAAACATTTACCAAATCCATCATCAAAATTAACACGGATGCGACTAGATTTAGAAGAATTTGACTTCGAAGTTGAGTACATCAAAGGAAAGTCAAACGTATGCGCAGATGCATTATCCCGAATTGTTATTGACAGTGATGAACTAAAACAATTTACAGTCAATGCTATCACGAGAAGTATGGCCAGACAAACAACTCAAAATAATCAATGCCTCCAAGAGCCTGATCAACTTGCGGAGTCTGAAAATTTGAAAGTATACTCGGCTTTACTTGCAAGCGAAACTAAAGGTTTTCGTAAACTGGAATTTCACATTCAAAAAGATTTTCACAAAAATGTAGCTACACTAGAAAATCAGAAACATAAAAGCATCATAAATTTGAATGTTAAAACATTAGATGAAGTGATCTTCGCACTAGAGCGAGCACTTCCAGAAATTGAAAATTTATTAATTCAAAGTGGGTACTCACATTTAAAACTGAACTATAATGATAATATATTTAAATTTGTAAAAATTAGTAAATTTAAAAAAATTTGTAATTGTATTCTTCAAAAATTAAAAATTGCTATTAACCCAATACGTATTGAAGTTAATGATGAAAAAGTTACGCAAGAAATCATACAAAATTATCATGAAACTTTAATCGGAGGACATGCAGGAGTTACAAGAAAGAGAAATATATTTATCCTAAATTAAAACGAATAATTCAGAATTTCGTATCAAATTGCAAAACATGCAAATTAAATAAGCACCAAAAATATCATAAGGAATTACAACAGATTACAGATACTCCATGCAGTAGCTTTGACGTAATATCTATTGATACAGTTGGTCCATTAATTGTATCAAACCAAGGAAATCGTTACGTATTAACTATTCAAGACGAATTAAGTAAATATGTTGTATTAAGCGTCTTGCTAAATAAAGAAGCTAATGCGATTGCAAAAGCGTTTATCGAAAATTTAATTTTGGTATTTGGTCAGAGCCTTCTAGAGTATAGAGCCATAATCATTATGACGTATTTTTTAGAAGCTTTTTTAGTGGTATAACTTTTCACTAATTTCCATAGGAATCCATAGTAAAAATGGTGTTTTTTAGCTTCAAGTTTTTCATTGAAAAAAGCAAAAATGTTACAAAATTTTTATACAAAAGTGTTCTACATATCTTTAGCAACAATATATAGGAAGGGTTTATTGGTATTAAGTAAATATTAATTGCAGAAATATTAAAATTAAATTATTTCTAAAATATATTTTTCGAACTTTCATTTTGAAAAATACATCAAAGTTAGCTCTGACGAATTAAAATAATATTTGCTACATTTATCTTTAGTTTTACTAGTGTACGTTAGATGTCTCAGATTTATACAGAAAAGCACGAAAAAAATTGTTTAATCACAAAATTATGACACGTTCTTAATATTTTGAGAATTTGTTTTGGTTTTCCTACAATTTTTGAACTTAAATTTCCCCAAGTGGCGATTTTTGATACGGTTTTTCAAAATGTTTACTGCCCACTGCCATCTATGTATATTGGCTTAATGCATACGATTTGTAGTAAGCTTTTCTTTATAATTTGACCAGAATGCTGTTGTTATGAACTTTTTTTTATATTTTGGTTCAAATAAACCAATTATTACAAGAAAATGAGAACGATTTACTTAAACGAGATTTATATATATTGAAATTCAAACATTTATGAAAATATTTCAGAAATCATAATTGAGAATTTGCAACGTTTTCATTTACAAATTTGTCTTCGTAGAAAAAGTGATTTCCCATATGTTTTGTGTGTTTTACTATGAAAAGTTGGTTTTTTCCGCGTTTCTAATTCCCTTATGAAAGCTTCGTTTTTTAGATTATGGCTTGAATAATCAAGGTTGCTTTGATTTGGTGCACCACGCAAAATTCGATCAGACATGGGTACGGAATATCTAAGTAAGCTTTTTGAAAGTATAATGAAAATTTTGAAAATTGAACACAAACATTCAACACCGTATCATCCACAAACTATAGGAGGATTAGAAAGAAATCATAGGAATCTAAATGAGTTTTTAAGATCATTTGTAAATAATGTGCTTACAGATTGGGACGACTATATAAAATACTACGAATTTTGTTATTATACCACACTGCACAGCGTGCTTGGCTATACACCATTTGAGTTAGTATTCGGTGAAAAAGTTAATTTTCCATCTGATATTTTTCAAGCTGGGATAGAACCATTATATAATATGGATGAGTACTGTAAAGAATTTAAACATCGCTTAACATTAGCACATTTCAAGTCAAGGAAATTACTACTGGATGATAAAACTAGATCAAGTTATATAGATTTTAAGGTAAATGATTTAGTATTGCTAGGAAGTATGAATCAAAATAAATTAGATGCAATTAAAAATGGCCCATTTAGAATAATATGTGATAATGATAGTAATGCAGTTATTGAAAATGTAAATAGTAAAATAAAAAAAGAAGTACATAAAAACATGCTAACAAAGTATTAAAAATTATATTTAAGAAATTATAAAAATTTATATTAATAGTTAATAAACTTTAATTTGTACACATAATATTGCTACACTACAAACTAATTGTTCCAGAGACCTAAATGCCGAGTCGACGCGGCAAAATAACGTCCAACAGAGGGCTTCTAAATTCAAGTGTTTGTTCGCTAAATACGAACAAAAGTATAATCTTCTACATATTATGTATGTGTTGTAATATTATGTATATAAAATAAAAAAAAAAAAAAAAAAAAAAATTAAAAATTATTTATATATAATTTTTTTTTCTCAAGGAGGGTGGTGTTGCATGTTGCATACCCCTGACTTATTAAATATTTAAACATAAGTTATATTTATGTAAACCGTATTTTTATGATATACTATAAGCTTTAAAAAATTATTAAGTAAAACGAGTACGGATGATATCATTGTTTTTGAAAACCGATTGATACCGCACTCAAAGGAGAATAGATACCACCGATCGGATGGTAATTTCATAAATAATTTTAATATATATTAATAAATTTATGTATGTTCAATAAATAATTAAATAATAAAATTATAATAAAATAAGTGTTATCTTAAATGTGATAGTGACGATGATGTGTTTTAATTATTTAACATATAAAAGATTGGTGGACTAAACCTATAATATTAAAGACAAGCTGCCAATGGAGACCAAAATAATATTTTATAAATCAATTGTAGCTCCCAAATGTAGATCATTGCTCATCTATTCTATTTGATTTTGATTGTTCTAATCGATTTATGAGAAGCATTTTAAACGCAGATAATACATAGAACACATATTGACGACATGCTAGAAAAACTAAGCTGGAAATCAATCTAGCCAGAGAATACACTTTAATGTGCTAAAACTATTTTATTTACTCAAGAAAATGATCTTCCTTAATATTTAGATAGTTTGCTGTCTACCAACAGAGAACTCCATAATTATAATTCCAATCAATTATGATAAATAAATAAATAAAATTATTACTTTCTTTCTATACCGCTTAAATTAGCAAAGAAATTCTTGAAAATTTCTCAAAAATCTGTCAGAATAAAGTTTAGGTATTTCTTATTCATTGTTCGGATGTGATTTATTTCCAAATTCGTTTGCAACCGAAATTTTTGCCAGATGTTGCATCAGATAAAATTCTGGTTTTGGGTACACATTAACATATTTCTTAAAACATCGTCTGATGTTTGCACTATCCATCTGTCTCTATCTCTGTTCGTGACATAAGCATCCACAAAGGATTTTTACATTTAATCTCATTTTCACAATAACATCATCATACCATTTTCCTTTTTAATTTTAATGTACGGAAAATTAACTTTTTGTTGCAATCGTCTTATTATTATTAACCATGAGAACGTAGTATGCAGAAAAAATTATAAAGCTTAAATTTTATTATAAATATAAGGTAAATATACTTAAAGTATTGCTTGTTAAAAACATAGTTTTCATCTTCAGACGACTATTCAGTATCAACAAACAAAAAAATCGAGGAAAAGAGAAACGACGATTTTTTTTGCTACTAAAGAAAAACCTGAATGGAAATTATTTTGGTATATGCTTCTACATACTTTGGTAAAATAGTTTACTTATCCGTTACAGGTTTATCTCAAGCATTCCATTTTGACTAAATTGATGATAAAAAAAATAAATTTTTTTAAAAATGAACAGGAAAATTATGAAAATTATTTTTACATTAACTTTGGTTAACATTATAAATCCTACACTTATGTGTATCTATATATACGAGTAAACTCAAGTTGAAATAAAACGATGCAGTTTGTCACAATATTGTCTTGATTAAATTCGGTCGAAAGTCGAAATACCGAACATCGCCTGTGCTTATAATAAACAAAATAAAAACGGAAGAAACAATTTTATTACCATGTTCCAGAGCAATAAATCACTTAAGAAAAGCGCAAGGAAAAATATTTTGTCTGCACAAAGATAAATTGGTAAGGATATACGAGTACGTATATGTAATACACAAGTCGTATACACAAGGATATTTAAGAGTAAAACATGGCATGAAAATTGTCGAAATAATATACAATTCATGAATTTAAAAAGTCATCCAAACTTAAGATGTTCTAAAATAATTAATCAACCTTGTCATCATGAAAATTAAGGATGGAAAATACCGTAACAAGATGGGAGGAACAAAATTGCGAAACAAAATTAAAACATCTTAACATAAAATATTTAATTGTTTATGACTGAATTTTTTTATTTTTTTTTCGCTTTTGTTCTTATCGAGTTTTTTTTTTCTTGTTAATTTCTCGTTCTTAAAATTTATGATGACTTTTAATGATGATAATCAACTACTAAAAAAAAAAAAGGTTTTTGTTTGAAACAACTGAAAAATAATTAAAAAATATTTATTTTTTTATTTCTTGTAAAATTCTCCAACACTCCACTCCTTACAGATGTAAAACATTCACATTTCCTTTCTTATGTACATAAGTATTTTAGATAGTTTTAATGCAGTTTTTCGGTTTGTTTCATTCATTTTATTACTTTTTTAGTTTGCTACTGTCATAAAAAACTTTTCATTTAAAATAATGAGGCTTTCAAGATGAAAAACTTAATTTTCGTTTTCTTGAGGATGGACGATTAATCTTAAATAGTTTTCTTGTTTATGCAGGTTAAGATTAGTGCCTAAAATTAATACTTTTATATCGCCTATAATTAATTTACAAGTTTTGCCTTTGTTGTACCTGTGTTGTGTAATAACAATCAAAAGTATATTGCGGCCGTATTTAGTTAAAAGAATCAGGCTTAAATTGACTAACAATCAAATTGATTTTCACTTTCAAATTTCAACAAAAATGTTCTTTAATGGTAAATGGTTTTAATTTCCGTTTATTTGCAATCAAATTATCATTCTGTTTTATAGCATCGACTTCTATATAGAAAACAGATGTCTTTAAAGCCCTCTATCAAGACTTTGCACTTTTAATAAAATTATCAGACATGAAACTTTTCTGATAGACCCGATTTTATATTTATATTTAAAATAAAAACAAATTCTCAACGGTTAACATGTTAGTAAAACTAAAATACCTGAATTCAAAATTATTTCTTCATTCATTGGCATACTCTTCGCTGCTACCCTTTTTTATTTTTTCATCAAAATTCCATGTATCTATCTTACGTTCCATTTGTACATCGATTTTACTTTCTGCAAATTGCAGTTTCACTCTCCCATCGTGCAACCAGAGATTTCCTCTTCACTGTTATCGATATTTCCTATTTGCTCCAAGTATTCTAACGGGCACAAAGGTTTTACCCGATTTGAACAGTAAACACCATCAAATTAGCCGAAAGTTTCCAGCCGAAAGTTAAAAGTCGATAATGCAGATTACGATATTAAAATTCTAGCCGAAAATAAAAAATTTTGTGATTATCAGCCGAAAGTAAATAGGATACATGAATTGTAATAAACAATGTTGTAAATAGGTTTACGCGGAAAACTTTGTTTAAACTAATCGCAGAAAATATCGGATAATCAGAAGAATTTACAAAATTGGAATAAAATCAACCTCTAGAGTGTATATCTGAAGTTGAATCGTTTTTCGCAGGAAAAAAATTCAGTTCAAGTTCCCGTAGGAAATTTCGGAAAATTCGATTTTCCAAAAACTATTAACAAATTTATATAAAATCAGTCTCTCTAGAGATATGTCTAGAGATGTATTTTTTTGGTGTGACTTGACAAAAGCTATTTCAGGAGAAAACTAGATTTCAAATTTTCTAATGATTTTTGGAAAATCGAATGTAATTTATCTCTGGACATAACAATCTAGAGGTTGATTTTATTCCAATTAATTTTTTTTTTTGTTTTGCTAGGTTTCTACAATTTTCCATGAGAAACTGGAGTCAGGTTTTGCCATATAAGAATATTAACAAAGGTCTTCAATGCTATTCATGCATCATTAGCAATTTTTAGGCTAAACACTACCGATTGATATCGGCAATAACGATTTATTTTACTTTCGGCTGGGATACCACAATCTGCATTACCATTTTTAACTTTTGACTGCGAAAACTTCCGGCTGGAGTAATGCAACCTGCATTATCGACTTTCCACTTTCGGCAGACAGCTTTCGGCTAACAGTATAGGTTTATTCGGCTCCGGGGACACCAACAAGGTCATATCTACCGTGTCCAAGCGCTTTATCAATTAAATACGGTTCTCGATATTTTTGAATTATTTAAGGTATAGCTTGGACGGCCTCCTTCCAGTGTACTTTAACTAATCGTTTGTTCTGGCGATTACCAGCTGCTTTTGTCCTCGCGTAAGCTAATTTGTAAATCGCTTCCACATCATCAGGGGTAAATTTATTATTTTCCATTGCCAGCAACTATTTATTTTTAGGATTATTCGCAGTTCATTTATTAAAATTAGCCTTTGAGACATTTCGAATATTTGTCTCCCATTTACTATCGCCTTTAACAAAAAAATATTTATATGGTTTCAATGGGTGCGCAAGTTTTCTGGCTAACGACCGAATTTCCGTCTACAAATTCTAAAGTATAACCGTTTGTATTTCTACAAGCTAAGGAAGAACAAATAAATTTTGTAATTTCATAGTGCTTTAGAAAAGAAGCGCTGACCAACAGTGCCACAAATACATTTTCTAACGATAAATTCTATCTCAGCACTGCAGCGAAAATAATAAAATGTCAAGATAGATAGCTTTCAACAGTTTCTTGTTTTAAAATCGTGATACTAAGGTAGGTATGGAATTACTATATTCGAGTTATTAAATATTTTACGTTTAGATTTCCACAGTTATGTACTCTTAACACAATTTTTAATATTTGTTTCGTGGAAACTCATTAATTGACTTGTACATATATTCATTACTCATTAGTGTCTTGTAATATATAAGGCAATGCAAAAAATGTTGTTAATTGGAACCCAATGGGCATTAATATCCCTGCGCAAGTGCCATTTTTTTCTTAAACAAGATGGATGAATACACTCAACAGCGTATGGCAAATGAGACCACAGAGATCGATTTTCCAACTTGGCAATAATTTTTGGATTTTTTGACTAAACGAACTGACTCATTAGAAAATTGCCAACCACCACCTAGGAAACCACAATTTCGATCTACCACCATCCACAGTCATACAGTAGCAGTCAGAAATTGTCCATTATGCAATACCGTACACAATTTATACCAATGCGCTAAATTTAGAGAGATGAATGTAACCGCGAGACGTTAATTCATGCAAGGGGCCAACCGATGCTTTAATTATCTGTGTGATACACATTTAGTTTCGAGATGCCAATCAAAAAGGTCATGCATGAAATGCCATAAGCGTCACAATAGATTACTCCATTTACCATCCAACCACAACGTCACCACAAACCCCAACGCCACCTCAAACCACACAAAAACTGAGGCGAATATTGAGACTGTACCTACCAACAATGTTGGAAAAACATCGGTTTATTTAACACCGTCTACCACCGTTCAAACCTACCAATCACAACCACCAAGATTTAACGCCGGCCTTCTACAAACAGCACTTGTAGATATTCGAGGAGCTAATAATGTTTTATTGAGTACTTTTAGATTCCGGAAGTTTATAGTTTCATTCATCACCGAGTCGTGCGTTCAAAAATTGGGATTACCACGGAAGAACCAAAGAACTATAGTCGAGGGATTAGGTTCAACAAAGGTGGGCACTTCCAGAGGACGCTTGAATATTGACGTATTTTCGCGAAAAAGAAAGGACAAATCATTCCATATTGACTCGCTTGTTCTGTCATCAATCACTTCACTATAACCGCAGATACGAATACCTGATTACTATTGGGCGGAATTCCGAAACATACCATTGGCAGACCCAACGTTCCAAGAGCCTGGCGAAATAGAAATTTTAATTGGATGCGATGTGACCACTACCTTTCGCTACTACTACCAGGCCATATTAAGGGTGTCAAATCCAACTTAATAGTCAAGAAACAATTCTTGGTTGGATAATTTTGGGGTCATTAATAAGCAAACAGCCATTACAAATTATAAACCTGTGTACCTCCATTAACATTGATGAAGCTCTCACAAAATTTTGGGAAATTGAACAAATTAAAACACCCACACCACACACCCCAGAAGAAATTTATTGCGAGAATCATTTTTTAAACAATTACAAACAAAATAGTGATGGTAGATTTATAGTTGCATTACCATTCGACCCGAAAGCAGTACCACTTGGAGAATCCAAATCGCAAGCCGTTAGGAGACTCCAATCCATTGAACGCAAATTTGAGCGAGATCCTGACCTAAAAAGAGAATATATTGCAGAAGTTGGGACACATGGAATGGAACGTATATCCGATACCGAGATCGACATTCCATGGGACCAGTCGTATTACTTACCACATCATTCAGTCACTAAAGAAACCAGCACCACCACCAGAGTTCGTGTTGTATTCGATGCGTCGGCCAAAACCGAAACCGGCAGATCGCTGAATGATTTGTGCGTTGGCGCATGAATCCAGCAAACTCTGCAACAATTACTGTTGCGTTTTCGGTTCCATCGTTTTGTTATGACAGCCGACCTGGAAAAGATGTTTGGACAAATATTAATTACTAACCAACATACAAATTTTCAGAGAATACTATGGAGAGAGGATTCATCGGAGCCCATACAAGAGTTCCGTTTACTGACCGTCACGTATGGCACATCACCAGCGCCGTTCTTGTCCACCCGAGTTTTAAAACAAATTTGCTAACGACAATGAAGAAAGGTTTCCGAACGCAGCAGCAATCATTGGTAGAGATTTCTACGTTGAAGACCTGATGACAGGAGCGGATACACTGAATCAACTCATCACCCTCAAAAATGAGATAACCCACTTAATGAAATCGACAGGATTTAATTTACGGAAATGGCTTTCAAATTGTTTACCCGAAGATGAAACCTCAACCAAAGGCAACGAATCGATTGATAATGACTGAGAATCACATCATTCAAGGGTTCTAGGAATTATTTGGAACACGAATTCAGATTATTTCACATACAAGGTTGCGCTGAAGGATGTCCCAGTATACTCCAAACGAGGACTGTTGTCAGAAGCTTCTAAACTTTTTGACCCACAAGGTTGGCTTGCTACTATAATGATCTACGTTAAAATTATATTTTAATAGACATGGGGAAAAGGTTTAGAATGGAATGATCCACTACCACAAGATATTCTAGACGACTGGAGTAATTTTCGAAATCAATTACCATTGATTGAGTCTATAACCATACCACAATGGCTCAAATTTACCACATCCTAACAAAATAAATTTGCTCAGTTTTAAAGATTCATCCAAAAGTGCTTACGCTGCTGTCATATATGCTGCTTGTACCAATAAAGATGGCATTATGGAAGTGACTATAGTATCAGCCAAAACGAAGGTCGCACCAGCACAAAGACAAATTACTATACCAAAGTTGGAATCTGCGCAGCTCTTTTACTGGCGAGATTAATGGATAGCGTGAAGGAATTGCTATCAGATTGAGAACTAAGTATCTACATGTTAACCGATTCAACAATAGTTCTACAATGGCTAGAAACACTACCACGTTCACTCGAAGTTTTTGTAGGCAATCGTGTTGCTGAAATTACAACAAATTACCCCAGGAAATATTGGCATCACATAACTATACGAGGCAAAATCCAGTTGATTGTGCTTCCAGAGGCATACTACCATCCGAATTACTGCTTAAATTACCTGTATCCGAATGGCCAATCAAATTTCAACCAACTATCACTTGTAATTTAATGTCATCCCCATCAGTGATTGATTTAATCGTAGCTAACCATTCCAATTTTAATAAAATCATCCGAGTGTTAGCATATTGCAAACGTTTCATTAAAAACTGTGTTTTGAAACCTCAAGAAAGACTTAAGACATTCCTCAATAGTGCTGAAATAAATGAATCAAAATTAGTTTTAATTAAATATGTTCAAGAAAAACATTTTCATACCGAAATAAAAATCCTAAAAGACAATCTACCATTACCACTAACCAATAAACTTATTAACCTTAGTCCCTTTATAGATAAAAATGATATTTTTAGAGTTGGCGTTCGAATAGAACGAGCAACGGTCCCATTTGATGTAAAGCACCCGCTAATATTACCCAACGAAGACATCGTCACAGAAATTCTGATGCGCACAACTCACGAAGCATTACTCTGTGGGAATCATACACTTTTGTTTACAATTCTGAAACAAAATTATTGGATTATAAATTGCAAGGCTGTAATTCGACGAGTAATCAAGAGATGTATAAAGTGTTTCCGATATACCTCAAAAATCATTCAACCGATGATGGCTGATTTACCAACTAACCAAGTCACACTTGTCAGACCATTCATGTCGACTAGTGTGGATTATGCTGGACCAATATATGTGAGACCATCGAAACGTAGAGGACTGAAACCTGATAAGTCATTCATTGCCGTATTCGTATGTTTGAGCACTTCATCTAGAATTAGCTGGAGATTTATCCACTGATATATTTATTGGAGCATTTCGACGTTTTATATCCCGTCGTGGCCTTTGACGTGAACTTATTAGCAACAACGGGTCCAATTTCATTGGCGCTAAAACCGAACTCAACGAACTTTTCAAAATTGTGAACAATATTCAAATTTCCTATTTTCTTTCACAGAACCAAATCGATTGGAAATTCAACCTACAAACAGGTTTACATTTTGGGGGAATTTATGAGGCAGCAGTGAAGTCAACAAAGTACCACCTGAAAAGAGTATTATCAGAAGCTCTACTCACCTATAAAGGAATGGCAACGCTGCTGGCACAGATTGAATCCATCCTGAATTCCAGACCAATTTGTGTTAATTCGGACGATGACCTAAATCCGTTAACACTGGCACATTTTTTGATTGGTCACTACTGGATCCAGACACCAGTCATCTCAAATTGAGTCACCTTTCTAGATGGCAATATTTCCAGAGACTCCGGCAAGAATTCTGGAAAAAATGGCATTTGAATTACTTAACATCACTTCAAAAAAAAAAACCAAGTTGCAAACAAACTCATCAGTTATTAAAAACGATGATATCTTTTTAATCCACGACAGTAACTTACCACCAAGTAAATGGAAACTGGGTCGAGTTGTACAATTACATCCCGGAGCAGATAACATCGTTCGTGTGGTCACATTGAAGACAGCATCCGGAATTTTTAAATGACCTGTAGTAAAATTATCAATATTACCAATTGGTAACTAATGTATGCACTTTCTTGGGCCCGGAGGATGTATAATTTGACGTCACAATAATTTACCACACAATATTAAACACACAAACCAAATTACAATCATTGGCAGACACTAAAATGACGACATCACAAAGTTTGCGTTTAGCACCGAACCGATTGTTATGTTTATACGCAAAACAACACATACAAAACTGTTTTATACACAATTTATTTATATACTTACAATTATGCTAAATGAACATTACCATATCTCCTAAAATTAGAAATATTTTATTGTGTGTCAATTAATGAATTTATTTATGGACCGTCTTGCAACTATATTCATGTTAAGTGAATAAAGTTCATATAAATCAAGCATAACAAATCAAAATCTTTCTATCAATAAATACATCATCAAAGAAGTTCAGTTCAGTATTTATCAGTAACAGGTGAAGCAGATCCAATTATTGTAAGAATAACTAACCTATTCATCATACTAACACAAAGGTACCGTTGTTTTTGGGAAAATAGTTAAAAGAAACGGAGTAGTATACGTACCCGCTCAATAATTAGCTATATTCTAGAAAAACGCACCTTTCAACTTTTTAGTATGATTACGCGGTTCACCTAGGTAATAGCCCCCACCAGATGCAAGCTCTAAGTAAATTGTGTTAAATACATAGATTTTAAGTGGTCGAAACGTAGATTGTAACTACAAAAAATAATTTTAACATCAATATAGTTACAACATTACATTTACACTGTAGACAATTGCCCGACTAATAACCATTCACCATCGCAATAAATCAACCTTACATACATCACAATTAGTATACAAGTTTATGTATCAATACACAATACGTTGATATCACACAAATATCGTTTGAGTCAGAATTTTGGGCAGACAACTCTTGGTTTTTGCATCACGGTAATGCTGCATTAGTTGTACTTAACAATTTTGTCAACAAATTCACCCATATCGTTCCGCAATTGGTCTTTATACCTAATTTAGGTCCGCCTGTCTTCTGGGTATTCCTGAAACTCAAAAAACTGCTCCGGAAACATTGTAATGGCTCGATTGAAGAGACACAAGTCGAATTGAGAAAGAGATTCAATGCCATTCCAGAAATCGACTTGAAAAAACGTGTCTTACTACTTTTTAATCACATGTTTTATGAAATTTTGCTCGATTTAATCGCAACAGAAACCACAAAATATTTTTAAAACAAAACTGTGGTAGCATAATAATCTGTATTTTACTATTTAAAATTTCACTCATCTTGAACATAATGAATGTCTCCAAAAATAATTCTGAGAAACGTACAAACACAAATACAATTCCATTATCGTTATCAAACCAAATCGAAAAAAGTTTTCTGTTCGCAATGAAAACAATGAAAATATTTTTTTTTATTCAAACAAATAGAAAAACAATAAATTAGGTGCCTCCCCACAAAATAACTACTTCAAGTTGCTCAGTTTATGAGCGGAAAAAAAATTGTAACCTCAATAAAGGGAGAAAACATTTCTAAACTAAACACACACACAAAAAAGCAAAACTAAAAGGAATTAAACAAACGCACTCGACCTGAACTTCAAAGTTTATTTTTTGTTGTGTTGGGCTTTATAGTTTTTATTAGCGTGTATCTGGTATAGTTTCGTTATGTACATCTTCTCTTTAGCCCACAGGAACAATATTCTTTCTATATATATGGATTTGTGTGTACATACGTAACATATATTTGTTCAAATGGTAGAAAAGCACAGTACAGTAAAACAAAGATCTTTTGGAATTGAAACATAAGCAAAATGTCTTAAGTTATGTTATGTTTGTTTTTCGTATTTTTTGCTACTACAGAAACACTTTTATATAAGTTTATTCGTATACCTAGGCTATTGTTAATGTTTCTTTTTATTTTAATGGGCTCAAAAAGGGCTTAGAAAAAAACGAAAATTATTCCAGAAACAAAGAAAATATTTTCCATTTTCGAAGCGTAACAAATAATTTTGGTTTCAACTTATGGTATGGTATTTCGAAGAAGAATGACGTTAGATTTATAAAGAAAATGTTTGGTAATTGGTGTTTTTTTTCTTATTGTTAAAACTTTAATGTTTGTAATATTTTCATATCTGCTTTTTGTATATCTAAGTTTTTTTATATGGCAAATTATTTTTATTAACCTAGAGGTGAAAGATTTTAATATTGGTATGGTCGATTTCTTTGTGAATGACATACAAAAAAGAAAAATTCGATGTCCAGTATCCCTGTTCATGAAACTTAATGTAAGGTTTTTTTTGCAAATTAATGTAGGGTACCTCTGTTGAGATTACTGGAGGCTATATCTGAAAGCAAGTACTATCAATTTTACTCATGTTCGACTTCCAACGCACAAATCGCAATTGTGATTATGACCTTATTTTAACTACTTCCGTATCCGCTAAATATAAGACGGCATATTAAATTAAATGTTATTGTTATAACTGGCCCACATTTGAATTAAATTACTTTTAAACCATCTAAAAAGCAGTTTTGACTGAGGTTATTAGGTTTTCTCTTCCTGCGTGTGATAATTTCAAAAGGAGTTACTAATTGTGTTATCGGAATATTAACTTAATTTTTCGGCAAATTTGTCATTGTACTTTATCCATTAACAGTGGCATAACTACAAATTTCGACACCCCTTCACCCCAAAACATTTTTTAAACCTTTAAGTAAACAATTTATTTTTTCCTCGTTTCTAGTCTCGCATTAGTTAAAAGTATCTGATTTCGATAGTAGATAACACGAAAAATCCTGCAACTCAATGCTCTGACGATTTAAGTGTTAAAGTATCTTGCATATTCTTGAAAGTTTTCAAATATCGAATTATCCGTAGGTTTTGTTAAAAAATTGTAAAAGCATAAAATAGGAATCTGAAAAAATTTCAATTAGTTACGTTTGATAATTAATTTAAATAAGTTTGGGTTTTAACTTACTTTTAATGTTGAAACTTTTTTATACTTTTAGGTTTTTGCTAAAATGTTTTATGCTTACGCAAAAAATCAAGAACTTTCAATTTTATAAGGTTTCAATATTATCAACCAAACCATTTTACTCAAAAATATGATTAGATCTTAAAGTTAATCAACAATCATCAAAAGCTTTTAATTTTAAAAGGTTTTTAAACCAAACCGTTTTACTACGAAACGTGATACTATAAAGGAAGGTGGTATTTTTAGATAAATTTAGAATATTTGTTTTCAATTAACTTTAAGCTTGATAATTCATTTATACCTTTTGGGTTTGAACTTAACATTTTGGAGAATTTTCATAATTTAAGGTTTTTCCTGAAATGTTTTATGAGCAAAAATTATGTTTTGTAAAAAATGCCAAGCACTATAAGTTTTAAGAGCTTTCAAACAGAAAAGCTTTTTAAACCAAACAATTTTACCAAGAAATTCGATTTTACCTAGGTAAACGGAATTTAGGGATAGTTTAGTATATTCGTTCTTAAGGCTGTATGGTACTCAAAAAAAATTTCTGTTTTGGTATCGATATTTAAATGTCCAAAAATGCGTCTAAACTGTGTCTATACTAAAGAAAAATATCGTTTTGTATTTTTGTTTTATTTTGATGTAAAATAAATATAACTAGTATGTCGACTTGTCTTATTTCCCTTTTTTCCAGAATAAAATTATATACTATTTCGGTTATTCATTTTCGTTGTTTCTATGGCAACTCAGTATGTTAAAATGTATAATTTATTATAAAACGATAAGATCCTGGACATTCACCATTTTTTGGGGATCGCCATCTCGTAGAGTAAAAGGAAATCAAAAATTAGCCGAGGTCATACCCATTTTTGACAAAAAAAAATATATTTATCGATACTGAATTTTTTCGTATCGATAAATACATCGATATTCTTAGTATTTTGATTATATCTTTCTTATTTTATTATTAATCTTTATAATCGTGAATTATTCCCTCAAAAATATCTTTCTGCATAGGTCAATATAAAAGATATACATGGTTTAGCGAGAAAAACTTAAGAAAATTGAATTTTCCGTAAGCACCATTATCCAAAATTTCGTCAACTTTGAATTTTTATTACGGATAAACTATAAACAATTTTGAAATAATCCTGTATTAATCCCTCAAAAATACCTTAAGCTTTATCAATAAAAAAAAAATTTGTGAATTGATAAATATTTGTAGCCACAAATTGATTTTTACGATACCCTTATTTTGGTAAAATGAGTACCATACAGCCTTAATGTAAATTTTTAAGAGCTTTTAATCAAACCAAAACATTTCACTAGGAAACTTTGTATTATAATATAATCTTTCGTTTATCGAAGCTTTTTGAATCAAATTATTTTACTTCGAAATTTGGTATTAAAAAGAACTACGGAATTTTGGGATAAACTTAGAATATTTGTTACAATGAGCTTTTGGCTTGATAGGTATAAATCAATAGTATGTATTTGGGTTTAAACTCTCAGACTTTTATGTCTGTGACAACACCAATGGTTTACATCTTTAACGTTCTACTTTTAGTACAAGTTAGTACGAAAATGGTTTAAGAATTAGCTAAATAGTAAAATTTTGCATGACATAAAGGAACAACACAAATACATTTTTAAATATAAGTTTAAATATTTGAAAAATAAAACAGAAAAATACTTTTCAATTTTGAAAAACATTTCATGACCCAGAATGATCCGAACCAAATAATATATTCCTTTAAAAACAGGTTTATTTTGTTTTAGCTAAAGCCATCCTAATATTCCAACCAGTAATTTTTTACCATAGATTTGATTTCCTCTTATAGAACATCTATTTAAAATGTTACAGAGGAAGTTTTAGAATTATCTAATGATCCATTCAAAATGGGTTGATGTGGGATACTTCAAATTAAATTTTTTTCAGATGATTAACCAATAATTACTAAGGTCTTTTGAAGTATTGAACCGTTAATTTGTCAAACTCAGTTGGTATTTCATTGTATAGGCCGATCATTTACCATATTCCATGGCAAATTCAGAAATTTCGTATGACCCCTTCAAAAGTTATAAACAGATTTCATTAACTTCAACTTTCAAACATTTCAAATGAACGTTCAACTATAAGTTCTAATTGCTTTTGATTTATTGAACTGTTAATTTGTCAACCTCAGTTGTTATTTTATTATAAAGGCCGACCATTTACCATGTTCCATGCCAAAATTCAGGAATTTCGTATGACCCCTTCAAAAGTTATAGACAGATTTCATTAACTTCCACTTTCAAACACATTCATATGAATTTTCAACCATAAGTACTAATTGCTTTTGAAATATTGAACAGTTAATTTGTCAACCTTAGTTGTTATTTCATTATAAAGGCCGACCATTTACCATGTTCCATGGCAAAATTCAGGAATTTCGTATGACCCCTTGAAAAGTTATAGACAGATTTCATTAACTTCAACTTTCAAACATTTCATATGAGCGTTCAACCATAAGCAATAATTGCATTTGAATTATTGAACGTTATTTTGTCAACCTAATTTGTTATTTTATTGAAAAGGAGGCCGACCATTTACCATGTTCCATGGTAAAATTCAGAAATTTCGTATGACCCCTTCAAATTTCGTATGACCCCCTCATAAGTTATAAACCATTTAGTATTATATTCTGTGAAAGAGCCGAGACATATTCTGGAGAAAATTGAGAGGAGTTCTTTAAAAATATTTTGGAAAAGGGGAAATTTACTGTTCTTTCTAGTATTATATTCTGGAAAAGAGCCGAGACATATTCTGGAAAAAAATTGAGAAAGTTCTTTAAAAATATTTTGGAAAATGGGGAATTAACAGATTATTATTATCGGGTCTTTTTAAATTTCGTTTGAAAAAACAACATTTTAAATTGATACTAATTTAAGCTAAAATCTATTTCTTTTCGTTTTTCTTAATAGTTATTTAAATTTAATGCACTAAAATTTTTAATGGTTTAGTTCCAGGATTAATTTTTAATAAATTTTTTAGTACAGTAGTACCAGATTAAACTTTTTGATAATTTCGTGCTAACTTTTCGTGCTAACTTCCTACCGGTCAGACTTTTAATAATTTCAGGATTTTGTTACACTGTTTTATGTGCAAAAAATATACATTTGCAAAAAGTTTTAAGGGCTTTTAGTTTTAATCGCCTTCACTGATCGATACTTTTTATCTCAAAATTACTCTCTGTAACGGAATTTTGGTATATATATATATAATATATTATACTATATTTAGAATGTTCGTTTCGAATGATTAAGATTGATAATAAATTTATACTTTTTGGGTTCAAACTTAACATTTTTGAGCTTTTTAATAATTTCTGGTTTTTAATAAAATGTTTTATTAGCATAAATTAAGTTATTGAAAAAATTGTCAAGAGCTTTGGTTTTAAGAGCTTTCATTTATTGAATATTGTTAAACAAACCATTTAACTTCGAAATTTCATGAAATAAGGGATGTCGGAACTTTGGGTAGAATTTAGTATATGTGCTCAATGAAAATTATTAAGAGCTTTTATTTTTAAGGGATTTTCAAACCAAACCATTTGACTATTAAGTTAGATATTATAAAGGAAGGTTGTATTTTGGGATTAATTTAGAGTTTTTATTTCCAAAGAGCTTTAAGCTTGATAATTTTTTTATGCTTTCTCGATAATTTTTGTACCTTTCCAAAATTTCTGCCTTTCTTTAAAATGTGTTCTCAATGTAAATATCCTTGATCCAAAACGTGTTTTCATTTTCGAGCGTTCCATGTGTAAGAAAACCTATTGGTTTACCCAGATTTAATTTTGTAGATGAAACAGAACATTAAAAATTGCAAAAATTCGAAAAATCTCTATATTATGTGATTGTCGATTGATTTCGAACAATTTCAATAATACAGAAAAATCTGGATATTATAATGAATAGTATCAGAAATTCAGAAAGACTGTAAACATCTACAAAACCTACGAAAATTTTGAAAAATTCCGAAAATTGGTGTAAATTTGGAATTAGTTGCCAAGTAACTTAATGTTACTAATACTACTAAGCAAGTTAAGGCTAATCTAAAAAACACGATATGCATTAAGGATAGAACCCCCGGATCTTATCGGGTGAGTTTTTAAACATCGAAATCGTATTCTTCGAATAGGCTCTAAAATTCTCCAATAACCTAACTATTTCATAACACTTAATCACCAATTAAAAACTCTGCCACTAAAAACCTTACCAAAAACAACCAAAAAAAGAACACCTTCACCAGTTTTTCAAAATAAACCGGTAAATTTAATTTTTATTTACCATTTACCGAACGAACGCTAATTGGTTATTACAGACTTACTGGTTTGGCTCAAGTGAGGGAAACAAAAATTAATTTTCAGTTGCGGTTATGTGTTTTTCTAGTTTCTTCTTGAGTTTTATGTACATCATAATGATACATCGCAACACCAACAGATTACTTTTTCAAATGAAATTCAACATTTTCTAATTAAAACTTGTTTGTAAAAGGTTGAATTGGTTTGACTAAAGGCTCAATTTGATTGGTAAAAATTTGAATTTTAAATGCAAAGGGGGAAAACTTGGAATTACGCAAAACGTATAATACAAATAAAGCAACGTGGCAAACACTAAAATTGTTATCGTTTGTTGTAGGATGCTTTGATTTCAAACGAGTTTTGCTAATTTTCTTCTAAATTTAAATATTGGTCAGAGCCTAACGGAATTTTTACTTCTATGGAGTCAGAACAAAGAAGTAATTGTTGAGCCGTTTATAAGAAAATATTTAATAGCAACAGGAACAATTTTCTCTTTTTCTAAAAATTAGAACACCGACTTTTCCTAAAAATTCTGCAAATTTATAAAATTAAGCTTAAATTTGAATTAATAAAGGAAATCTCGTGGTCCCCAATAGCCGTGGGTCCCCCGCTGCTGCGGTTGCTGCTGGTACCTAGTTACGCCACTGTCCATTAAGGCGAGGCGTGAATTTCTCTTCAAGCTTGTAATCCACATTTAAGGAGAGTAAATAATCAGCTATTCCTCAAAAATGTTAACAACATTTTCATAATTTAACACCATCTGCTGCTTTTTCCAGTAATCCTGCATACTGATTCTTATTTGGGTTAGATAATTTCTAAAGTCTAAATAGTAGTTTTCATCGACCTTTAAGTTTATTTTGTTTTCCTGGTCGAAGGGTTACTACCAATTGTATTACACAATTTTTTCACGTTTGTGATTGGCAACTAATTTCAATTAGTGGTGGAGTTCAAAAGAAGCTTACACTTATTTTATTCTTGCGTTTTCTTGTTCTAATTTATATGTAGGAAGTACAAATTTACAAATAATGTTACCAATTAGGTATTCCTCAACAATATCTAGTTCACAAATTAGTATTATTATCTAGTTCACGTTATGGTGCATATTTTTTATAAGTCGCGGCTACATTTTTTTTTACTTGTATATTGACAATGCTCAATCTATCATCTTTATAATTGAGATCTCCTTCGTTCATCAAGTTGAGGCCTTTTAATGATTTATAGCTTTGCCCTGTAGCATTTTATGGTAACCAAATAACAGAAAATGTGGCAAGTATCTTATGTGAATTCGTGGAGCACAATATACACGAGGCAACGTATCTGCTTAAACGTTATTTTTGCCTTTTAAATGCAATCGTACTAAAATTGAGCGCTTTTGATTTCAGGCAACCCATTTCAGACATGGCAGGTGAAAAGATTCATTTGCTGCCCCATTTCATTGAAATTTCACTCCTTTGCGTAATAGGTTTGTTATTCGAGCCGTGGCATATGTAAAATTTGGTATAAAATGTCGATAACTATACCCAGGGTCGGCTCTTGGGTCAGTAGCGCCCAGATGCAAAACTTAATTAAGGTGCCCCTATCTGCGAGGGTATAGTAACGAAAAATAATGTTTTATTTAAAATTGATTTTGAAAAAATAAAACATAAATTTAGGGGAGGGAAAAGGAAATTGGAAATCAGATAGGGTAATTGAGGTTAGGATAACAAAAATAGAGAGAAATAAGAATTAATTCATGTTGCTGGTTTCATCATACAGTTTTTTAAAGTTGTACAAATTAGACGCAGCTTTAGCGCAGATGTATGAATATTATTCCATAGTTTTACTCCATGGGTAAAGAAAGATCGATGTCTCGGTTTAGACTCGGCATGACTTAGGCAGATTTAAATTTAATTTGCGTCTCGACTTACCGTCCAAAAGTTTGGAAGCACATCTGTTTTTAAACAAAACGAAAGATTGCCGACTATATGCGGTAAAAATTAGTAATAAAATTATGTTTTACGACCTTTTACGATTGTTTACACAAAAACAAAAGGATTTTTATCCCACATTTATCAATTTTTAACAAGTTCCTTTGCAATGGTGTGATTTTAATGAAAATATTTGTGGTTTTAACTTTTTTGGACCCTATTTAGTCGCACTTGAGCATCGGCATGGGAAGGTTGTGTTATTAACATTGTCTGTATTCGAAAGATTTCGCCTACTGTTTTGGCTTTATATTTTCTTTGGAAAATGGCAAATCGCAAGCAAATCAAAATTGAACAGCGACGCGCTATTTGTATTCTACGTGAGGAAGGATACAGAGACAAATCGCAAAAAGGCTCGGAATTTCTTGTAAAGGTGTCCACTACACCCTTACTAGGAAACGAGAAACTGGGAAAAATGAAGATAGAAGAAAATCTGGTGGGCCAAAATCCACAACAAATCAAGAGGATAACTTCATCAGATTTCCTTCTAAATGGAATCGATGCTTAATTGCACCACAAGTTACCGCAGCTCTGAATGATACGCGAGAAACACCCATTTCAAAAAGAACTGTTAAAAGACGTCTACTGTCTGCGGGACTAAGAGGATTTGTTGCTGCTAAAAAGCCAAAACTAACAATTCGACATAAGAAAATGAGACTACAATGGGCAAAGGCGCATAAAAACTAAGCAATAGACCAATGGGAAAATGTCCCTTGGCCTTGTAGTGATGAATCAAAGTTTGAAACTTTCAGATCCAACAGTGTGTTTTGTACGGGGTCAAAAGAAGAGAGGGCTTCAGAAGCATGTGCAGTGCCTACTCTCAAACATATACGGTGGTAATGCCATGGTTAAGGAGTATTTTGGCAACACTAGACAGTGGACTGAATCTCATTGGTCTTGGATTCATTTTGCAACAGGATAATGATCATAAGCATTTATCTAAACTGTGTCAGAACTTATTGAACAAGAAAAAAGATGAAATGATTTGAAAAATGATGCAATGGCCATCTCAATCATCTGACCTTACTCCCATTGAACTTGTTTGGGATGAACTTGATATAAAAGTGAAAATCGGTCTCCTACGTGCTCAGGTCATTCGTGGCAATTAATGCCTAGAATATGCGAGAATGCCTAGAATATGCGAGAATGCCTAGAATATGCGAGAAGAAAAAAGAAAAAGGTGGACACTTCGAAGAAGCTAAAATTCAATTTAATTTTAATAGTGTATGTTAAATGTTTATTTTATTCAAGTTAGTTTTTGTTTAATTTTTAATTTTATATCAATACAAATAAATTTAGATGGCTCTGCTTTGTTTTATTGAATTTTACTTTGCTGCTTCCAAACTTTTTGATGGTAGTGTAGATAACTAGGAGTTCGCTTCTGAAGCAAACTAAATATGTAACATAATGGTGATAGTTCTAGATACTTATTTAAGGTCATATTATATTTTTCGACAAAACAGAAATAGGTTCACCAATACGCTTTAAAAATATGTACGCGCACACAAATTGAAAGCAACATTTAACCGTTTGAAGGATTTTTTGGAATAGTTCAGATATATTGGAGCACAGTATGATATCAAAGGACCCACTAGAGTTAGAATAATATGATTTTTGCGCCCTTATTTAAAAGAGCTCGGATGTTTTACATCTCTTGAATCCACTGCAGAGCCGAGTAATCGATGCTTTTGCTTTGCGGTAATGAGTGCTAGAAAATAACATATTTCTTCAATCTATTGGATGGATCTGTTCTAAGCCCCAGTTCACAAATACCGTACCTTGTGGTATTTTGTCTCTATGGATCTGTGTAGTAGCCATCGATCATTGGTACAGGATACGTATCTTTTTTCGTAACTATTAGAAGATGTTTCAAGCATAAGCGAGATTTTTTATTAATACCACGGGCTTTCACTATCGTAAATTACAGCATCACCAGTTAAGCTATTGCTTTACTGGTAATGCTGAAAATATCTGTGCTTTCTAGACGAGTCGTTCTTCCCAAACCGTTTTGAAGCAAACGAAGGAAATCATTTGACACAGGATATTGTACGATTTCAGAAAATAAATGAGGAGCAACGTGGAATTTTTCCAAAAATCCACCCCAAAGTAAATTTCTGCTTGAATTGATGGCACCACACAGAATTTCAAGAGCTTAGTTTTTTCAGTTACTTGACAGTGAATTTCACTTATTCGAGAACATTGTTTTTCGGGCCGTCTGGTGGATACGGCAGTCCTCATCTGGCAATAGTTTTTGAAGTCGTCCATTTACACTTTCAATGTCCAATACAAAATCATTAAGCACTTCTTTCAGACCTTCCATTCTGTGTCTAATATATTTCCACATTGCTCGTTCATTTTCAAGATTGCTAAATCTATCTAGGAATTTTAACTCCTTTCAACTGGCATATTGGTTTTTCCGGATAGATATTAAAATTTTTCCGCTTGTCAATAAAGGACAACAGTTGATGAATTTGATTTAATTCAGATTTTAGGTTTTCAGTGATATGGGATTGTTTTTGATTTAATTTGGAGTAAAAAAGTTATATCCCTGTGCAGGTTGGCGTGAATATCTTAACGCGATGGTGGCATCGAACATTTTAAATAACTGAGCTGTAAATACACAAATTTTAAACAATTTTTTGGTTTAATTCACATTTCTGATTGTTATCTCATCAAATCAAGTAAATTCGCCACTTCCGTTTATTGTAATTATGATTATATAATTGCGAAGTAGCTTCAGTGTAACAGGAGATTGTTCGATAGCAATACAAGCTGTAATTGTTTAACATAATATTACAATCTTCTTTCCTTCCAGCCGTTAGAAGTGTTTATTTAACATATTACAACCTTGAACAGTTAAATAAATTTGGAAGAAATTTCCTAAAATTAACACAAACCAGTAGTAGCTTGTATTACGATAGAAAATACTATCCGGAATCATGCAATATTTGCTGGCAAAGCAAATGGGACGTTGAAACTCGCAAAATTAAACATTGGATTCAATTTTGTACAGAAAATTTTGTTTGATGGTTTGCCATCATACTGCATATGATGGGGAACCATCAAACGAAAAGAAATCATTTTGGGAAAATGAAGAACCCGCGACAAGAGTTCAGTTGTCAGAGGGGCAAGCATGCAAAGAATTCTATCACCTGACGATATATCGTTAATTTGCTATTTGTTAGTTCCAGGCCAGATAGAAGCACCTCATGAAAGAATATCTCGACGAAAATTATTTTGAATTTGTCAAACAGTCACAACTTAAAATAAATCCTTCATACTAAGTATAGAAACGTATTTGGCACTTCCCGAAAATCGTCGCATGGGGTGTAGTTAAATAACGTGTTTCGTTGGAATAATAGCCGGAATTCATAACCAAGATCCTGAATTGGCGAACGTACAGGATAGCGTGCACGGCGGACATTTAGCAGATGAATGGGCAAATTAATGTGAGCGATAATGACTCTGACTTTAGCGAATCGTATGATGATTAAGAGCGGTATGTGACTATCGCGTAAATACTGTACCGTATGGACAACTCACTGCAAAATAATTTTCTATGGTTAGCCAGTTCATCTTGGTAATACTACATTCATCGCTATGAGCCATTGGGTTTGTATCCACAGACAGACTCAAGGCTGATCTATGGTTTTATGGATAAAACTAATGCAAATTTTCATTTGCGTGGGTGGCCGATTGGTCAATTGTCACTAATCAAATTCTAAGAAGCACTCTGTAGTTTTAATTTTTAACAGTTGAATCGGCACTCTGCATGATGAAATCACTCAACCACTTGAATTAACACCACTAAGTTATTTGATAATCAAAGGTCGAAATCTGATGCGTTATTTTATCTATAAAGGCATCTTATGTTTCCAGTACGCAGTAAATCCGAAGTCGACGTTAAATAACCGACATTAAATTAATTTCACCTTGAAAGTGTTTTTGGTGACAAAATCGCACATATGAAGAAATGAGTATGATTCTTACGGAAATTGAACGTAAATTAAACGATACCCATCAGCATATTTTATGACGCCAGTCCATTTTGTTCTAGGTGATGCTCTCAATTCTGCTCCTAAACCATGATTCTAAATTTCAAATAAACCATTGTTAACGATGGCAACTAACACAAAGTACCAACATTTCTGGCAAACATCTGAGCATTTATGTGGTAGGCATCTGGTAAAGTGGTCCTGTTAAATGAAGAGAATTTCCCACCACCTAAATCAGCTTTAGTAAGAGTCCCTATTGGTAAGCCAAATCCACCTTTAAAACTTTTACGAATTAGGAAATTAACTGACCGGGATTAAGTCTCCATCGAGTCGGATAATAAAATTGCATTACGAACGTCTCCGCTGTACGAATGCAATCTCAATTACTTTTGAAAATTTTACAGGCTCAGATCAAACTTTCGATCTGATGAAAATAATGAAAGCTGATTGTTTGTTCATGCTTCATGGAATCATTTCTTTGAGAAAATGTATTACTTAACGAGTAGAGGTGGAAAACTATCGACAATTTCAACTACCGATAGTTTCGATAGTAACATAAAAAACAATCGATAGAAAACTATCGACACAAATTAAAAGAGTATCGATATACTATCGATACTATCGGATAATAAATTTATAAACTTTATTCAATTACATAGGTTGACTACAACCAGAAACTATAAAGTCAAGGGAGGTTATTATAATCGGAAAGTTTCCCTGTTTCCCACTTTATTTTAAAAGCAGACAATCGTTTTTATGTATAAGAAAATCAGCATCTCAACATTTTTGGCTTTCAGACGGGATCGTCGATCACAAATAATTTGACGAGCATATAAAAAAAATGACAACAAGAAAAACGTAACTAAAGTTATATCGCATAATAGCAAAACTCTCTTGTACGAATAAAATATCAATATCGACCTATCCAAATAAGACCATGGAAACGTCAGTTATCATAGTTTTAAGGGAATACGACTTTTGGATTCTACGATGTCGAATTCTTATTATGATAATATCTTAAAGTATTATCTCTAAAATTGATAGGGTTATATGACTGATTTTATATTCTTAAATTAATGTGTTTTTAACTAAAAATCCAGTTAAAAGAATTCAAAGCCACTTTATAATACTTTTCAGTATAAACGATACAATTAAAGTGATCCGCTTATTCCTAGCAGCGAAAAGAACTAATTAAACCTTTATACTGCTCTCCTGAAAAAAAAGAATTTTTCACTTATCAAATTCTTGCTTGGATAGGTCGATATATCGATAGTATATAAAAAGTATCGATTGTTTTCGATAGTACGAAACTATCGATATATCGATAGTACTATCGATAGATTTCCACCACTATTAACGAGTATCACAAAACCTAACGGCATTTTGGGTGAACACTTTGGTTGCCTACTCAACATGCTCTGCCTATTCAGGACGAGTAGTTTCCATCTAAAATGGATTTGGTGGTTTTTCGTAGGCATAGAAATATTGAAAAATTGCATGTAATTTGGGGCAACACAAGATCTGATCTCCAGTGCTTGGATGGTTTGGTGGCTTTTAGTTATTTTATCTTATGGTATTTCTCGTAAAATACAGAAAATTGCTTCTAGGGATATTACCGTAAAATACTACAAGCTTAAAATAACAATCAACTTAATGAAGCTATTGTTACGATTGATGATAACGAGGATGGAGCATGATTAGTTAATTTTGATCCAAGTATAAGAGGGGTTCTATTCGAACTAGTGTTAACTAATATTTCTTAGCTGAGTTTAAATATTTTAAGCAAATTTGTAGCAACAGCTTCTTCTTTGTTGAGCACAAATGTTTATTTATCCCTTTAAATAGACTATCGGAAATTTGATTTAACCCGTTAAATCAGTTTAATTGAAATTCCCTCCAGTTAAGGCATTTTATCAATAATAATAAAACAGTTAGCTAAATAATAATTGTTTCCGGTGTAATGATGATATCAACGAATAAATAAACCGTAGCTTTTTTAGGTTTCAGCTTTCCCTGTAAACTACCGAAAAAACAACAAGCGACCCATGGGTGTAGGAGAAAACGTTACGAGAAAGAAGATAGCCGACAACTTTTTAATTTGTTCCGATACTATTGACTGGTAGTAAGTTTTGGCATTTCCGCATCAAATAGCCAACAGTTTCAGTTCAAATCAATACCAACCATCATAGAGGCCTTTGATTGTGATGACATTTTTTCCACATTTACAGAAAAAAAACACACGAACGAAATAAAAAACGTACGAAAAGCAGATAATTTAAAATCAAATTACGCCCAGCATATGATCACGGAAAATCATACGTACACTGACATCAACACCAATTTACAGGTTATTCAAAAATTATCAAAGGGACGATATATGGACAGGATTGAAGAAATCGAAATATATAAAAATAGAGACAATCCATTGATGCTGAATGACAAAGTCAACACCAGGAACAACAAAATATATGATTTGATACTATCTAACATAACACTATAAAAATTTTTCGTTATGCAAAGTATAAAAAGATGACCATGCTATATAAATCAAATTTTAATTGAATTAGAATTAGTTGGAAAATAAGGAACTGAGGAAGGATGAACATCCGAAACTAGTCTTCCAAAAATAAAATATAAAATAAAAAATTGTCACAAATAAGAAAGTCTTTTCAATTTAACAAAAATAAAATAAAAATAAATGTGAAAATAGAAAATATAAAATAAAAATAATTTTATTTTTATCATTAATTATCGTGACAAAAGCAACAGCGCAATAACAGAAGAAATATGGAAATCCACCATCTTCTCAGCATTTACAGAAAAGTTAAATAATCACAAAATTTAGCTCACGATTAAACTTCAGAAACTACTGACGATAAATTTTTATTATTTAACGGTTCCATTAAGAACCAAATCTCTCTAACCACAATCAGAGCATTAAAGCTTAATAAACACTAAATTTAGAAAATTATATTAACATACAGCACTACAGTATCTTAAGGATTTTTTGGATATCCTAACAACTTTCTACGAAAAAAAACATTTTACTTGAAGATGTTAAAACTCAACACATTTATCCACACCAGTGGAAATCAAAAATTTCCTGCTCAGTTAAAGTATCTTTTGTTTAGTTTTCTTTGCGGTAACCTTTCGAGGCACTTCACCATATTAACGAATTCTCTGATGGTAAAGTGAAATAGCTTCTAACACCATAAATCTCAACAACTGTGTTCATATCTTGATTTAATTAAATGTCATTAAAAAACCAAACACTGGATTCTCATGGTAAACAACATTAACGTTGAATGTTGTTGAAAGTTGAATAAATTAATGATGAGTTATCATGAAAACATGCGCCTTTCCCAACAAAACTTTTATTATATTTTATATACCATATATATATACATACATACATAACACACAAAGTCTAGCCAAAAAAACGAGTAAATAAATCTTCAAAAAATTAACTTCCTTCCTGAAAATGTTGTGGGTTTATAAAAACACTGGGTGAAAATTCATTACAATAAATCTCCGACACTTTTGCTACGGGTTTTTGAGTATATTGCAATTAATTTCTGTTTGTACTGTCTGTATAACATGTAAATTACACAACACACGTAGATAATATGCAGAAAATAATTTATAATTTGATTATATTTGTGTGCAATACGGTTTGTCTGTACCGACACCTTCTGACACCCTTCTTTACACCCTGTGAATGTTTTCGTCTGTGTATATGCGAATATGTATTTATAATTACAAATGCACTTTATAACAAAAATTTGTATCCTAACTTGTAAACTTTTTTATTCGTGGTACACACAAATACATAGCTAAATACATCGAATTAAAACGACAAAAAAGTGTTAGTGGAATATTCTACTTCCAATACGCATACTCATAGTGCATAGCTTTCCCCGCAATCATCATCATCATCATCAACATTGTGTATACATAAACATTGGAAAATTGGAGAAAACTAAATTTCCAACTGATTTTTTATTTTTTATTTTTGCCTTGATTTCTATTTGTTACGTATTTGTTCTTATTGTACTGCAGATGGTGACAGATTGAAAAAAAAAAAAAAAAAAAATTTGTTGCTATTCGTTTAGAGTATTGTTATCCTTTTTATCCTTAGTGGTTAGAATGAAAATGGATTATTCATTTTTACTTAGATCTAATTTATTATTTTTATTTATTCTGTCTGTCTAACAATTTTATATTTATTTTTTTTTCGTTTCTCATTTTTGAACTTGTGATTTGTGCTAGATAGAGCTCGAATATTGTGTTATGGTATTGTTGTGTGTGTCCAACAACATTGTATCTAATCGAATATCTTTCATATCTACAATCAAACGATTTAAGAATTTATAAAAAAAAAATTATAAAATCTTTTATTCAAATGTATGTACATGAAAATTTCTACAATCAAAGGATGATGATGAGTTATATGGATATGAGAATGTGATAATGATTGTATGTTTTTTGAAGAATCATCAACATTTATGTATTTCCATTTTCATTTAAATTTTTTTTTATTTGGGTGAAAATGGAACGTAAATTTTCAAACTAACTGGAAGAGGAAACTGCAGACTAAATATAAAACTTTATAATACACTACAAAATATAAACAAAATTAAAGAAGATACCAACAAGGGAAAGAAGAACAAAAAAAAATTAAATTCTTCATTTTCTCATATTCTTTTGGGGTTACTTGGTGTAATTTTTGTTGTTGGTTTGTAGAAGATATAATATTTTTGTTGGTTATAATTTAGAATGAGAAGGAAATAGGATTAAAAACTACTTTTAAACAGTTTGTCAAGTCGTTTATGTTTCTGTTGTTGTACTTTATATACAGAACAATATTTAGATTTAATATTGCACATACTTATATAGATTTAATATAGTTATGTTAGCAGATATTTTATGAAGTTTAATTTTAGTGATGGTAAAATATTTTAAGCAGGACTTAAAGCAGTTATTTACAATATATGAATATAACTACACTGATGGCTCTGTTTTGGGTAATATATATATATATATATATATATATATATATATATATATATATATATATATATATATATATATATATATATATATATATATATATATATATATATATATATATATATATATACAGGGCCTTTCAGAGCTAGCAGGGGGCCTGGGCCAAATTATTAAAATGGGACCCCATAAACATAAAATAAAACAATCTTAAGCTTATATCACATGAATTCATTTTAGTATTTATTAGAATTTATTAGAAATTATTAGATTGAAGCTTTTCTCGCTTTATTATTAGAAAATTCTCTAATGATTTGCTCAAAATTAATTTTTCTTGCCATGTCGTGGTTAATGTTTAACATTGCCAATCCATTTAACCGTTGTTCTGCCATTGTTGAGCGATGAAATTTTTTTATTCTTTTAAGAACACTGAAACTCCTCTCGGCTGAAGACACAGATGCAGGAATACTTAAAAATATTCTTAAGACAATGATAAGATTTGGAAATCAACCAGCTAAGTTTTACTGAGAATATTTTCTAATAAATTTGTTGGTGTCGGATCTGCATTGAAATTAGCTGCATACATTTTTTTAAGGAATTTTACCTCATCTAGTAACTCGTTTGATAACTCACTCGTGTATTTTGAATGCAAACGGTTTACTGCAGCTTCAATTTTTTCATCAGTCAAATTTGGAAATGACCAAAGAAAACCGAAAAGATTGCAGATATTTTGTAAAGATTTAAATTGTCTTTGTAAGCGAGCTATTACGGAATTAACTATTACGTTAAACACATTTATCCTGTAGTATTTTTCAGCATCCGATTGTGTCGGTATCGTTCTATTAATGGCAAAATCACATGTAACTCCATATTCACGTGCTTTAGCTTTTTTTCTTTTTTTTTCCGCTGGCGCTACATCCCATAGAGGGATTTGGCCGCTTCATTTTTTGAAGTTTCGTAATCATTTTGTTAACGGATAATGAGTAATTAATTCATTGATCCTACCCTTAACCAGCCGTGATTTTTTCATCACCCGCCGGGACCTCCGGAGCGTAGAGCAAGTATGCTAACCACTGTGCCACCGGGGCGGCTTTAGCTTTTGCTTTCGCAAATATTTCATTCCACATTCCACTTAAATTGCGAAATATCATTACTAGACTTTCAATATTATTTTGCTCAATATCAAGTGTAGCATTTCGAGCTTCAATTACCAAATTTGTCTGATGCAAATCTGTCAAAATTTCGAGCCATATGATAGAAAGCAAAACACATTCAAATTTATTTAAATATTTCTCAATTGAGTGTAATTCAACGATTGCGTGTGGTGGTAAATTAAAGGAATGCATTGCATTTAAAGCATCTCGAATAGATAATAGATTTTTGGCTATTGGTTTTACTGCATCAATTCTAGCAGACCATCTAGTTTTGGAAATCGAATGAAGAGACATACGGATATGTTTCTTTAAAACCTCCCATCTCCGCGGACTACTGCTAAAAAAATTATACATTTGTTGTATAACTCCAAAAAATAGTACAGCTTCTTTACACGATTCAGCTGAATCAACTCCAACAAGATTTAATGTGTGGTTCCCACAGCTGGAAAAAATACAATTAGGATTACGTTTCGTAAGAATGGCTTGCACACCGTTTAGCTTGCCAGCCATATTTGCACCATTATCATATGCTCGGGCAATACATAAATTAAAATTTAATTCCATATCCGACAAAATTTCAAGAATTCTGGCAGCAATTTCTTCTCCGGTTTTTCCAGAGAATGAGTCGAAGCAAATAAAACGCTCTTCATCTTGTTCTTGTTATAAAGACAAAATACTATCGAAGATCAAGCGCAAATGAGAAATCTATAGTAACAAAAAATTCGGGGGCCCCTAAAAATCGGGGGCCCGTGCCGTATGGCCCGGCTGGCCCACCCTCTGATTGGCCCTGTATATATATATATATATATATATATATGTATATATATATATACATATATGGAGGGGGAGTGCAGTGGTCTTGTGAACTCTTTAAATAATATTAACCATTTAAATATTGCGAACCCACCCTTTAAATATTGTCATCTTCAGTGAATGTATTTGACAACAGATTTTCTAGATGACGTTTCGAGTTTAATTTTTTTTATTATATGCCCTATATATGTATATATTTTTGTAAAGGCAAGCAGTTATAATAAAAACGTGTGGTAATAAATCCATTGGAAAAAATTAATCTCACTGAATTCGTTAGTACAACCCTATAATTGATGACATGAGAACTAAAGTTTTGATTGTAATTACATCGAATATATTTAGACCTGTGTTTCAAAATTGAGGTGTGTATTGTTTTCTTAGTACTCTTTAGTCATGTTCTAATGCATATATTGGTTTTCTGACAAATTTAAAAGATTCCTAGATCCAAAGCTATAAAACATACAAAGTTTTTTAAATTTTTTATTTTTTTTTAGTTCAAGTACATCGAAATACGAATTTTGCATAATAAGATATTGAAATATTAAAAAAATTTACTGCTATTAGCTCTAAGATACGCACCACTAATTTAGTGCAAACGTTGGAGACATGATACTCACATAAAAGATAGTGGAACGTTTACCCAATTAATTTCGAATTATGATAAAAATTATTTATTTCACTAACTATAGCAAAACGATCTGATTAGTGATAGCATGCAGAGAAGCATAAACTAAGCCAAATGATTCGATGGCATCAAAAGTTCGGCATGAACCGCGAAAATGCAAACAGTTTAAACAATCGGATAAATGTTAAACAGTTTTCATGTTTCATATTCTAAATATAGTCAGCTAAATAAATTGCTGGAGAGTGAATGTTAGATCTAAATAATGAAAAACATCCTATAGATTAAAATTTATCGATGTTAAAGGGACAACCATTCCGAAAGTATATTTTAGTTTTTATATTTTATATTTTGTATTTGATATTTTATATTTTATATTTTATATCTCATATTTTATATTTTATATTTTATATTTTATATTTTATATTTAATATTTTATATTTTATATTTTATATTTTATATTTTATATTTAATATTTTATATTTTATATTTTATATTTTATATTTTATATTTTATATTTTATATTTTATATTTTATATTTTATATTTTATATTTTATATTTTACATTTTATATTTTATATTTTATATTTTATATTTTATATTTTATATTTTATATTTTATATTTTATATTTTATATTTTAAATTTTATATTTTAAATTTTAAATTTTATATTTTATATTTTATATTTTTTATTTTATATTTTTTATTTTATATTTTATATTTTATATTTTTTAATTTATATTTTATATTTTATATTTTATATTTTATATTTTATATTTTATATTTTATATTTTATATTTTATATTTTATATTTTATATTTTATATTTTATATTTTATATTTTATATTTTATATTTTATATTTTATATTTTATATTTTATATTTTATATTTTATATTTTATATTTTATATTTTATATTTTATATTTTATATTTTATATTTTATATTTTATATTTTATATTTTATATTTTATATTTTATATTTTATATTTTATATTTTATATTTTATATTTTATATTTTATATTTTATATTTTATATTTTATATTTTATATTTTATATTTTATATTTTATATTTTATATTTTATATTTTATATTTTATATTTTATATTTTATATTTTATATTTTATATTTTATATTTTATATTTTATATTTTATATTTTATATTTTATATTTTATATTTTATATTTTATATTTTATATTTTATATTTTATATTTTATATTTTATATTTTATATTTTATATTTTATATTTTATATTTTATATTTTATATTTTATATTTTATATTTTATATTTTATATTTTATATTTTATATTTTATATTTTATATTTTATATTTTATATTTTATATTTTATATTTTATATTTTATATTTTATATTTTATATTTTATATTTTATATTTTATATTTTATATTTTATATTTTATATTTTATATTTTATATTTTATATTTTAAATTTTAAATTTTATATTTTATATTTTATATTTTATATTTTATATTTTATATTTTATATTTTATATTTTATATTTTATATTTTATATTTTATATTTTATATTTTATATTTTATATTTTATATTTTATATTTTATATTTTATATTTTATATTTTATATTTTATATTTTATATTTTATATTTTATATTTTATATTTTATATTTTATATTTTATATTTTATATTTTATATTTTATATTTTATATTTTATATTTTATATTTTATATTTTATATTTTATATTTTATATTTTATATTTTATATTTTATATTTTATATTTTATATTTTATATTTTATATTTTATATTTTATATTTTATATTTTATATTTTATATTTTATATTTTATATTTTATATTTTATATTTTATATTTTATATTTTATATTTTATATTTTATATTTTATATTTTATATTTTATATTTTATATTTTATATTTTATATTTTATATTTTATATTTTATATTTTATATTTTATATTTTATATTTTATATTTTATATTTTATATTTTATATTTTATATTTTATATTTTATATTTTATATTTTATATTTTATATTTTATATTTTATATTTTATATTTTATATTTTATATTTTATATTTTATATTTTATATTTTATATTTTATATTTTATATTTTATATTTTATATTTTATATTTTATATTTTATATTTTATATTTTATATTTTATATTTTATATTTTATATTTTATATTTTATATTTTATATTTTATATTTTATATTTTATATTTTATATTTTATATTTTATATTTTATATTTTATATTTTATATTTTATATTTTATATTTTATATTTTATATTTTATATTTTATATTTTATATTTTATATTTTATATTTTATATTTTATATTTTATATTTTATATTTTATATTTTATATTTTATATTTTATATTTTATATTTTATATTTTATATTTTATATTTTATATTTTATATTTTATATTTTATATTTTATATTTTATATTTTATGTTTTATATTTTATATTTTATATTTTATATTTTATATTTTATGTTTTATATTTTATATTTTATATTTTATATTTTATATTTTATATTTTATATTTTATATTTTATATTTTATATTTTATATTTTATATTTTATATTTTATATTTTATATTTTATATTTTATATTTTATATTTTATATTTTATATTTTATATTTTATATTTTATATTTTATATTTTATATTTTATATTTTATATTTTATATTTTATATTTTATATTTTATATTTTATATTTTATATTTTATATTTTATATTTTATATTTTATATTTTATATTTTATATTTTATATTTTATATTTTATATTTTATATTTTATATTTTATGATTTATATATTATATTTTATATATAAAAAATATAAAATATAAAATATAAAATATAAAATATAAAATATAAAATATAAAATATAAAATATAAAATATAAAATATAAAATATAAAATATAAAATATAAAATATAAAATATAAAATATAAAATATAAAATATAAAATATAAAATATAAAATATAAAATATAAAATATAAAATATAAAATATAAAATATAAAATATAAAATATAAAATATAAAATATAAAATATAAAATATAAAATATAAAATATAAAATATAAAATATAAAATATAAAATATAAAATATAAAATATAAAATATAAAATATAAAATATAAAATATAAAATATAAAATATAAAATATAAAATATAAAATATAAAATATAAAATATAAAATATAAAATATAAAATATAAAATATAAAATATAAAATATAAAATATAAAATATAAAATATAAAATATAAAATATAAAATATAAAATATAAAATATAAAATATAAAATATAAAATATAAAATATAAAATATAAAATATAAAATATAAAATATAAAATATAAAATATAAAATATAAAATATAAAATATAAAATATAAAATATAAAATATAAAATATAAAATATAAAATATAAAATATAAAATATAAAATAGAAAATGGAAAATTGTTTACTAAACTTTTCATTCAAAATTGTGTTTTGCTCAAGAACCCTGTATTTCTGTTCTGTTCAGTAAATCGATTATTTAATTTTTTTTTTATTGTTCGCGCTCTATTCGTTAGTAACTGAATATCAAATAAAACTGTGAAATTTATTTAAATATATAATGTTTCTATAAGAACATATTTTGAGCCAAACCTGACTTTAAATCAACCTCTAAAGCTCCCTACCGAATTATGGAAACATCAGTTTTTATTTTATAGATCGTTTAATACCGATGTCCCGGCAGCCTTGTAAAAAAAATTTAATAAAATAATTAATAGTAATTCATCAAGATACATTATCCCAAAAATTACTTCCCAATCGAGTGTAATTTTCTGTCTGAGTAAAAATCTAAGGTAAACTGAAAAAAATGAATCCTAAATAACATCAATTTTATACTTCTTATTATTCAATTCCTTTAAGATTATTATTTTTTTTTTTAGGTAAGAAACGATACGAATTTTGAAAGGTTGTATTTTTGAAGTGTTAATCAAGAAGAGAAACTAGAATGAAATGAAAAATTATTCGTAGATTTTCAAGTAGTTTTCTTCGTATAACATCTTAACGATTTTATTACATGGGGATCTTGAATATAATATGCCGCAGTATATAGAAAGTAGATATTCGAGAAATAAGATGATTATTTGGTTTATATTGTACTTGAAAACAACTTTTATTTATGTATAATAGTAAAACGATTCTTGTAATTTAGATATAACTTCACAAACACTATCGATTTAATCGTGTTTAAATATAATGGGTTACATTTCCAAATTGGTATATCAATTTCTAATTTTCACCATTCACCACATGACGCCTCATGTCAATTTTACACCAATTACTATATTATATGGTTTATATATTTACCTAATTTATGTCGATCAAATTCACTCGTTTGCCGTTGTTCTCGCTCAATAAAATGTGAACAATGAATGATTTGTCTCACAAACAACACAAATCACCATTATCATTAGAACAAACAATAGGAAAAACGATAACAATTGTTTATCCTTTACATTATTATTTCTTCTTCTACCTACTTCCTGTTCGACAAACATTGATTTTTGTTGTTGTTATTATTTATTGTGTTTGTTGCTTGATGGTGGCACTGCTGCTTCCTTCGCTCATTTCCAATTTTATTTATTTTTCTCGCCCTATAATTTCCGTTGAAAATGACGTGTATCGATGGTATTTATATACTCATTGAGATTTTCCTTGTAACCCTCACCTTTGTACCTGGAGGGATGTAATGTGAACGTGTATGGCGGTGTGAACATAAAAAAATAACAATACAAACAGAAATATATTTTATATACCTTATTAATAAGAAAAACACGAACATATAATAGGAGACGACTGGTTCACAAGCAAGCACACACACACTCATCAAACAATAATGCGAAAAATATACAGAGAAACGTAAAAAAAAAAACGGAAGCTGAAAATTTTTTTCTTATCCTCCTTTTGTATTCAGTAAAACATAGTAAATTTTGTGGTAATTCCTATTGTGGATATTATTTTTCCAAGGTTTTTCTGATTATAATTCGAAATTCATCGACAACAATATGTTTTCGTCGTAATTTTAGCTGATTATTTATTTTGTTGTGTAATCCGAGCCACAACAACATCCATTAACATGAGTATCAGTAATAAAAATGAAAAATTGCTTGTTTAAATACCACAATCGATCATTTAATTTAATTGGTCGCCGAATTTTTATTTTAATGGTGCAAGGCAATGTTATTAGTTTAATGTTATTTTCAGGCTTCAAAAATACTCTTCAGTTTGATTTTGCCCAATGCCGAACTTAACCGGCGGAGATGAAACTATATTTGATGAAATAATTACAAATCAACCGAATGAAACGAAAATAAAAATAAAACGTATTTTCGGAAATAAACTGTAAGGGTCAAACACAATGGTGTCCGTTCCACTAAAACTAACTTTACTATTAATACCAATATTAACAATAACACCAATACCAATATCCACATCGACACCAATACCAACATCAACACCAACATTATGACATTAATGCTTCGATTATATCGAAATATTCATTTCATTAAATTTAATTTAATTTAATTTTAACGAAAATTAATTAAATTTCATTAAATTTAGTGAAACCGAAAACCCAATTTACTTCACCGTTAAATCTTTATTTACAATCAGCCCTTAATACTCTTAAATAAATTAAATTCAATTCGGCATTTAAAATAAAAGGACAGCAAATTAATCACTAACTAAATAATATTAAATGCTTAATATCTTTTTTCTTAATATTTTGAACTAATATTCTAAAATCAGTAACTAACAAATTTAAAATTTTATAAAATTTCATTTCCAAATCTATAGCTATTGTCTCTAGAAATTACCTCCAAAATCAAAATTAAAATAAATAATTGCTATTCTGGATAAATCCCACTGTGAAATAATTTAAATTAGATCTGGTACTCATTAAATAATAACAGCTTTAAGTTGTCCATACTAAATTAAATTAAATAATTTGAATATCCATATTTGTATATTCTTATAATTACCATATATGACAAACAATTAGCACAAATTTATGATTTGGCTAAAAAACTTCATTTTACTTTTAAATGCACAATCCGCTAAACAAAATTCTCGCTAGAAGAAGATATGGTATAGCAGTTTAAATTCAGAATCATTTTGATTTAGAAATCTGAAACTTTATTAACCTTGCCCCAACAAATAATGTTATGAACAAACTATTTGAATCCAAAAAGTCATCAGGATTAAAAATATAAATTCTAACTTTTAAATCTCAAATTCCAAATTTCAAACTTCAAACTCCAAATGTTAAATTTCAAATTCAAAATTTTAAATCTTAAATCTTAAATTCCTAAATTCCAAATTTTAAATTTCAATTTTAAATTTCTAAATTTCAAATTCATAATTTCAAATTCATAATTTCAAACTTCAAATTCCAAATTTAAAATTGTAAATTCCAAGTTCCAAATTGCAAATTCCAAATTTCAAATTTCAAATTCCGTCAAGCATATTGACCACTGTGCTAAAAATTCATATTGCAAATTTAAAATATGTATTTGGAATTTGTGATTTGGAAATTGGAAATTTGAATTTGGAAATTTATATTTGAAAATTTGGAAATTTTATAATTTGGAATTTGGAATTTGATATTTGAAATTTGGAATTTAGAATTTAAAATTATAAATTTCAAATTCCAAACTCCAAATTCCAAATTTCAAATTTAAATTTCAAATTGTAAATTTCAAATTTCAAATTCTTAATTTCAAATTTCAAATTTTAAATTCTGAATTCTAAATTCTAAATTTCATATATCAAATTCCAAATTTTAAATTCCAAATCTCAAATCTCAAATTCCAAACTTCAAACTTTAAATTCCAAATTTCAAATTCCAAATTTAAAAATTTAAAATTTTAAATCCAAAATTGCATATTCCACATTTCAAATTTCAAATTTTAAATTTCAAATTTCAAATTTCAAATTACAAATCCCAAATTTAAAATTAAAAAATCCAAAATTTCATATTCCAAATTTAAAATATTTGGAAATTGGAAATTTGAATTTGGAAATTGATATTTGAAAATTTGGATATTTGAAAATTTTGAATTTAGAATTTGATATTTGGAATTTAGAATTTAAAATTCTAAATTTCAAATTTCAAATTCCAAATTCCAGATTCTAAATTTCAAATTCCAAATTTCAAATTTAAATTTCAAATTGTAAATTTCAAATTTCAAATTCTAAATTTCAAATTTTAAATTCTTAATTTCAAATTTCAAATATAAAATTCCAAATTAAATTTCAAATCCCAAATACCTACCATATTCCAAATTTCAAATTTCAAATTTTAAATTTCAAATTCCAAATCCCAAATCCCAAATTCCAAATTCAAAAATCCAAAATTTCATATTCCTAATTTAAAATATTTGAAATTTGAAATTTGGAAATTGGAAATTTGAATTTGGAAATTGATATTTGAATATTTGGATATTTGAAAATTTGGAATTTGATATTTGAAATTTAGAATATAGAATTTAAAATTCTAAATTTCAAATTTCAAATTCCAACCTCCAAATTCTAAATTTCAAATTCTAATCTCCAAATTTCAAATTTCAATTTTAAATTTCAAATTGTAAATTTCAAATTTCAAATTTTTAATTTCAAATTTCTAAATTCTTAATTCCAAATTTCAAATATCAAATTCCAAATTCCAAATTTTAAATTTCAAATTTCAAATCTCAAATTCCAAATTTCAAACTTTAAATTCCAAATTTCAAATTCCAAATTTAAAAATTTCAAATATTTTCAAATCCCAAATTCCATATTCCAAATTTCAAATTTTAAATTTTAAATTTTAAATTTCAAATTCTAAATCCAAAATTCAAAATTCAAAAATCTAAATGGGGCGTAGGAGATAGCAAATGACCCTCCCTCTATATATGTAAGTAATTTAAGCCAAAACTAGTTTTACCGCAAATGTCGTATAACAGGCTGATGTGTCCCGAGCCGATACACAAATTTTGTGATTTAGTTAAGTATTTTAAATGGTTTTTATGGTGTGTTGGAAAGTGGATAGACTAGAGAACTTAATAGAAAAATTCGAAGAGCACGATCACAATCCGTAGGGCCAAAAATGAGTAATTGGTTCTTAAGAGATAGCAAATGACCCCTCCTTTGGGCCAATTCAATTTGGCAAACGATGCACCAAACACCTTGTATTTTCGGTTCTTTAGATAAAATAAATGGATTGTCTGTTTTATTTTCAGTTGAGCTTTTTTTCGTTAACAGAATTTGTATTATTAATTTGCTCTTCTCGTTACCTTAATTTATTTTCATATGTTTTCCTCATTTTATTCAACAACAACAATGAAATTGTCTAAATATTACAATATGCATATACATACATACATAATAATACAAAATAGGCTTACGTAAAGGAAATTATAAGCTTTTTCATCCGATTTTTTGTTTAATCTTTCAACGAAGCTTTTAGAATTGAAATGAGACGGATATTTTATATTTTGCTCAAAGAATTTTATTGTTACGAATTTTTTGTTTTGTATTCACTGATACAACACAAAATGACTTCAAAAAAAAAAAAAAAAAAATACTAACTGTAATTATATCGCTGGTAAGAAATAGGAGGAAATTTTCTAGTCGACAGCGTGAATTAGTCACACTTACAGTATTTTTGGTTGTGATGATAACAATTCAATAGAAACGAGTTTTTTGTTGTGTTTTTTTTTTTTTGTGAAGAATTATGAAAATGCGATATCTCTCTTCTGTATAATAGAAATAAAATCTATTTATTAGAAAAAGCTTTTAGCTAAATTAATTTTTTTTGACAGATATCATTTTGTTAATTATTGTAAAATTTTATATGTAAAAGTCATTGTGTAATTGTGGATTCAATAAACGGTATATAAATTCGACAATAAAATGTCGCACATCATAGATTAAAGAAAATGTTCGTTCACCATATTCTATTCAATAAATTTCCACTTATACTGTATTTAACATTTTTTTTTTAGTATTCTACATTTTTAGATTTTTTTAATTAAGCTGATAACCTTTTTATGTAAGTTAATATTGAACGGAATATAAAATGATTCATCGTAATTTGTAGAACATCGTTCTGACTATGCAAAGTATACCGCCTTAAGAAAGCATAAAAATATAACAACACGGATATTTCCTACACAGGTACATTATTATTATTTCTATTTCTATTATTAATGATTTTTGAATTTCATTGTTTACCCAATAACATATAAATCTATAATTAAATAAAATGTTTTCCAAAAAAGATAATAAGTTTTCCGCATTCTCACGTTTTATGATGTTTCGAATTTAATCCGCGAACAAAATGTGTAGGTAACAGCGAAATGAAATCATTCAATACATGTACAGGTTTTATTTGTTTATTTTCCTTGTATGGAATGACGAAGATGAACATGTACATTTTGTTAAAAGAGTTAACTGTTGTTTACAGTTTTAACATTCGATACAGTAGGAAATAACAGTCCTCATGTGGATTTAAGTTGATAAATAAAGATGGTAAAAAAACGGAAAGGGCAATCGTTACCTCCCATTCTTAAAAACTCTATATTTTCCAGTAATTAAATTCATTAATTAAAGTGAGAAACCGGACAAACGAAATATTTGCATACATTCTATTTTTCAAAGACCTATGTCATACCTAATTAAACTGAATGCTCTATGTACCAGCCAAGCTAGGTGTGACCAAACGGTTCTAAAAAGGAGTTCTAAACTTTGACTCTGTATTCAAACAGTACTCAATGAACTCAACAGTGATGTCTTCGGTGGTTCAGAATTAAAGAACTTCTCGAAAGAAATTCCATATTTACTATTATCAAATGAGCTTATATGCAGTTACATAAGAAGGATCTACGAATCATTTGCGTTTATTCGCCACAAATAATGATACTGCTTTGGAATACAAAGTCACCAACTGGCATGAGGTTAGGAATAGTTTTGTAATGGATACCCTTTGATATCAAAGAAGAGGGCATAAACGATCTTCGAGTTCAAAATGCAAGAGGGTGACTTTCCCATAATAATAGTAATAATAGTGGATCGTTTTTTAAAGCCCGATTTCTATAAATTGCATTCCTGGCTTCTTCATCATATGTATATATACACAAACCCGGCGTCGGCGTGATGGAGTCAATATCAAAATCTTTATAGTATTTGCCACTACCGGTTTGCGCATACAACAATCACTACAATCCATGTCTATGAAAGTGAAAGGGCCTCTATAGTTACATGGAATGATTCACATTCTTTGTCACACAAATGCCAATATCGACTGGACTACTTGGATGGTGCTCTAGATTAACCATTTACGAAGATGCTTAAAATGGTACTCGATATAGAACTAAAACGACACTTCCAGATTTAGCTAGGCTTTTAGGTGGTATGGCGTCTATTGGAGGAGGGACCAAAGTTGAGTAGATTAATCTACCAGCTTCGTAATCTTCCAATAGGGTGCGCATCACGTTTGTTGTTCTGATCATGTATTAGGCAGCTGCATGATGGGTACAATTGTGTATGGAGATGGGCCACAATTCGCCAGTGTACGTGCTGCTTCCTAGGGGCAACCAGTGGTAACTAAGGCCATTTGGCGCTGCCTAAAGTACGGCGCTAAAGAAGAAATTTTTGACAAAATACGCTAATCTACGGTAGAACAGCATATGCCGATGGATGAATGGCTGTTAGGTCAATCAGTCCAAATATACAGACACTGTGGATACCAGGCACCCTCCAGTTTTATTTAGCTTCCTGTAATAAAGCTTGGTGATTTACGGGTGACTTTCCATTCCCAGCAACTCGTACGAGTAAAATCAAAACCGAAGACGGGCCAGAGCTAGGAATATACGGGAGAGGGACTGCCCTATTGATGTTCTTGGGTCCCAATGCTACTGTCTTCCTAGCAGAAGTAAATGCTATAGGAAACATCTAGGAGGGAGAGCAATGAGCCCAGATGGTATGTATCGCGCACCAGCCGGCAGTATTATCAGGTTAATTAAGAACCAGAATATTGACTGAACGGATAGTTAAGCAGGATTCAAGCACAAACGATCTTTTAGGTCGAAATGCGAGGTGGCTGAATGCCCACATGGCCCTTCACTAATAATAATAATATTAATATAGCTAAACTTTTGACAGGTTTGTATTTAATTTTAATTAATTAATTCATATTAAAGTAAAAATTTGATATTTTTAATTATGTCCTAGCGTTTTAGAGTGCTTTTATATTTTTTGTTGTTCTAAATGTCTCCTATTGGTTTGAATGCGGAGACGTCCGCTGGTTGAAGAATACTTCTAACATTCGAGTATAATGCTATAAATATTAACTGCAGTTTGAGGTAGAGTTTGCTAACAGCTAACTGCAAATAAGTGACACGCCGATCGATCAAATTAATAATAGGGAATAGCGTTTTCATAACCAGATACAGATGGAGAACTTATGACATATACTCAATAAATATCTCTCTAGTCGTCCATTTATTTTCACTAACCACCATTCCCAAACCTTTGGTGGTAAGATGGTAAGATGGTACGTATGATGGTATAATAGTATAATGATATAATGGCATGCTAGTATGTTGTTATGATTGTCTGATTTTAGGACGGAATCATTATAATGTTGATAATATGATGGTAAACGATTACGATAGTACTATGGAATAATAATGTGATTTTATGGTAGAATGGTGGTATGGTTGTACGATGGTTCGATAGTACTACGGAACGATGGTTCGATGAAATAATGGTATTTGCGGGAATGTGTTCGACGTTTAGTTTGGGGTTAAGTTTATCTTGAGTTGGGGGTCACTTTAGAGGTTTATTTAGAATTGAGTTGATTTTGTAGAGAGAAGCGGTTTTCAAATCGTGTTAGTTAAGTGATTCAGTTCGGGTTTAGTTGAAGTTTGAATTGGGAGTTAAGTTGGATATAATTCAGCTTCAGTGATTTATTTTGGGATAGCTGTGGGTTGAGTTGGACCTTGTAGATTTGGGAATTGAGTAGGGCGCTGAGTATTGGGTTGAGTGAGATATATTGTTTTTTATTTGGTGATTAAATTGAAATTTGAGTCTTAAGCTACCATGACTTGTTCTGAATTGAGCTTATTTACGCATTTAATTTTTCGGGCCGTGTTGATTTGAGAATTGTGCAGGTTTAAGTTGTCCAGTAGAATGTTGAGTTGAGGTGGATTAATGGATGGAGCTGGGGAACTATTTGGAAGTTACGGTTTAGATAACTTTGTTGATCATGTAGTTTTGGAACCGTGTTGATATAGGGTTTGAGTTAAACGTTGAGTTGAGGGTTGAGCTAAAGGGGTTGAATTGAAGGTTGAGTTCGGGTTGAGTTACGGTAAAGTTTAAGTTTGGGTTGAGTTGAGGTGGAGTTAGGTTTCAATATGATTTGAGTATGAGGTTTTGTTGGATTTGAGTGAGTGGTTCGGTTTTAGGATTTAATTTGGGGTCGAGTTTAAGGTTTAGTGGGAGGTTACATTGAGATTGTTTTACTTGAGTTCATTTGCGCACGCGGCGTTCGTGTACAGTTATTTTTTGAATTGGGAATACCAATAAGTGTGGAATTGAGTAGAGTGTTGGGATTTGGTTTGAGTTAAGTTCAGATGAAGTTGAGTTAAGATTTATTTAGCTTACGTTGGCGTGAAGTATGGGGTTCGATTGGGCAATTATTTAGGGGTTGATTACGGGTTAAGTTAAGGGTTGATTAGAAAGTCGATTTGAGGTTGTTGGTGATTGAGTTCAGATCCCCGATTAATTTAATGATTACATTAAGGATTGTATTGCGATTGAGTTGGAAGTTGAGTTGTAAATTGAGTTGGAGGTTGGCCTAAGATTCTTTTAGAAGGTTCAGTTAGCGATTGATTATGGGTTAAATAAATGTCCAAATTAATTTAAGAATCCAACTTGACACAAAAATTACTACGTGCGGAGTTGCTAGACTTCTATCGGGCACGTCGCCAGGTGGCAGTTAGGGGGAAACCCTAACCGACTTATCGGCAAGTAGATGGGCAAAAAGGCACCATTCGTGGACCAAAACTAGCTAAGAGTGGTTTCCGGAATTTAATAATCAAAATGGGAGACTCGAAACGAAGAACATTACGGCGCAGGGAAACGGATATCCAATGCCGGCGACGTCAAGGGATGAGCAAGCGCGCTCCCAGTCGTCGATATCCAATGACCGCAATGCTTCAGAGGTGGTGAACTCTGAAAACCCATGTGGAAGACGTTTCATTATGCCAAGATCACTAAAATCCTCAACTGGAAGTGTTGAGATAGAAAATGAAGAACTACGCAGACAATTGTGTAAGATTGAAAAAATTACATCGGGTTTAATTAACGCATCTCAAGTTAGAAAATGAGTAAGTCAAAAATTCTTTACAATCAAAGGAACCTAAGGAACAGGATGCTTCAAAGTGAGATAAATGCTTTGCAACCCAAGAAACCAGATTATCAGTGCGCTACAGAGTACCACAGTGACAAGGAAAAATTAAGACAAGCAACTTACTGGATCCTAAAAAAGAACCGGAAGAAAAGACCTGCAAAAAAGGAAGGCAAATCTTCTCCAGAAATTGTAGTCTCAAACAAAACTTCAAAATCAGTTGGATTAAATCAATATCAGCAAAATATATCCAATCATTGGTTGGGTTCTATCCAACTATTAATGAAATCAGTGACTACAAAAAAATACAGAGTTGCAGCACTGAACAATAATATGTGGAAAATCAAGCCAACAGATACTGAGAACTATAAAGCCTTGGCTGCAAAGCTGACAGATGAAATAATCAAAAGGCAATCAACATATCTTCAATATATTAACCTTCGCGGAATATGTAAGGAGCTATTTCCAGCTGGTTGGGCTTTAAACTGTGAGTTCTTGTCTGGAGGTAAACCAACATATTGGCCAGCGAATACAAATAAGATACCAGATTTGATAGATATCTCTGTAACAGAAGAGATATCTGTAAACTACCTAGTACTCGAATTCAGTAAAGGAATTTCATCAGACCATACGCCTGTCACTCAGTAATATCATTATCAAAAAATAAAATTTGCCTAGTGTTGCGCCGCATAGAGTATCACACCTTCTAGTGTGTCGAATCCTGCTTCAATTTAGTGATTTTGTCTCCTTTACATTAAAAATGTAGCCTACGTTGCAATAATGAATTGGGTGAGTGTTCTATTGAAATAAATCTTTTCATTTTTAAGTAGAGACCTCTCGATGTGAGTATGTGACAGGGCCCACTTATTGCCCTTTCGATCGAAGTTTTGGGTCAATCTCTGTGTATTGAGGAATCTTCTTTATTTTTTTATGGTGAACATATAAAACTTGGTTAGAGAAAGCTGCATTATCGATGTTTTTTTTGTGTGAAGCGTTTGACATTTGGTTTGTTGATTTTTTCTTCTTCTTGTTAGTCTTGAGTTGGGGAAAAGTAAGGAGAAATCGATGCCGAATTATGTAGCAGAAGACAAACGTTATCGCGCTATTTTACGTGGTCGCAGCTGATTGGGCTAAAAAAATAATTTGTTTAATTCGCCACTGCGAAAGTCAACATCGGTATAGTGGTAACGAGGGAAAGAGAGAGATAGAAGAGAGCTGAACAAAATGTTTTTTCCTTTTCCACAATGTTTTTGGGGAATGAAAAATTTTTTGGGGTTAGGTTGTGGATAACCTAAACATAAGACTGCAACACTACACGAGCCAAAAGATGAAATTAATAACAACTTAAGTTCAAAAACTCCCCTAGTACCTCCCATGACATAATCACTATGGACATTTAGTTAAAACACTACCAGAAAAAATATTACGAAAATTACTGCAAGGTTTTAACGCAGCGCTCAGATTAAATACGTCACATACCAGTGAAAGGTGGTCATATTGATTCTTAAACCTAACAAGCCGCCAAACAAGAAAACATCGTGCAGGCCAATTTTCCTACTTCCTAGAAAGGAACAAGTATTGCAATATTTGCGGATGATACTACAATTTTGGCAATTGGAGATAGCATAGAGGATTCAACCAGTAAATTACAAACCGCATTCAACGAAACTAAATCTGTGCATATAAACTTTACCAACAAAAATGTTAATTGGTTACCAGTTCGATTGAATTCGCAACCAATTCCACATACAAATACGGCAAAATATTTACGAATGACCCTAGATGCTAATCTCAAGTGGAAAGAGCATGGTAAAAAGACACAAAGAAGAGTTACACATCAAATATAGAAAAGTGTATTGGCTCATAGGAAGGTGCTCTGAGCTAACATTATAAACTGCTCTTATATCGGCAGATATTGAAACCTGTGTGGACGTATGGTATACAGCTATGGGGCTGTACCAAGAAAACTAACGTAAAAGTAATTCAAACTTTTCATAATAAAGTCTTGCGTAGTATGCTCAACCCACCATGGTACATAAGGAATGATAACCTTCATAAGGATCTAAAAATGAAGTACATCAGTGAAAAAAATAAGAAATATGCGAGGGAACACGTTCAGCGCCTTAGTAAACATGAAAATGTGGATTTGTGTCGTATGCTGAATAACCCAAACCCTTGTTATAATTACAATATATGTATAATTACAAACAGTATTCAATATAGTAAACATCATAGCCTCTCCCTACGTACAGAATTATTGAAACGAACACATTTTTCAATGCAAAAAATGTTTTTGAACAACATAAACATACAAAAGAGAAACTATTTTTAATTAATTTTTTGTTGTACATCCAAAACTAAAAATCAGCTTTTTGTTCATATACCACCAACGCGTACATATTTGGCACATACAAAAAACTAATCTATTAGCACATCAAATGAAGTAAAAGTGAGTAGAACTAAATTTATCAGTTCGGGTAGCGTATACATAAAATTAAAATTTAAGCAAAAATTGGATAAACGTTGAATATTTTTTTAATAATTAATAATTTCTATGTAACTATAAAAAGTTGGTGTATAGAAATTAGCAAACTCAGCTAATGAATTCCAATTAGTAAAGTGTTAATGCTATTAAAAGATAAATTTCGTTTTTGCTCCATTCATTTTCAGCAAGCCAGCATCATCAAATATATACACGAAAACATTCAATTGACCTAAATTTTTAGAACAAATTATTATTTGTTTTTTTTTGTATCAATAATTTTCAAGAAGGAAAAAAAATTCTAAGCGTTATGAAAACACCTTGTAGTAGGTACCTAACAAAAAAAAACACAATAACAATAAATGTGCCATGAAAGCACAAACTCCGATAAAATATTAATTTTGTTGGAAAATAATAGAAAATGTACATAAATCCAAACAAAAATATAAAATTTAACAATGGGAAAAAGAATTAGAAACTTAAGAAAAAAAAAAGTTGTGGGAAAACCATCTGGTTATTAATAATATTCTTGAGAAATTGAATTAAACGAACTAGAAAAAATTTTCTTCGAATCACAAGTGAATAGGATTTCAATTAAACTTATTAAATTTTTATAATTTTTTTTATCAATTTAATACAATAAAAACATTTGTGTACCTAAAGTGTATTCGCCTACTTCAGAACACTTTAATCAATTTGGTGCGGGCAAACAAGTAAAAAAGTAAAAATAAAAATTCTGTCATAAGACTGCGAATCTCAAAAAATTGTACCTAGTCAATATTTTGTTTGCTCTTTTCTGTGTTCATTTATGTTCTCGAGCCATATTTTTACTGTTTATATCAATAGATGTTGTATACAATTCTGCTTTTTGTATTCAAAATGTGGAATTTACAATGATGTTGCATAACAATACAACATATGCACAAACGATACCGTAAACTAAACGAGAGAGAGAGAGAGAGATGGGAATTTTGAGAATCAGCAAATCTTTTGTTTTCTTTAGACAAGTGTAAAAGGTATACAAAGTGACAAAACGGCTGTTACTTATATGTATATGTTTTGTAGGGTTATCGTAATGTATTAGGGAAATGTATGCAATATATGATATTTCTAAAGTATCCGAACAGTTTTTAGAGGTTCGAATAGAATTTAGGTTTTTTATCTTGCTTGCCAAACTTTATGAAATTAGAAAAAATCGAGAAGTTATGGATAGCATGCATCATTTTAGGGGACATATCTGGATTTCGCAATTGGCTGTGTTTCATTGTGAGTATTATGTTTCGTAATACATTTGCATTGCGGTTTATTTTCACACTTAAGCCCAATGATTTGTTCAAAAGAGTGTTTTTTAATTACCTAGATGTTGAAGTTGGATAGCATACGTCAGTTGAATATTTCTTCCTGGATCGGATGAAAATTGTCTTAAATTATAGATGAGACGCACCTTGTGAAAAATGCTTTTCGCGAGGATTGGTTCATAATTGACGTGAAAAGACGATTAAACCCATAAAAATGGCACCAAGTTGCTAAAAAATGAATTACTTCCTCAACAAAAGTATACAAATACAAAACGATTATTCAATCAGAAATAACATTGAAGTAATCAACAAAATAGAATCAATAGATATACCACCTACAGCGAAACTGGCATCATTTAGCATAACCAACGTGTATATAAAAATACCAACTCTAAGAAACAAGTCAAATGGCGAAGGAACTGAAGAGAAAAACGGAACCCAGAAATAAAAAAATTACGAAATTACCACTCTAATCACAACAATCACAGAATAAAACTATTTTCAACACAACAACAAATTGAATTTACAGACTGATTTACTTCCAAAAGGTAACCCTCTATCAGAACTCTTAGCTAACATATACATATGTGCATGAATCACTTTGATAATCATCAAATATTATTGAAATTGAGCAACAAAAACCAAATAATCAAGTACCGGCGCAGATTTCCCGGCACAATGACACAACTCAGCAATCTTCATAATAACATAAACAACAAACATCTAAACATAAAATTTACTCTAGAATCAGAAACAAACAAATCCATTAATTTCTTGAACTTGACAATAACAAATGTTAACAACAAGCATACATTCAAAATATACAGAAAAGACACGCAACCGGATCAAATAAACAAATCATCTAACCACCCAATACGACATAAAATGGTGGCGTTCAATTTTTTAATAAACAGACTTAACACGCTCCAGATGAACAATCAAGACTATATGGAAGAACTGAAAATCATTAAACACATATAGCAATAAAAACGGATATAAGATGGACTTTATTGACGAAATGAACGAGGTGTCAGAATTCCAGCGAGATTTTAATACTATACTATACGTTTGGAAGAAACAGCAGAATACGATGGACACGTTAAACAAGCAAGACAATCATAAGAAGAAAGAACGAATCGACTCAAACAACGTAACATAAATACATCCATAAACAATGGAATCCACAAGACTACATGCACTGATTACTCCAAATTCTAAATCGGACAAACTGGTAAAAGTGTGAAGACAGATTTACAGAACATTTAAAAGAAATCGGAGAAGCAAATCAAAATTTGACTCGAGATATGCACAACAGTTGACTAGAGGAAAGCAAAATTATACTGACATAAGCACAAACTCAGAGGTATCACGCAGAATACGCAAAGGACCACCAATGAACAAACTAGAAGAACTGAAAATATACAAAGAACGATACAATCCATATTTACTAAACGAAACAATTTGCCGCAATAAAATTCACGACCTCATTGTATGCCATAAAAAATATCAGTATGCAGCTCGAGCTAAGAGAAATTTTAGCGCGGTATCTACAAGTCTCCTGAAAAGTATACAAAATAATGGATTCCAGTGACGAAGACGATATAATTTTTATTGGTGTTGCAGTCAATTAATAAAATACGGTGTACAACGGAGAAGAGGGCCTTTCTGTAAATAATTATTTACATGACAGGCGAAACATGGGACGCTTTAAAGATGTATGTATTAATTTAGTAGTTTATTTTTTTTTATTTCATTAATTGTTTTGATATTCGCTCTTGTCTTAATTTATCTATAGTTTAAGAGCTAACTCGAGAATTGTTTACGAAAATTTCCATATGAATGTGGTAGATTTTGAAAACTTGTAGCAAATGTTAGTTTAGTCACACTTAGTCTTATACATATATTGGCAACGAAGCTTTATCGTTTATGTATTGATTTCTGTTTACAAAAAATTGATAATAATAAAGTTGCCTGTTATTTATAGATATTTTGCATCTGGTGCAATACAAAGGCATATGGCAGCAATATACCGTATCAGCAAGCAACATTATGGTAAAATGTTGGACGGAGTGAGCAGTGCAATTTCCATTTCTTTAAAAGCTGAAATACCGAAATTAAGTAAGGACTCTTTTCTGGACACAGCCAATCAATTTAATGCGAGTTGGAACTTTTCAAACTGCCTCAGTGCAATTAATGGTAAGCACATTGCGTTCTTACAATGCCCAGTTAATTCCGGGAGCGTCTTTTATAACCAAAAAGTATATTTAGGTATTGGAGCGCATGACAGCGACGGTGATGATAGTGTATTTAGTGCAACCACCTGCAAAATGCCTTTTCCGGAAGACTGCTCCATTGGGAATATACATCCTCCGTTTTATTTGATCGGCGACTATGCATTCCCTTGCATAAACGAATTTTGAAGCCATACGCACCTCGCAGGACACATCGTTTGACTGACTTAGAACGCGTATTTAATTACAGACTCAGTAGAGTAAGGCGCGTGGTGGCAAATGCTTTTGGTATTCTATGAGCAAAATGAGTTTTCCTGAAGAGGACAATGTTTTGCGGATCTGACTGCACAAATAACAGTAACAGCTTGTTGCTATCTGCATAATTATTTGATAAAATCAAATAAAATTATTCCGGCCAATTACGCCGATTATGAGAATGGAAAGCTGGTACAAGGAGTTTGGCGAAACAAAATCAACCAAAGTTCTCTACTCTCGAACAGAATTTCAGTTACTGCCGGAAGGCAGAATAATGTTGGCAAAGCTGTACGAGACGCCATTAAAAAATACGTGAATTCGGAAGTGAGCGCCCGTGTTTTTGGAATAATATTTTCTTTAATTCAGTTTTCTAATGAAATATAACAATAATAAATAACAATAAAATTAATAATTAATTAACATGTATATAACATACAAAAATGTAAGCACTGAAATACCGTGGATTATTCGTAAATCAAATATTTTGCACATTATTTGCCTAATTTTTAATCTTCATTATAGTACGGAAAACGCGGTTTTCGATGTGCTATTCAGAAAAAAAAAATTAAAAATCTGTAGATAAAGAAAAATAAGCGTCGCATTCTTTATCCTTTTTTACTTAGTACGGTTTCGATTTGTAATCAATATCATTATAGCATTTAGTTTCGAATTGACTAGAAGTTACTTTAATTTAATCGAAATTTTAGTAAAATGTGGCGAAAACCAAATGAAACGTCAATTCAGCCTAATAGTACAACGAAGTAGTTCTACAGTACAATATATAGTAAAATGATACCAAATTAAAAATCAAGCAGAAAATTTACCGCGCAACACAAACCGTTAACAGCACAAATCGACGTCTCTTTTAATAAAGATACGGTTCGGCACATTCTAACAAGAGCTGGATATAACGGTATAGTAGCCAGAAAAAAACCATGGATCCGTAAGAGCAATCGAATATACGATTAAATTTTACAAAGTGTCATGTTAATAAGGCTTTTGAGTTTTGGAAACGGCGACAAATTGTATCGAGAAAACCAAACACCGAAATGAATATAGATAATTTATGAGCTACAGAAAAATATGGCGTAAATTTCCACTTAGCAAAAATTGTTTATCCGATATTTGGATCAAAATAGTATTTTGATCCAAATATCTAGTAAACAATTTTTTCTATGCTGATAGTGTGTTGATATTCGGCATACAAAACGATTTTATGTTTTATCAGGACAATGATCCAAAACATAAAGCTTACGATACACGACAATGGTTATTATATAATTGTCCAAAAAGTTATGGAAACTCCACCGTAATTGCCCGATATCAATCCCATTGTGAATCTGTGGCAAGAATTGGAAAATAGAATTCAAAAATATCTAATATAATATGTCGATTGAGGCGGAGTGGAATAATATGACACGAAAATAACGGAAACATTGGTGCGGTAAATGCCAATTTTCTTTTCACCGAAAACTGGCATCAACAAATAATTTGCCCATATTTAATATATTGACCATATTTTTGGTTCATTGTCGGAAAAAAATAATTTTGATGCAAAACTATGTAATTCAGTTTGGCAGTCTGAAAAGTTTTGGGCAACCAACTACAGCTAAACGTCATTAATGTCATTTTCGACCCAATTGTTTCCAGTCAGTGAACTATAACTATTGTAACGGGCAGCATTTTTTCTTTGTTTTCATGTACCCGTTCCAACAGACTCGTTTCCCAAAATTCTTGAAAAATTTGGTCAATCTGATTCATGAGTACAACATGAATTTATTGTTTCAATTGGGGCAACCTAATTGTAGCGTAAAATTTCTTGTACTCATACAAAACCAAAGAAAATAAAAATTGACACACTGAAAAGTGTCAAGTTGCATTAACCAAGAAATTATACACAATAATTTCATGACGCATTGATGTAATTTGACATACATAAAGTTGGCCAGTCTTGTTTTTTTCCAGGTGGAATTTCTACAACAACAAACGCTATGTTTACTGCTTGTAGAAATTGTACAAAACACCAACCTAATTTTTTTTTGGTTTGGCACATTATATAATGTCCCAAATTTCTATGTTTTCGTGTCGGTATTGTATACCAAACAGTTTAATTTGAAACGACCAACCCAAAAATAAAAATAAAATGGTTATCGGACGGGCAGTTAGTTTCAAGTTTTCAAGTCGTTAAGATTAAAATTCGTGGAGAGTGTTTTTAGTCGGGAAGATATGCCATGAAATTAAATTTGTGTTTCTGAGAAGATATCAAATTTAGAGTGTTATTAAGTATTAAAAAGTTTTTTTTGTGTACGGTATAAGTGTATAACTAAAAGGAAAAAAAAAAGTGAATAAAGAAGCAAAAAATATAAAAAAACAAAAAAGTATTGTTTGTTCATTGTTGTGAAGAGTTCGAATTTGGTTGTCACGTGGTGTCTCTGTGAGTAAGACAGAGGCGTAAGTGTTTTTGTACAGGTTGGACCATTCAACAAGAAGACCAGCCAGAAATCATCAGGTACGTGGGTTGTTTCTTATTTGTATTTTTTTTTGTATTTTATTTTTCCTTAGGTCATTAAGGTCTGTTGCGCTATTATTAGATACGATATTAAGATGAAAATGTTAGACTATAGGGTAATAAAAGTTCCTCCTTTTATATGATGATGTGCTGGTGATGTACCGCTGAGTCCCATGGCTGACTCAGCGGAATAAATTGTGTGTAAATTCCCAGGCTGATTAGTGGTCCGTTGAACCACCCCAATACTTGTCCCGAATTTTATAATCCAATAGGGTTATACCACCCCCCTCTCTCGCATTAAAACGGCTAACGCTAGGCCACAACATCCCTCACCAAACCCCACGCCACCCTGCTGAGCTAGCAGGAGTATATAGCCGTGGTGAGTGAGATGTTGTGTCAATTTCTATGTAACAGGTAAGGGGTGAGGTATTACCCCTAACCTCACCTGTTACACTATCAAAATGAATAAATGGATTGTTAATCTTAGACACTACATAATTAACATAATTATTACCAATTATATATTGTTTGTAATAATGTTCCACATCTTTCAATAAACTATTTGGAAATTTTCCATTAAAAGGATTATCGTCGTCTCCCTTAACCCTTAAATGACACATGGGGTCCAATGGACCCCAGACCTTTTTTAATCGTGCATATTTAAATGTTTCCTCCCGAAATGCATCTCGTGTCCCCTCACTTGCTAAAGTTGAGATATTGCACTACCTGTTTACGTACTCAGCGCAAGCCGGTTGACTGCTAGCAGCTGTGTAGAAATATCCAAAATCACGGTGGGGTCCAACGGACCCCAGTGTGTCATATACGTATATTTGTGTGAAAATCGGAGTAATTTTTAGGCATCTCAATTCTATTAGAACTAGAGCGAGAGAGAAGCCTTAGGTCCCCGCTGCTGATATCTGTCTGTAAACAAAGTAATTTGAAAGATACTTATCCGATTTTCAAGAAACAGAGACAGACAGACAGACTAATAGACCTTGACCAGACAAGAAAAATGTGATATGACTAAGATCTCTAGGTGATCAGATTTGATAAAAATTGAATGAAAATATTTGTATTGTATACGAAATAATTTTTCAAAGTTGTTTTTGCCGTTTTTTGTATTGTTTTATTGTTTTTGGTCGTGAGTAAGACTGCGCTCGTTGTTAAAATTTGTTTAGTTTATCATATTTCTTTTGATTTTGACGTATTATTAGATGGCGTATAATTTGCAGAGCCGAACTGTCCGAGAAGTGCTAGAACCCATCGACGAAGCATCTTCAGGAGGACAAGATAACGTCTTTGAGGACAGTAAAGACTATGATTCAGATATTTCGATGTGCGGTGCTCCAGAAGTAGACCAGAAAGATATGGGTGAGGGTACTTTGGATCAACGGCGTTTGTATGTAGGAGAGCGTCAAGCGGCTGGCCAGAGCCGTGGTCGGCCATCTTCGACGATAAGAAAAAATTCAACTTTGATAATGCAAAATAAATACCTTTTTTTAAAGATTCAGTATCAGACTTATTTTTATCTAAAATAATACTATCTCAAGGGTATACCGCTAAACTTTTAGCTAAAAATATTGAAAATTAAAAAAATACGGTTATTTTATGTAAAACAAGCCATTTTATTATTTTTTTCACAACCCTTTTTTTTTTTTGGTATCATAACATTAAAATTTCATTAATGTAATAATTTAATCTCCTTTAGTAAGCTTTAAACTATATTGGAAAAAATTGTTAAAGCCAGATATAAAATATATTCAAGGAATAATAGGCAATTTTCATGCTGGGGTCTAAAAGACCGCAGTGTGGCATTTATGTGATTTTTCTTAAGTGTGTCATTTAAGGGTTAATTAAGCTCTCGGAATCCGAGGACTTGAAACAAACCATTTCATTTGTTACGGTACATGTTAAATAGAGTGTTTCATAGCACAATTTTTAGAATGCCACCAGTTTCCAATTGGATCTATTTCGTTTTTGTCATATAATTAAGGATTCTTTTGAATTCGCTTCTTTTTGTTAGTAAATCCACCTTTGGTGGATTTACTAACCGTACCCTCCTTGGGAATTCGTTAATTACTTTATAAATTATTTTTTTAATGGGACTTCTTATAGGAAATCCAGGAATCTTCTCGCTTTAAGAGGTTGTTTCCCTATGTTAACTGCATTTTTGTCAATGTTGTGTTATTATGTTATTTCCCCGAAATAGCATTCGATTGCAGCATTAGTAGTTTGGTAGGTAAGTATTGTTTTTTCTAGATGACTTAGTATTGGAGTCCATAGTGGTAAAAACGGAATAAAATTTTTAAATATTTCTCTTGAAAATTTAGGGCGAGATGCTAAGAAATCGAGATAAAATTAACTTGACTTTTACAAGGCTTTCGTTTTTGGGTCTTTTTCATTCTCTTCGGTAACACTGATATCATTATGCGAGTCGTCGTCAGCAGGCATTACATAATTAGGTTTATGAACATTTGTTTCGGAAACAATTATGGATAAGCCAATTATGAAACTTGTAGCTACTGTTGAATCTTTTTCGTCACAAATTTTGAATGATATATTCCAAATTTTTTTAATTTTTGAATATTCGGTTTCGTTCATAATAACATCTAACACGGAGAAAACAACAGTTGTTACAACGAAGAAAACGGATTTTTAATTGAAGAAAATGTACTTTTTCTCCATTTAAAAGCTAATTTTCTTATTGCTGACAAGTTTTTCTTCATGTAAGATTTGTGTTTCTTGAAATGATAAAAAAATTCTTGAGTTAACATTTGTTGCTTAATTGTAATCTGAGATTTAGTTTCTTGCATCTATAACTGCTCAAAATTTTTGATTGAAGAAAAAAAACAACGAATGGAGAAAAATATGAATGTTTTGTTCCCAATTTTTCTTGCAACTAGAAATTGACTCTTTTCTCAAACTGTATTGTCCAATTTTCTTGGATTTGCTTATTTTAAAAATTAAAAATTTTCTTGATCAACACAAAAGCAATTTCTTGTTTCAAGAAACTATTGAAATGTTAATGATAAGACTGAATTTTTCTTAAATCTAGAAATAGAACCTTTTCTCAAAATATGTCTCGAAATTTGATTAGCCGGTATAATAGTATGGTTCAGAATATGGAATAATTTGGAAAATATAGTACAGTATTCCGAATAATTTAGATTATTTTTAATTAGGAAAAGTTTACTCTCTCTTCGAAACAACCAATTTTTTTATGTTATTCTTGAACTAAGAAAAAAATCTTCAATTGAAGAAACTATTCCTTAATAAATTCTCTTAACAAGAAAACTATTATTTTACGTCTCTCAGGACAAGAAAATATTTTCTTCTCTTAAACGATCTTATTTAAAAATCGCATTTTTCATTTGAACAAAAATTTCTTAATCTGAGAAAATATTTTTAATTCAAGAAATTATTTCATAATATGAAAAGCTTGTTTCTCATATCAATAGAATAAAGTATTTCAACTAAGTAAGCCTTTCTTGAGACGAGAAAATTATCGTTAAAATGTTATAATTGTACGTATATAAATACCATTATATAATGCATGTTCGTACCGACAAAAAGCATTCTATCGCGAACCTTCAACAGTGAAAAACGTAAAAAAGTTTTGTGATTTTGAAAGTAGGATTTTGTGAAAATTTTCTTTTGTTAAAAGTGAACAAACTTAGATTTTTTAAACGGTGGTGTTTCCACTTCAAAGTGGTGTAAAGTGACAAAAGAAAAAGGATTTCTGGAACTAGAAACATTTAAAAATGTTTTTAATATTTTCTCTCGCCTTGCTCGATATTCAAAGGTCTTAGATGTTGAAAACATATGTAAGTATTTTTGTTATTAAGTACAATATAAATAAATACTTTAAAAAAATCATATTTCCTTTATTTTACAGAAAAAAGAAACTGCTAAAAATTATTGGCATACTAAACACTACTAACAATTTTTTCTTATTAGTACAAAGTTTTTGAATAGTTAAGTAATTACGTTGGAACAGAAGAAAGGCATATATGAATTTATTATATGTATGTAAAGACAATATAAATCTAAATCATTTGTTTTACACTTCTAAATGGAATTCAAATATTTTAGCTAAATTTATTATCTATTTAAAATCTACAAATTTTTTTCATATATTGATACTTTTTGTAATAATGATTGATAATTAGATTCTTAGTTAAGAAACAAAAATTGAAAGTCTAAACTTAATATTAAATTACAACGATCATAATATTAGTTCTAAGTGAAAATTATTTATAAAATTATAATTATTTATATTTAAAACTAATGAAACAAATAACAATCGAAATTATCAAATTTGTATTTAAATATTTTCTGTATCTGATGGTGAAATAAAAAAACACAAAAATAAATTGTCATATATGTAATTGTTTTATTTTATAACCAACCATTTCACAAATTGAAGAAATATTTATGAAACCAAGAAATATTGCGTAAGCACACCTGAAGAAATATTGATTTGTCACAAGAAAAGCGTTTCTCTAGTGAAGAATATTAAAGTTCCCAGGAAGAAGAAAACCGATGCATACAAGAAAATACAAACAATAGATTGGTAAATGTTCACTCTACTCAAGAAAATATGTGTTTCCAGCAAGAAAATATCTGTTTAACAGAAAATGCTACTTAAATAAAGAAACGGGATTTCTCACCATAAAAATTTCTAGTTTATATCAAAAGAATCGGTTTCTACAATCAAACCGATTTTGTTAAACTTAAGAAATAAGAATTAACCATGAAGAAAAACCATATTCTCGATGAAATCACGTTTTCTTGTATCAAGAAATTAGTTTTCTTATATCAAACAAATAAAGATTATTTTAATATTTTAGCAGGATTTCAAATTGAGAAACGTAAAGTTTGTGGTGAGAAAAATTTCGTTTAGCTGAAAAATGATGTACACATTTTCTTGAACTAATCCGTTTTTTCTTCATATTAGAAATTATTTTTTTCCGTGAAGCAGCTTAAAATTTCCATTTTCATACCCAATTAAAAAGTTTATTAATTACACACAGCCGATTTGTCTGTAACCAACAAAGTAATGATATCAACATTTGCCGATGATACGGCCATCCTGGCGTCAAACAAAACTCCCGAAACCGCCTCAAAAGAATTACAGAATCATTTGAAAAAAATCGAGGACTGGCTGAAGAAATGGCGAATAAAAGTGAATGAAAAAAAATCAACACACGTCACATTCACGCTGAACAAACGCACCTGCCCACCAGTGGTACTAAACGATATTAATATTCCTCAACAAACCAAGGTCAAATACTTAGGTTTGCACCTGGATAGACGGCTGACATGGAAACAACATATTGAAGCAAAGCGCAACCAAATAAAAATGACGTTTTCCAAAATGTATTGGCTAATGGGAAGAAAATCTCAGCTGTCATTAGACAACAAAATTTTACTATATAAAGTGATAATCAAACCCATATGGACATATGGTATTCAGTTATGGGGATCCACCAGCGCGTCAAACAGAGAACTCCTTCAACGAACCCAAGCGAAAATACTTCGCAGTATTACCAATGCTCCATGGTACATTCGAAATAGTAATATACACGTCGACCTTGGAATTAAAACCATTAAAGAAACAATTAAAGAATTTAGTTCGAAATATTACTCAAAACTAGAAGCACATCCCAACAAATTGGCCAGGGATATACTAAAACAACCGCGATTTAGGCGACTAAGAAGAACAGATCCACTCGGACTGATGAACCTGTAAATTTATTAATGTTTAGGTTACACATATGTATAATCTAAATTAATTGAATTGTGAACACAAATAATAGGTATTAACATTGGTTAATATTTAAAATTTTAATAATTTTAGGTTAAGATTTGAATACTTCTTGTTAGTTTCTTTTGTAGAAAGATTCAAGAATAAAGCCATTGGCAGCATTTATAAAAAAAAAAAAAAAAAAAAATTACTCACTAAATTTTTGTTTAAATGTGCTTAGCACAGGTGAATATGCACGTAGGAGTAATATTCTTGCAAGTGTTTCCCTTGTAACCATTCGAAGTTCAAGTTTATTTATTTAAATAGCTCCATGCTATTCCAGCCCACTTAGAGTACATTGATTATAGCACGACTGAAATTTGAAATAATGTAATTAAATATTGGCCAGCTTAAATGAGAATTTTCCATACATTAATTTCTGAAAAATTCTAAATAAATTCTAATATTATGTAAATGATGATTGTAAACTGGTTATCATCTCCATAAACGGAAAATTAGTTCCAGTTTATCTATCAATATTTTTAATATTTACCACTCCTGCATAATATGAATTTGATTACCTACTCCTTGTGCCTTGTTGCATCGATGTGAACTGTCATACGAACACTTTTATCGATTAATCGCGAAAGAATTTTGATCTGGTCTTTAGATAATGAATAAATTGTAAAAGGATTGACTATAAGAAAATGCAAATATATGTTTAGTTTGTTTAATTTTATGCTTAGGTCTTGAATATCGTCCCGGTCATCATCTATAAGAGAGCGTAGATAAGTACGGTAAGACCTTTATAGTTCCCTAGATTACCTTTGTTTTTTAGTTCCTATTCACATTCCCCGCGAAATTCATTCTGAAAATCAGTTGCGTAGGATGTTATGGCAAATTTCACCACCATATTGTTGAATATAAAATATCTTTTCATCATGCTCGCTTTCATCAAATTCGTGGGCAAGCGAGTTGTAATCATTTTCGTGTATAAATAGTAATATTTTTATTTGTTATTTTCGCATCTCTTACATTAATAATGCAGGAGAAAACTAGTGAAAATTTCGCCCTAAGAGCTTCCATGTATGAATCGGCTTTCAATTTTCCAGTGGCTTCTTCAAAACTAGTGCTTCCCACACTAATTGGGAAAATTTAATTTAATTGTCTGTTACAACAAATCATTTTCTAGCATTGGATTTGAAATTTGAAACCCACCTTTGCCCTTCTCACATATTTTTTTTCGTTGCTTTTTTTTCTTCGAAATCATTTAAAATGCAGGAGTAATCATCAACATTATTTTGTGATCTTACGTCTATAAAATAATGTTGATCAGGGTAAACCTTACAAAATAGGGAATTAACACTTGATCGTCTGGAAACTTTTTCGAATTTTCCAAAATTTCCCACGGTCAACTTCAACTGAATTTGTTTCGTGCAATAGCTCTTTATAAATCACATCAATAAAATTACATAAAACTATAGAGGCTGATTTATACATTAATTTCTTACTTTCAACTGGAAACTTTTACGAATTTTTGGATATTTCCCACGGGAAACTTGGTTCCGCAAATTTTCCACAATTTTCCGCGAGAAACTGGAGCCAGGTTTTGCCATATAAGAATATTAACATTGATATCGACTTCATTTTTTATTTTCAGCTGTAATAACACAATTTGCATTACCGATTTTTTTACTTTCGGCTGTGGTAATACAATCTATATGACCTTCCTATATTTACTTTCGGCTGGAGTAATACAATCTGCATTATCGACTTTTCATTTTCTTATATTAAATACTAAATTTGGACGATCTGTTTAATTTAATAATCCAATTTAGTCAAAAGGTATTAATTTTAAAGTATTTTCATAATAAATCCTGTCGCGTAAAATTAATAGTAGTCCTTTTAACCTTTTTATAGGACCAATTTCTCTGAATGAAGGCAATGGCATATACTCAAAACTGTCTGCAATAAACTTGTTTGTTTTGTTTACCTAAAACTACAAACATAAAAAAATACATTTTTGGATTAAAATGCAATAATCATTGAACGAATGATGATGGAAAAACTGAAATTATTTTTTGATAATAAAATAAATAAAATATTTTAATTTTAATTTAAAACTGAGGCAAAAAATGTATTTTATAGATTTGTTTACAAAAAATGCAAAAAAAAAATATTTTTAAATGAAAAAATTTAAAATTCATAGAAAAATGGTAGCGAAATACGCAGTATTTTTCCCAGCATATCCACTGTGTAAGCGACTATCAGATGGACAAACGAGTACATATACATATACCCTATTTATTATTTAGTTAATTCAATTATAAATTTGAATATATGGACAAAAAAAAACTATTCACTGTAACTAAAAAATAATAAATTTAATATCCTGATGATTGAGATCAGTGTAAAATGTAAAATAAAAATGCTCGCTTTGAGTAATCAAACAACTCCGGTTCATCCTATAACCAGACATAAATTTAAATCGACTTGAACAGTTTTTTTTTTGTTTTATTAGAATAATCTATTTTAGTTCCAAAATGGCATTTTATTGTTATCAACTCTAACTATTTAAATGATAGTTAAATATAGTTTTCTGACTTCTAAAGTGTTTTATGGCATGAATAGATTATCGAACATAACATTAAAACCCAAACAAAATAGAAAAAAAAAAAAATTCAAAAAGTCGAAAGAAATGAAATAAAAAAATTTAATTTGCAACGGATGAATAAATTAAGCGATTTAAGTATTCGGAAAAGTTTCTTATGTTTTGCAATGAATGGTAAACCACAAACAAGTTTTTTTTCTTTTTAGAAAACACGAACAATAAAATGGAATTAATTTATGGTTAAATTTATATTTAAACTTTCTTTTACTAAATCGGATATAATGCGGTTCTATCAAATGAATTTCGAATTAGTCTTTGATGTGACGTTTAGTTTTATTGTTACGATTTTTTTTTTGTGATTTCTGCTGAAAATCTGAATTTAGACCGATAGCAAAATTCCAGTTGAATGGTTAACCTTTTCGTAATTATGGTATAATAATAATTGGTATAATTTAAAAATTATAATTTAAATTTGAATTAAAGATAGAACGTTTCTTTGAAAATAAAATCATCCTAGAACGAGTTAGAAACTAATGTGTTTAGACGATATATTGGCGCAGATGTCTCCAGCTAATGCACTAGCAACATAGATCCAACATAATATTTAGCGGATTGAAAAAATTTAATTAAATGTTACGGTTTTATTTTTCGACAGTCATATGACTAATTTAAAAAAGATGTTTATTGCAATTTGATCTACTCCTTCGAAAATGATCCAACATTTATTTGGACTAGTGGTTTGGAGCAGTAATTTAAGATTACTCTATTTTTGTATTCCCTTCCTGCATGTAAGAACTGATTTGAGCTAAACGAAGTACATTTAATAAAATTATATCACTGTTATCTTAAACTGATTACTTGTTAAATTGTTTACTAGTATAAAATATTGAACTAACGAAAATTATTTGAAGTATGTCAGTTTTCGGAATATGTAAGTTGTCACAGTTACAAATAAATCAATTATTTTCTGATTTAAGGGGCACATGACCGCTCATCCATATATACAAAATCTACAAAGATTACAACAAATACATTAAACCATCCCTTATCTCATGCCGCATTCATCGAAACCGGCTAGACCATCGAAACAGCATTTAGCAAAACAGGCTAGTAAATAATGTAATTTTCTACTGACAAAATATCAGTAAAGTAATTTCCCGTGACACATTTTTCAAATTTCTGGTAGATTAAATATATCTGTGTCGCGATAGTCATTTTTTTTTTGTGGTTAAGAGGAAAACTTTATAAATATTAAATAAATGTCATTACTCATTGCCCCTCAGCAGTTTACGTCAAAATTGTGATTTGAAGTTTGAAATATAGAACATATTTATTTCGAGGGACATGAAATAACTTTGTATCTTGTTGCTTTACGAATTTATTTAGCAGTTCCGCATCTTAACAAAAACTGAATCCAAATCTGCCGTTAAAGACTCTTCGCCAATTTCAGCCAAAATTGACCGGTGTGAAGTATTTCACACAAAGTGTAACTACATAGCGATCTTTTGTTAAAGTGGATAGATCAAGGTTTCCGAAACGATTATTGTTACTAAAATGAAAAGGGTTTTGCATGTGCGACAAATTTTTGAAAATTGTAAAAAGGCTGAACATGATGAAATTGCTAGTACCCTATGGCCATTTTCCAAAATCTCAGAGATATTACCAAGTATGAGGTTATATTAAAAAAATCCACAATTATCAAAAATGCGTCGAACATGCCCAACACATTTTATCTTAATAACAAAAATTGCTTTCGGAAAGCTTGACCTGTCGACTTTATGGAAATATAAAGCCCACATCTGGTAGCATTTCTGAAATTTTGAAAAATGGCCAAAGTGTTGCATCAGGTTTGAAAATTTTAATTGATTTTTATAATTTACAAAAATACGTTGCACGTGCCCAACCGCTTTTAACTTAATAATAAAAATCATTTCGGAGAGCTTGGCATGTCCATATTTCGGAAATATAGCACATCTGGTAACTTCTCTGAAATGGACATAGCGTAACATTAGGTTTGAACATTTTAATAAAGGGCCACACACATATTTGTTACATATCGATGTCGTATAAATGTTGATTGTTATGAGGAGAGTTGGTGTTAATTTTACTTGTTACCAATATTGTTGATTGACGAATATTTGGTAATGTTGTCAGTATTCGTTCGTTAGATCCTACTTTTTACAATTTACAATTTTATTTATTTTTGTTAAAGCAGATTTGTTGAAACACATCGTGTTTTCGTTTATTTCAGCATGATTTTTTATGTTCAAACTTGTAAATAGCGAACATTTATACACGAAATGATTTTTATGACATGCAAGACAGTTGAATTTATTTGCTTCAATAGTACAGCAAAGTATCTCCCCTGTTTTTGTGCTACACTAGCTGGTCTTGATATTGCAACACACGTTTCTAGAGCATTACTCCTTGTATTTAAGAATATTAGATATTTATTACTAAAATATAAATTAGCTAATAAATAATGTTGTAAGTCCTCCCATAACTTTCTTTAAACATTTCAATTGACTCACGGTACGATTTCGAGGATGCAAATATATTTGTCCATCTTGACAATTACCACTGGTTCGGTTTAAAATACTTCAAAGCACACTTCACACTTTGTTATATGAAAAAATAAAATTCTATTCATTAATCACTTTCGCAGAGTTTACTAAGTTTTATATTTCAATGTAAAAAGCATAATTGATTGATTGATTGGAGTGTATGACCAAGCCTAAACCTATCTCCGGGATGTCGCCGGGCCATCAAGTTCGTTACTCTGCGCTCGTATACTTGAAATTATGGAATGCTGCCCGGCTCCTCAGGTACTTAGCCGTAATTTATTACCAGTCAATTTTTTTAGATACTGCCTTATAATCAGCTCGTTCATAACCCCTATACCATCAATTCCACTATGGCTATTCCCTTCATAATCTAAGTTTTATTTAATTTGGGTTTAATTTCCACATATTTCTTTAGGATTAAGTGTTTATTGGCCGGCAATTATATTAAATAAGCATTAAAATACTAACTTGTATTTACTTGTAAAATAATCGTGTTCCCTTTGTACTGTTAAAACTATTTGTAACTTGCCCACTAATATTACAGTTGTGCCATAATATCCATCAGCAAAATTCTGGTTTTAATGTATTATCAGAGATTTAATGTGAAGTTAAGAGCTAACTAAAGAGTTGGATCAAATATCTTGGATCCAAAGATTCGCAGTTTACTTTTAACATCCTACCTTCTGCATTAGTCAGATCTCGGCATTGTACAGGTTCAATCTAGCCAGTATTAATAATATTTTTATTAGTAAATGTTTTCTCTTTTACATTACCAAAAGTAGGAAAACTTTAGCTAAAACTAAATGCACACTCAGAATCACAAATTTACATACATTAGAAAGGTTGAATCAGTCACTACCAAATGGTATTCCGAACTCTTTTGTAGAATGTTAGCTATCCTCTCTTCAGGTCAAAAACAAATTTAATGGATATAAGAAATATTAATAAAAAATAATTAATAATTTTAAATGTAAAAAAAGTGAGTTCAATTAATTAACTGTCAACAATCACTTGCCATAAAAATAATGTAAATTTTGTGACCAAAACTCGTCATAAACTGTCGTCTGTTAATGTGGCAAAAAGCAACTTATATCTTTCGACTAGGGTTTCCAAATATCCGAATTTTCTGTAACCGCGGATATTGAATTGAAGTTTATGAAGTATCTGACGGATACCGGATAACCGTCAAAAATACACAAAAGTAGTTAAAGTTAAATATTTTTTTATATTTCATATTTAAATGTTTAAGTAATTGGTCTTACTAATGATATTTTAAAAATGTTATTGCATTAAGTGAAGTGCAGGAAAGACGGGACTCAACTTTAGTGCAAAATCACCAGAAACCGAAAGGTTATTTTTGAATCTGTCGATGTTGGCTTTGCAGTTTTTAATGCCAATAATAAATCAAGATTTGGGGTTCTCTTACCAGTTTTCTTGAAGCGGTTAAATTCTTGTTTTAGACTGCTCGGAAAATTCGATGTTATGTTTAACGGTCGTCGCATTTGAATTATTCGAATTTAATTCTTCAGTTAATGATAGTTTTAATTCTGATTCTAATTCAACAGTCAAAGCAGTTTCATTACAATGAGCAATGATCTGCTTCATCATTCTAGGTAACTCGAGTAGTTGCATCACCGTATAATATTGATGCATGAGGTTTGTGGCAAAACTCAAAATTAGTTTTGTTGGGTTCACATTTGGATCAACAAGGCATTTTCACGACTTATTTCGGAATTAATTGCTTCCATTTTGTTTCTTAATAATGATAAAACACCTTAAGCAGCAAAAACATTGCCGTCTTTCAGCCCAGCCAGTTTTATTGGATGTAGAGATTGGCCGAGATGTCTGATTATTGGAAATCAAATTTTTCCATCATGGAGTAAGCGTTTAAATCTTTTAGAGCTTGGTTAATGACCGTATTTACCTTAGTAGCCTCTCTAACATTAGCGTTACCGAGTTCCAGCGAATTTTAATATCTAGTAGTAGTTCAAATTCATGGTTCAATTCTTTTTAAAGAGATATGATTATGTGCGTTAATGCGGTAGTGCTTCTGAATTATTGCGTTACAATAAAATGAGCATGAAAAATGAAAAAATTACCCTAGTCTAGTACATAGTTTCACATTTAACGGGGAAAGCGAGGAGAAATAAACAACTAATGAGGATCGTAGTAAGGTTTATTGTGTTGAATACTTTAACTTTAACACATTATTGAAAGGAACAGATTGTCAAAAAAGAGCGCACATATTTATAAATAAAACTAATGAAAATGAGATTTATTTTTGTATTTCTGGTTAATTGTTTTATTAAAATTAAATTAAATATTGAAATTATTTAAAAAAAAAAATATTTCCGGGTACCGTTGAAAAATAACCGCGGTTATCGGATACCGTTAAGGTCACAAATATCCGCGGATACCGGTTACGGATATATCCGGTTCAGAAACTCTACTTGCGACAGACATAGCCAAAACTTCGTGAACACCATTTTTGTTTGCTCGGGTACAACTTTCCTCTACCAGTAAATGCACCCATACACCACGGGACCCATTCTGTACAATACCTTGCCAAATGATGTAGCATGCACAACGAAATCTAATTAATTTTGCGGACGTTACAAGTGAGGATTCGAAATATTTCCCCAGTTGTACAGCGTAGAAGCTTGACAGAATTTGCACAGAAAAAATACGTGAATTTAATCATCAGTTAAGTAATTACCGCTACACTTTTTTAAACAATTTAATCGTGCAAAAAAGACAAAATCAATATATGTACGCCTGTATTGATCATGGACACACAATCTGCTTAACCAAAATATCAACTGAGTCACCTTTGGAGTGTGCCTTTGGTCAATTTTTTTATTTCAAAATTACATTACGCTATACTCATCGCCAGGTTGGCAACTAAAACCATCTGTAAAATTTAATTTGCACAAGTGTTTTGTGAATGTTAATGGTAATAAGTAATGAATTCAATTTGTCCACGATTATTATTGACAACTGTATATTTAGTCTAAATAACTAACTAAATTTTTTATGAAATTATTGTACAAATTACACAACAAAATTCCTGTTTCAACTTTTCAAAAATATTTATAATCTGTTAATTAATTAATCGGGTTGTCAAACGTGTGATCTAAGCGAAGTGAGGTAAACGACCATACCAAATTTGTGAAGAACTGCACCAAACTTACACAGAAACTACTGAAAGTAAGAAGTGTTCCGTTACGTATAGGTCACAACTTCAACATTAACAAATAAGTTTTGGTAATTAGACATTTTGTTTTTTTTCAACCGTTATTCTTTATAATGAAAAATAATTGACGAACCCGCGTTTTCTATTATCCCGACAATCAGAATATGCATTGTCTAAGAACAGTAGCCACTACCATCAACAATGATCTCTACAGCTACCAAAGAGCATCTGAGAGGATCGAGCCGAGAGACTATTAATCATCAATAAGGATCAAACAACCCAATGGTAGCACCGTATTTAATCAACACTTTTTACATCTTTAGCCTGATGTTGCTTGCATTTCAAGGACCCCACCGCTCCCTCCCAAGTCTATTTAGTACTGCTAAAATGTATCACACATGTTCTTTCGAAACCTAGATTAGATCTTTTCCATCTCGGTCACCAGTAATAGTTGAGTTCATGTAAATTCCCACCATTTTATGTGCTGTTCGTTGGCCGGCAAAATCCCAATACAAATCGATAAACCATAATCGAAATTTCATGCCGTTTACCTGGTAATTTTATTCAAATAGCAATAACATTCGGTGACATTTGAAAAGCTGGAATTTAGAAAATGAAATTCAGGCACAACATGTCTTTTGTCTTCGTTTTGCCCAAAAAAATAAAAATAAAAAAAAAACCGCATCAAAAAGCAAACTATTTACCACAAAAAATCACGGCTTTTCCCCGCTTTTTGAAGCACATCTAAACAGAAAAATGTTTTTTTTTTTTGATAAATTGACACTAACACCAATAACGAAAAGAATAGTTAATTTTATAGAAATGACGTGTGTGAATTTAAACATATGTCCGAAATTGAGATAATTGAATGTCTTTTCTTTTTTATCTCATTTTTTTTGAGCATTTTTTCATTGAAGTTTATCTTCTGCTTTTGATATAGGGGCAACGTGACCTCCTATAGGAATTATTCCGTTAAATCCATTTCAAATTCCTCTATTAAATAAAGCAATTTTATTAGCGTCAGAGGTAATAGTAACCTGAGCTCATCACAGTTTAATAAGTGGGAATCATTCACAAACTACCCAAAAGTCTATTATTTACTGTAACTTTAGGAATTATTTTTCTATTTTACAAGTATACGAATATATTAAATTCCTATTTACTATTGCAGATGCAGTTTATGGTTCAACTCTCTATACAGCAACCGGCTTCCATGTGTTACATGAATTTGGTGTTGCTGAAAGAAAAATAAGACTCCAGTTGAAATGGCCAGATGCATGTTATTCCATGTTGGTTTACCTAATATGTTTTGGGGTGAAACTGTTGTGACAGTAAATTTGATACAAAATTTATTGCTTGCATTAACGATGTTTCTATTAACAGATTTAAACGGTAGTTTGCGCGGAGATATTTAAATGAAGCAATCACCCGGATTTTTTGAAGAACAAAACCTGCAAAATGTTTTCTATGGAAACGGACAATTCCCAACGAAACGTTTGAAAAACCAAATCACGAATGATTTCGTATATCATGACATTTCCTATAAGTCAAATAAGTGAACATAAAACCGGGTTACCAATACAAACATAAAAATCGTCAATTCTGTAGCAAATTTGAAATGTCAGCAAGAAATCGAAATTACAAACATATCGCCATTTATGAATGACTGATATGAGCCTACCAACTGTTTAGAAGATTTGAATATTTAGCCAAAAGAGTCGACCAAGGCAAACAGTGTTAATCTAATTCAATCACGCATTAAAACTTCCCATTTTTTACTTTTTCACCAAAAAATACAGAGCAATGGACCTCTTTAATTCAATGAAAAAATAACAAAATCCAAAATTTTTTATTATACAGTTTTACTCCGAAATGTATTTTAATCAAAACACATTAATAGTGGGTGTTTCCTCCCTTCGCCAGAACCACTTCTTTTAGCTAGTGATTCATACTCAAAACTATACTTTTTTGAGATATAAGGGCCCTCTGCTACTCCTTACTAAGAGCCTGTTCGAATTGGTTAAGGGTCTCGGAAATAGGAAATAGTCTGTGGTCCAGTGTGCTATTAAAGTGTATATTTTCTGATTGGGGTCTGAATAAACCTGAATTTAGCTTAAATTAAATATTTCGGTTTAGGCAATGGCTTTGAAAATGAGCTATTTTACGGATTTTCTACGCACTGATACCGATATTATTAAGCCTTTGGAGAACCCTAAACTAATAAACAACACTTTTAGAAATTTGGTATACTTACCTTTCATATTGAGAAACACTTGATGCACTTTAATAGACATTAAAAAAATAATGTTTTGCATTTCTGGTTTCCATTCTTCTATGAATTTCAACTATTTTTAATTGATTTACAACGCACATAATATTCGTTTAAAACACTAACTACACACAATAATTAATAACCTAAGTATTTTCAAAATTAAATTTATAATTTTATCAATATTAACAGAAATTGAAAAAAATTGACAAGCAAATTTAGAATTTTATGTAAAAAGCATATAAGAAAAAAAGCGCACACGAAATTAGCTCACCGAAAAATCCGCACCGACGCGACATAAAAGCGCACATGTAAAATTGCTCATACAGAAAAATGCCCATACAGGAAAATTTGCACATGAAAAAATCCCAGCTTTTACAGGATTTTAAGAAACTCGACGATTTATAGAAATACCAAATTCACAAATATGCAATGCATTTCAATTCAAAAACGCACAGATCCGATTAGCATTGCATATTTTTGCTCAGCGGCATAATTGGCAAATTAAAAAATTGCTCATGTTTTATGAAAATATTTAAAATGACTGCAAAATTCTAAATTTCAAATGAGCCTTGCAAAAGATTCAAAAACAGATTTTTCTTATATTCTTCCATAAGTTCCACGAATTTAAATATTTTAGTTTAAACATTTTTTTTCTTTTGCGTTTTTTTTTGTAAACCTTTCGTTTAAAGTATATAGTAAGGTGTTTAAGATCCGTCAAAAATATCTAGCTTTTAGTTGCAAATAAGGTAATAAATTAGATGCTATTTATCTGTTGAAGTTGATATTGCTGTACTGGGGGCTGTTGCTTAGCTGCTCGCTTCAATTAACGGCAACCTCTAGTTTTGGCACTGAAAAACTGTTGGTTGGATTAAAACAAATTTAAATTGTACAAGTGGTGATGTGCACTACGAATTTTATATTATGTGACCACGAAGGTGGGATCAAGGGAATAGAATTTCATTAGCCTTGCAAAACTCAGCAAGCGTTTTTTGTGATTCATGCTGAATAAACCTATATGTACCTCAGCAAAAAGTTTACTGGCGATCGTTTTTAATGGTTAGCAGCTATCATCAACTGAGGGTGTCTTTCCGTGATAAAGATATTCGACCAACAAATAAATAAAAAAATATAAATTTCACTAATGACACATATCCCAGCTTTATTTCTTAGGAGTGATAATATTTGAAATGTTCAATGCATGTATCGGTTTTTCCCAGTTCTAGTAGGTGATATGGTTTACAAAGATTGTGAAAAAAATATTCGTTAAAAAAGCTTCCAATTCAATTAAATCATAAAACGCTTGAAGCAACCCAAAGGATTTTTTTATTTTAATATTTGTAATTAAAAAATTTTGTAAATCGATTTTTTTAATTACAATTACATACACCGTTTCAAAACTAAACTACTTTAATTTCTTCGAACTCATTTCCAGTTTCGTTAAGTTTATTTATTTTTTTTCTCAACAAAAATGTTCAAAACATACAACAACGGTACACAAAACTAAAAAACTAATTGTAATTAAGACAAAAACACGAGTGGAAAACAAAGGATTATACAATATAATAGAAAAATTGCTTTAACCGAAAAAAGAAAATTTAATTGAATTTTATTCAACCTGTAATAATATTTAATTACGTTTTTAAGAAAATTACCAAAGGAACTGTTTTGGGCGAGCTGCATGTACCCACATTATATAACATAATATAATACATAAACACATAACCCCATACCGAATACAAAAACTAATTTTTCATTTCCCGATTGCAATTCATGGAATTAAAAAACGAAAAAAAAAATCCTATACTTAAGATTATTTAATACAGTAAACGAAACAATTATAGTGTAATCGTTTTTAATCAGATGTGCCCTGTTAGTTGTTTCGTCCTATTTTCACAAAAACAAAAAGCGTAACAACGTTTTTAATTCCATTCAGGAAGGTAAAAAAAAAAATTATAATCTGACTATTTTTCCTTTTCCTTTTTCACCTGTAAAAACGGAAAAACTATGGTTAGAGACTACACAATAGAATAAGAATCCTTAAAGGAATACGAAAAAAAAAATGTTTGTTATAAAACAACGACAAGGTGAAATAAATAGATTTGATGAAAAATGTTTATCATACATTCCAAGCAAGTCCACGCTGATACTTGTATTATTTATATTGTTCTCACTAAATATACACACACACTGTTGTGAAAAGATAAATTATTTTCCGAAAAAAACAAAAAAAAAAAAAACACGTGAATTAAGACATATCCGTATACACACATGATAGCCATGAAGCTTCGAGAATTGAGTAACGACAAAAAAGGAAAATGTTTTCTATTTATTGTCTTGTTTGCTAGCATTATATTTTGTGTTTGGTCTGGTTGACAGATTAAGGAAATAAAAATGGTGACGGGTAGATATAAACGAGTAGTAGAAATGCAGACAAATGATGTAAATGAAAATTATTTATAGAATTTAGTCCTGTTTTCTTTTACTATATAGTTAACATTCAGTGATAAATGGTATTACTCGTACGTTGCAATAATTCATGTTTGTTTTCTAACTTGGAAGTTTAAGTCTTTTGGAATGTACGTAATAATATAACAAAGTATATAGATTTTACATTGTTTATAAATGCAAGTTTTTCTAACTTTATTGTATAAAGTTTTAACGGCAATCAAGTTACAAAATTTCGGTTACCAACCCATTAACCAACCTAGTCCATTTCGAATTTAGTGAGTCAATAAGTACATTACTTTGGTAAAAATCAAATTAGAGTTTCACCATGGGAAGGGTGAATGAAACATCAAATTTTTGAGGAAGTCCAAAATTATTTTATTATACTTAAGATGAAAGCATTCTAATTTTCCACTTTTATCTAAATGGAAGGACTGCTCAATCATAGAGCTAAAATTGGTTAAGTCTAGGATAAATTAGCGTGTACACTTAACTATGAAACAAAATTTGAGAAGTTAGATGAAGATTACTTCAATTGCGAGTCCGAATTATTAAAGCAATTAATGAAACATAAACAAGGTACTGTGAAAGGAGTGGGATCGGTGAGTGGTTCAAATAACAATAATGCACTATACCTTTTATTTGACCAACAAGAGCATTTTTCGAAAGTATAGCCGCGATCGAACTACAAACATGTTAATTAGTCACACTGGTGTTTCTACATTACTCAAATTGCAAATTGAACTCTTTGACGGCGATTACAGTAAATGGCAAGCATTTTCAGACTCAGTTACTATTTAAGTTGATAATAATGAACATATTTTGGAGGCGCATGTAAATTGCAATTACTGAAAGGTTACTTAAGAGGCGATGCTGCTGAGTTATTGGGACACATACCAACAACCGAAAATAATTATCAAACGGCTTGAAAGAAACTTGAAGAAAGGTACTCTAAGAAAAAGACGATTTTGCATAATTTCTTGGCTACTTTCGTAAATCAACCATGTGCTATCAATGGATCAGTGAAAGCTCTTAGAGCGTTAAGCGACAACAAAGATTCGGTCATTAGAGGAATACGTTCATTGGGTGCAGACGCTGAAAGCTGTGATACAACTATTCAGTAGTAAATTAGTCAGTAAACCATGAAGATTTTCCAACATTACAGAGGTTTCTCGATTTAATTTATTGCAGTTGTGATGCAAAAGAAAGCGTTCTAATACATCGGATAACTAGATCTTCGTCGAATGATAAGAGTTTCCAATTATCATAAAAAAATTATTGCCCATGCTGTGGAGATAGACATATTTTAACGCGGTGCCCGGTTACAGAGTAATGTTAAATATGCAACATAAGATACCATAGATTGTTGCATTTTGGCGAAAACAATGAAGATGTCAGTAAATCATTATCAAATTAATGACCAAGAAATTCACGACAAAGGCCGATTTTATCTACCACATCATGGAGTGGTTAAGCAAAGTACATAGCTCTACAACCAAACTTACAATCGTTTTTGATGGCTTCTGCACATCGTCAACGGGCGTTTTGAACAACGACAATTTAGAAGTTGGACCCATTCTTCAAAACGCCTTAATAGATGTGCCTACAAGATTTCGTCCACACAGGATTGAATTTATAGGCGATATCGAAAAATGTATCGCCAGGTTTTGGTCAACAAAACAACAAAAAAGATAGGCATATGCAGAGAATATTGTGGCGAATTAATGCAGATAAACCAACAACACATTTTGAGCTGTGTCCAGTTTCCTACGGTATGGGCCCAGCTAGATTTCTGGCAGTTAAGACTCTCCATCAACGTGCTACTTATTATTAAGAAGAATTTCCATATGCATGCTAAGCCATACGTAATTTATTTTACGTTGATGATTTACTTAGTGGTAGAGAAACAATTCTCAGCGCACGACAACTGTTGTACGACGGTTTGCATGCACTTCAAGCTAGTGGAACACAAGGGAAAGATGTTGGTATTCCAATGCTTGGTATACAGTGGTATCCAATTAGGTACTGGCAAATTTGGATACAAAACAGAAAAGCCACGCAGCGGTTTATTGACGAAACGAAAATTATTATCGTATGTTTCAAAAATATTTGATCCACTTGGTTGGATTTCACCATCGTCGCACGTTTAAAAATGTTTTTTGAAAAGATGTGGTTTTGCACCAAAGTACCTAATCATTTGCTGAAAGATTTGATGTGATTGATAGAAGACATTGATGCTGTGCAAAATATTCGAATTGCATGCTACATTGAACTAAACTCAAATGCCAAATGTGTTGATATTCATGGTTTCTGTGATGCTTTGGAGAAAGATTTCGGCGTAGTAGTCTATTAGCTTGAATTGTGTGGTGCTGTTTTATTATCTCGAATGATCAAATACATTAATACAACAATTCAGTTTAAAGTTGATTCCCCCGGTAATCCAAGGGAATGAAAATCTTTCGTCGGAAATCAAATTTCAGAGATAAATGATCATGTATACCTCATCGATATTGGAATTACGTTAAAAATGGAGATAATCCCTCTGATTTATTATCCCGCAGGTCAAGTACGATAGATTTAGTTGACAAAGTATTATGGTGGAAGGGTCCGGCATGGTTAATGCAGCATCCAAATAACTGGTACGATATAACCTATGATTTCCAAACTACAGAAGAAGCCCGTTCACAACCATAGCATTTATCGTTCAGTTTGTCTATTCAAAAGGAAAACGGTACATTAGATTTTGTATTGAAATATTTTTCATCGTTTGAGAGGGTAAAACGAACAATTGCTAGATGTCTTAGCTAGGCGTGCAAGCACAAAAAGCAAAGCAGTTCTTTATTTGATATGTATGTGAAGGCTGAAAACTCGTGCCTGCATCACGTACAATCCGTTTCATTTGGCAGAGAAATTCATAGATTGCAACTCCAAATACCCATAGATGAAAACAGCAAGTTCCTTATACTATCCCCGTTCCTGGATAAAGATGGATCTTTACGAGTAGGTGGCCGATTGAACAATGCAAATTTACCAGAAGAAGTGAAACATCCAATTTTATTGCCTAAACACCATCCGATTGGGTACATAATTGCAAGGGATCTACATAAAAAAAACCTCCATGCTGGTCCAACAACATTGACTAACTTCAAACGACAGCAATTTTGGATATTAAGCATCAGAAACAACGTTCGGAAAGTATACCACGGTTGCATGACTTGTGCTGAGCCAATCATCCAACAAATGGAAAATTTCCCTGCTGCTCGGTTAACCCCTTCATGTCCAATTTTGTTTATTGGAGTACACTACGCTGGCCTGATACAATTTAAGCTGCGTAATGGCAGAGGCCGACAGCAAATGACTAAATGGTACATTGCATTGTTGATATGTTTTGCGACAAATGCTGTACATATTTTCGCATTCATACAAACATTAAAATAGTTTTGCTCTAGAATACCACTTTGTTTTTCAAAAAAAAAAATCGAAAGGAAGAATTTCGGCGTTGTAAAATCACACGATGGTTGTGGCCAGTTTAAATCTCGGTTTTTTTTCTTAAATTTCATTTCTCAATATAAATGGTGTTTAATACCTGCTAAAATCACATATTGCCTGATCCATATTACCATTTCCCGTTCAAAATTCTGCTTAACATTTTTTGATACTGTGGTCTATTGAGAATAACATGGGCGCCTGGTAAAATACTTGAACTGCATCTTGATGATCGCGGAATTGTTAGGGTCGTTACACTATAGAAACATTAACAATATCGATTTTAAAGCGAACGATTGTGAAAAAGTACAAACTTCCAGCACAAGAATTTATTGAAAAGTATATTACACGCAGATGAATGATACAGAATTTTCAGGTTTGTAGTAGCATTCCCAGAAAACTTAAAAAAACATGGCTTTAGTTTTCGTACTCATAAACATGAAATGAGTATCTAATTATTTTCTCGAAACCATAAGGTCATAATTCATCTGATTATTTATAAATAAATGAAACATTATCAGCAAAAGCCACCTTATATCCATAGAGATCTAGATGGAACAACGAGTTGATATTAACTAGAAAGAAAATGGGACCCAGTATACCGAGCCCTGCGGAGCACCGCAATTAACCACTCTAAATTCACTATTTTGGTCACCAATTTTCACAGTTTCCCTTCTACTGACAAGGTAAGAACAAAATCAAGCATTGGCAATCCCTCGAATACCTGCACAATTCAATTTATATAGCAACTATTCATGGTCAACCGTATCAAATGCCTTTTGATTTACTTTTTCAGAAAAATTGCATATTATTCAGGAAAATTAAATGTCTATAGTTTTAACGCACTTTTCTAGAATTTTTGAAAAACGGACAATTATGATACAAGTCGATAGTCTGAGATATCACTCGGATCCCCTTTTCTATATAAAGGAATAACAACTGCTGTTTTCAAAACATCAGAGAAGATACCAATGGTAAGACTTAAGTTAAAGATGTGTGGCAGAATATAAGCAATGCGTGGGGCAATCATTTTAAGAGCTTTGTTGCTAATGTTGTCTATTCCAAATGAGTTGGAATACCAGATGGAGAGATTGGTGGGAAGAAACAACTTTTAGAAATATTTTTATGGCAGATCATTTTAAGACAAATCTTATGGACATGAGAACCACAGCTATTCTGCTATCACTTATCAAACATCCATCTGTATTAATGATTTCTGAAATTGTTTTAGTATTATAACCTTTACCGATACTGTCATCTACAAAACGCCATTGACATTTCAGATTTTTCTTAGAGTGAAAGAAACTTTCTTGAATTTTAATCTGCAATCTTCGTACACGATTACGCACCTTTACATTATTGGGTTGATTACAAAAATAATAATAATTACTTTAAGTAGTTTGTTCGACATCCAAGTTTTAATTTTTTTTGCGGAGGACAAAATTAGCGCAACAAATGAAGCTTCGTTAATTTTCCTCGTATTGACCCATAGCACTGTTAGGGTCGCTCAATGACATAGTTTGCTCCTGACCATGTAGTAACAAAGAATTTAAAAGATCAAAATAAATATTTTAATTGACTTTGGAATTACATTCTTTTTACAAGGTAACTACCCGAATAGTTTTAGAACAATTAATTTATGATCTGAGAGCATTAAATCACATACCTCTGCTTGAAACTTAAATCTTGAATGTGGTTTCAGTCTCGTGAAAACGTGATTAACCCATTTGTTCCCACACTAATAATAAATTGTGTAAAATATTTGTACTTTAAATATTTTTTAAAACTCAAAATCCTTTCTCGAAATGGATTTTTTTTTTAAATATGATAAATAAACTAAAAACCATATATAACGGTAAAATACAAATTGAAATTTGACATTAAATACCGCAGTAGTGGCGTCGTAAAGTTAGTGACTTTTCTGTACCCATACAGGTACGGTGGGATCAAATGGGTTAATGCAACTAGATGTTATACTGGTAAAGCGAGTAGGTTCATTAACTAATGATATTAATCTGAAACTCGACATCATTTTTTTTTTTTTTTGGTATAATTTATTTATTTTCAAAAAAAAATTAATTTTACAATATATACATAATATATGGAAATTACAGTAATAAAGAGAACATATAAATGAAAAATATTTAAAGCAAAGAAACATAATAATATTTAATAATAATAATAATAATAATAATAATGATAATTATAAAAATAAAAATAAAGATAAAGTGTTGAGAATGGATATTATGTATGTAGCAAAATTAGTAATTCAACAAAATTGCATTGTATTGTTAAATCAGTGAGTTAAACGAAGTTCACAGTACATGGCTTAAACTGTACTCGGTTAAGTATTCACTAAAAAGTTTTTTCTTTAAGTACATTTTAAATTAAGCTATTGAACCTTCTTTAATTAAATTAGGTAGGTGATTAAATAATTGTTGTCCTATATAGAATAAACTGTTTTGTAAATTTTTTAATTTATAATTAGGTAATCTAAAGTTCAGAGCATTTCTAGTACTTCGATTAGTGACATTGACATTTTGTAATGTAGCATAATTCGTTTTATCAAATCTGCATTAATTTTAAAAATGGTCAATAAGTATGAATATTCAATTAGTTATTTTATCGGTAACATATGTTCATTGTTAAGTAAATATGACGGTGTGAATCTATCTAAATGCTTAATACTTTTAATTGCATTGTTTTGTAAAAACTGCAGTGGCATGATAAATGACTCAGGAGCAGAACCCCAAATGGTATTTATTTATTTAACCTACAGTAAATATACAATCGGTATGCAAAAAAAAAAAAAAAAGATCAGTGCAAACTATAAAAATATTAACGGTAGTTATACAATATTTTAGCACAAAAATAACATTTAACCATTATTTAATAATAGACATAAATTTAAACAACTCATTTCTAAACGAATTTCTTGTTAAGTTAAAATCGAATACATCATAAACCGAATTAAAGAGTCGCGACATTCTCAAAACTGGTTCCGAGAGTGCAAAGTTTGTAGAGACCGGATCAATATGTAACAAACAACTACGGCGCAAACAACGTGTAGGAGCGTAAAAGTTGAAACGAACCAGCAAGTCGACACAGTCTATTCGGGAAGCCAGAACATCTTGAACGAAGATAGCAGATGCAACGTCTCGTCGGTGGTCTAATCGTTGTAATTTTAATAATTTACAACGATCATTATAAGGAGGAAGTACATATTGGTGCACTCGCTCCGTAGGTAAGCCGCGAAGCGCGTACAAAAGAAACTGCTTCTGAACGCTCTCAATTCTGTATGAATGGCAATGATAAAATGGTGACCAAATCTGAGAAGCATATTCCAGAATGGAACGAACAAAGGACACATAAAGAGTTTTCAGTGTGAGTGGGTCGCAAAAGTCTTTACAATTGCGCTTAATGAAACCCAGCATAATATAAGCTTTTGAAATAATAGAATCAATGTGTTTGGTAAAAGCATAGATCAAAATATAATAAGATGTTCCAATTAGAACAAAAAATAAAAGTAAATGACGGGTACCTCCAATATACTGACGGGTACCATTATTTTGAATAAAAATTTAAAAGCATTTTTTCGGTTACTGTAGAAGTAAAACAAAATATATTTTTTCTGTATTAGTTTTTCTGTCTATTTAATATAAAAACATACACAAACAAAAAAAATATAAATGTAAGCAATTATTGTGGTGTTTGCCTTGCGTACATTTTTTTTTTTTTGCAATTTATAGATTTGGTTTTCTGTTCGTTTAAGCCGAATACTAGAGGATTACGACAGTAACTTTCTATGGTAATTTTTTAACATAATGAAAAAATTTCCAGCATTGATCTATGACTAAAGTCACCAATAATCAACCTTTCTTTCAAGCGATAAATTATATATTGTATTTTGTAACCATTTTTAAGGCTTTTTTAATATTTCTCCTGATTCTAAAACTTCCTCGTTACAAAATATTTGGATGAAATTCAAACATCCAAATATTTTGTAACGCGGAAGTTTTAGAATCAGGAGAAATATTCAAAAAAAGCTTGATAATGGTATGCAATACCGAAACATTGCTAAAAATTAATTAAATAAAACATTTTTTTAAAAATTCGTTGGTCTATAATTAAAGCCATTTTTGATAATTATAAAAAACAGACCAAATATTTACAATATATTAATGTAAAAAATATGTTCATCTTATACTTGACGAACTTCAGAGCGTCTATGCACAAAATGGCAATAAAATCAAATAAAAAGACAAAAAAATTTAGTTTTAATATTATTTTATTTAACTGAAACTACAAATTCATGATACTATAAACAAACCTTTAAACAAAAAATAATTCAATGATTAAATATGAAAACAAACTAAATATGTGCCGTCAAAGATATTTTTTATTGTTGCAAAATTCGTAATCGGGCATTCTTACAACTCTTTGTTGCCTGATTTACACTATTTAGCATCCAAAGGCAATGTCTTTTTAAAAGAACTAAAATCATAAATTTCAAGACTTGCATACGATGTTCTAAACAAATATTGGTTGAGGAAAACCATTCCGAGTATTGTGCAGTATTATTAGCTAAGTCGATGCAATTATCAATTATAATTTGTTTAATATTTTTTTCGTGGTATCTTTTTTCAAATATAAGTCGAAATTTTTCGATTTGCATTTTACATAATAAAAAGAAATCCTCTTGTGGAGATTTTAGGGATCCAAAACTGTTGTCGTTATAATAATTTTTGTTGTATAGCAAATGTTCATTGTTGAGTTGTATGACGTTATTTTTCGACAACATATCTTCCAAACATTGTGAGCATCCGATTTTACCCATTACTTTAAATAATACATAACCAACAAAGTACTTCATTGAATTTTCTTCGATTGGTGAAGCTACGTAAATTGTTCGCTCGATTTCACATAATGTCTCGCTTTGTTCTTCGGTGATATCTGCTAAATTAATATCGCTAGCCTGAGTGTCTTCTATAAATTCGCTTATTAAAAAATTATCTAAGTCTGCTTCACAATTAGAATAATTTGATTTAAATTGCAGTTTCGAAGATACTATTTGTGACAAAATATTATTGAATTGAAAAAGCGATGGGTTTTTGTTGTTGCCACCTTTATATCTCACCTGCGCAAATAAATTCTCTATTGGGTCTTGATTTAACCTATTTGTTAATAAGTAGCTTATACTTGAATTATTAAATAAGTCTGTTGCCAATAATAATGTAGCGTTTATTGTTTGTACTATCCCGTTTATACAATAAATAGATCTCGCCCCTTTGTATGTTATGTTTTTAAAATATAATAAACAATCGTTTAACGTTTGATAAACTTTGTTATTTTCTGTCAAGGCACATTTATAAGGGTTCGAATTAAATAATGTTTTACTGTTTGAATCAAATAAATTATTTGAAACTTCAAAAAATTTTGATGTAGATAAAGCAAGTTCTTGGTCGGTAAACTTTTTCAAATCTATGGCTGTTTTAATTCCAGCTACAACGCTCCTACTAAAAATTTGAGTGGCATACCGAACACGCATTTTTTCGAAAGTATTCGGATAAATATGTTTCGACGTTAGCTTGGGACAAAGCTTTGTGGTTGCATTTTTTTCCCAATTATATAAATGTTGAATCACGCTCCAACAAACAGTACCATCTGGACAATAATATTTCGTACCATTCAATAAATTATTGCGTAAAGACTTTATTAAATGGCAAACATCATAAAGGCAAAATATTTTTTGTGAATTATAATAAAAGTATGGTTGTTCCGATGTGGCATTCAAGATTTTGTAGCATTTTCTATTGTTGCTACCCTGATCACAAACTATCGCAGAAACTGTTAAACCAACTGTATCACAAATTTTCAAATTTTCATAGATCATTTTTTTAAGGTTTCCCCCACAAATATTTGTTTTCGTTGCATAGTAATTTAAAATAAACTTCCATTGCGAGAATATACCCCGAACCATAAAAACACAAACGGTTTGTGCTATAGAACGAGTTCTGAAAGAACCAAAATCCTGAACCCCTTGAACTTCATCGTGGACTGTATTATATGTCAGATTTTGTCTGAGTTTAATTTCATCGAAAATTAATGTAACAAACTTATCTCTATCATCTAGAGTCTCTACTGCATTTTTAAGTCCTTTTAATAAGATCTCGTTTGTACCAGGTCTTAAGTTTTTTATGGGCCTCCATCTATTGATAGATGATTTTGAGGGTAAATTGAACTTGAAGCAATTTTTCATAAAAAAATAAGTAGCAGGAGATTTAAAATAAAGTGTCTGTGCAATTTGCTTTTGGAAATTTGTATACACCTGTTTAGTGTTAGTTGCAGCAACCAACATTTCTACAAATGATTTCGTAGTAGGCTCAAGGTCACTTCTTTCGTTAAGAACATCGATCCATTTTTTTTTATTTTTCGTTACCAAATTCCTCGTTTTACGTTTTAGCATAATCACTTTAGAAATGAGAGATTTAATTTTGATACACTTTTGTTTTACATTTGCTTTTAGTTTTTCTGCTTCGATCACTAATTTGTTGTTGAGTTTTCTGTATTGATCAACGGTTTTAACAGCTCGTTCACATGAATTACATAACTCACTTGTAGCTGTTGAAGTTTGGTTAGATGGTACAGGGTAATTTGCTATTTCTTGAAACGATATATCGGATGATTGAGAGGGTGTATGTACTTTATTGTGATAAGTTTTTATGTTAGTATATCTGAGGGGAATGGATTGTGAATTACTTATCGCTAGTTTTAATGATGGAATGGCTTGATTTGTTAGTCTTTTTTTGCCTATGCACTTGGGATCAAAATGGTCACTACAGATACGTTTTTTTGTCAATGTATCCATTAACAGCGGATGCGGTTCTATTTGACATGCTGTTAGCCATTCCCGAGCCTGGTCTGTATTTTTCGGAAAACGGAAAAGTTTTAAAGAAGAATTTCTTCGTGTATTACCACAATTATTTATTATGCAACTCAATCCAGACGTTAATTTATTTTTATTCATTTTTATTTAAAAATTACACACTTTATTAATAAACGAATAGCGATCCACGTGGTAAAAGTAGATTCAAAACTAAACCGAAAATCTGAAATGTATAAAAATATATTATTTCATATTTTGTTTTGTGTTGTTTGTGTAATTGTGTGGTATTTTTATATAAAGCAAAAGTATCTAACACCAATATGTTTTTAATAGAGAAATACGCATTCGAAAACAAATGATGTTATTCTTGTTATACAGTAAACTAAAAAAATGTTTTCTTTTTTTTATTTTTCCAATCGCTATCATTATTTTTACATAGAACATTTTGTTGCTTGTGTATGGTTCATCTCTATATAATATGATCTTTGGTAAAAGTAAGATCATAGGAAAAGGTTACACCTAAGTCGGTTATGACCTCAACTCTGTCAATAGCGGTATTGTATAGAAAATATTGCTGAAGAACAGGTAAGTGTGTACGAGAGAATGTCAAAATCCTACATTTACCCACATTCAACAACAATTTGTTTTTAAATGACCAACTGCAAAAGTTACTCAAGTCATCTTGTAATTTAACACAATCAGAAACTCTTCTTCATATCATCTGCGTAAAGCAAACATTTTGCGAATTTAAAACAATCAACAACATCATTGACAAATAATGAGAATAAAAGAGGACCAATGTGGCTACCTTGAGGAACTCCAGAGGTAACTCGAAATAAGCGAGAACTAAAATCATTTATCTTAACAAATTGGTACCGATCAGACAGGTACGAATGCAACCACCTGATGGGGATAAACTGACAATTTAGTTTATCCAGCTTATCGATAAGGATCGAATGATCAGTTTTATCGAAAGCCTTCGAAAAATCGGTGTAAACTGCATCCATTTGTTGCCTACGTTCCAATCTACTATATAAATGTTGACAAAAACTGACTAGGTTAGTAACCGTAGACCTACCCGTGTAAAAACCGCGTTGAGCAGGAGAAATATAAATTTTTGCATGAAATATAAGAATTTCTGTACCATTGATTCGAAAAGTTTTGGTATGGCAGAAAGAATAGCGATTCCGCGATAATTGCTGATATCGCTTCTTCAGCCGGATTTAAAAATCGGACGAATGAAAGACAGTTTCCAGGGATCCGGAAAAATCCCAGTACGTATAGGCTCTTATTAAAGATTAGAGTCAGTGGATGGGCTAAACTCTCAGCACAATTCTTAATAAGGATAGGTGGAAAACCATCATGACCTGCCCCCTTATTACTATCAAGTTGAGATAAGCTATCATAAACTTCTGCTTCAGTAAACTGTAAAAAATTAAAATCAGAGCAATCGCGATTATTTATACATAAGCTTGGTACCAGAATCCCCAGATACTTCATAGACGGACTCAAAAAATTTTGCAAATAGATTAGCGATATCAGAGGGTTAACTTGCGGAAGAGTTCTGAAAGGTCATTGGAGTAGGAAACCCAACAACCTTCTTTTTACCATTTAAATAAAGAATATGCGACAAAATGTGACTAAAATATATAGAATAGGCAGCTTGCTCATTTAAATATTTGCCAATTTTTTTTAAGACTGCAATGTAAGGAGTTACTTTGTGTTGAATGGCATTAATATGATTAACAAAATTTAATTTTGGATGCAAATGAAGACCTAAATAAGAAACACATTCTACTCGGTTTATAATTTGACCACTATGTATATTTTATTCCTCTAAATATATTATCAATTTGTTTATTTTGAAAAATAATGAAACTGGTTTTCTGCGCATTCAGTGCTTATTTTGATGTAAATAAAATTTTAAAAGTTCCAAATCATCTTCCATTTGAACTTGTAATTCATCGTAAGACCGGCAACTATAAACTAGTGCAGCATCATCGGCAAACATTTACAAAGCTCCATTGAAATTTACTTCGAATAAATCGTTAACATATATTAAGAAAAACAAAGGCCCTAAAATGGAACCTTGCGGAACACCCGATGTTACATCACGAAAAGGTGACGAGCTTGATTTATATCTAACATATTATTGTTTGCGATTCTCTAAGTAACTGTTGATCAATTTTAAGCAGTTCCCGCCGATAGGCACTGACACTGATTAGTTTTTCTATTAAAATGATGAAATTAACACAGTCAAATTCCTTTTGTAAATCAATGAATAACACTGCTGTACATTTTTTGCTTTCAAGACTATTGTATATTTTCTCTGTTAAATTCAGTGATGCCGACAACGTGCTAATTTTTGGCAGGAATCCATATTGGTCTTTATTTTACAAATTATTTTCAATTAAATGCTCCAACAGACGCATTGTGAATAACTCTTTCAAAAATTTTGGAGATTACCGGCAAGACTAAGATAGGCCTGTAGTTCGATGGATTTGTTCTTTCTCCTGATTTAAAAATCGGAGTAACCCGAGCTGTCTTTAGCGAATTAAGGAATAACCCATTAAAAAAAGACAAATTTATCCAGGTCGACAGAGAGATAGATATTTTATTTTGCAATAATTTCAGCATAGTAACCGAAATTTTATCATACCCCTCAGCACATGTACTATCTAAACTGTCAATAAGCTTAGAAATTTCACTTTCAACAGTAGGATCAAAATTCATTAAACAATGTGAAGGCAATATTTTTACAGAAACGTAATTTGGGCGGTTTGTGACTATATTTTTAACTAATCCATTAATTCCCGATGTATGATATATCATACCACCGCATACTCAACGCTCCAATTCCAATACGCTTTTAATAATAATTTTTTTTCTTACTATTTAAATTAGCAAGCATGTTTAGGTTGCAAAACATCCATTATCCAAAATATAAACATATTTTAAAACCGTTATTTATAAGAAAAACTTTTGATTCCCATCATCGACCCTTTATGTGTGTCTATTGGCACGGCCAACAGGTAACTAGATCAACATTTTCCGTTATGTTTTTATATTTTCGAGTTAGTTTGGAGTATTATTAATGGCTTAAGGCCAATGCCGACAAAAAATATTGAATAACGGACATAAGGCACGTAAATTAAACATGACTAGTTTGCGTATGATATATCATCTTTAGAATAAAATGGGGCAAGCAGATCTCAAGCCGTAAAGTAATGGAACACTGTCTGAAGAATTAGTGCTTCAGAAAATATTTTTCCAACTAATAGAAAAGATATTGGGATAAACGCCATAGAATGTGCAACATTACATAGAATTGGTTTTGACTACTTAAACCAAATTTGTGGTTAATAATGAATGGGCTAATAAATCATTGATCGTAGTGAACTATGTATTTAGTTCCTGCACTACAATTATGGGATCAGTAATTATGGTATTATCTTTAAAAATTTCAATTTCTTTTATAAGGGACCACATTATTTTTTGATTTGTTTGGCTAACTAAAAATTGATTTGAATAGTATTCCTTTTTTAATTCATAAATCTTTTTCCGAACTAGTCCTTTGTAAAAATAAAATATCTCATTAAAATAAATATTGTCTAAGTAACTTTTATGAAGTTTGTAGAATTTATTTCGCTCTTTTATAATTATTCTAATATAGTTATTAAACCAAGGTTTTTCAAAGCTAGAATTTTTCGGTGACACAACTTTTATTTTTGTATTAGTCAAAATAAATTCCTGAAATACGCTAAAAAAAACATTAAAATCAATATTATCAGTATTCAGTTCCCTTATACTATCTACAACAGCCCTTTCATCAATAATTTCTATTCTACTCTTGTTGTTAGGTGGTTTATTTTTTAAAATTTTCATCAAAATGAATCTGTGATCACTTATTAAAATATCATCTAACAGCATAATACATTTTATTATTCAAATCAGAAATCACGTGATCTGATAGTGAAGTTGTGGTTGATTTTCTTGTGTAATGTTCTGAGCTAATATTATTTACAATATGAAAACCATTTATAGCGAGGACGCGATTATACTTTCCAACGCCAATTTTCTCTTTTTCAAATAAGTTAACATTAAGATCTCCAATAATTATTGCTTTGTGATATTTTTCTAGGATTGTATTAAAATAATTTAAGAAATTGTCTAGCTCCCGGTCTGTAAACACCTATTATTGAAACTTTAAGTAGTTTAGATTTTAAAACAATAACATCATTTTCTAAATAAGATTCAGAGTATAACAACTCAAATGACAATTCGCTTTTACCCACCGGGCCTGTTATCTCTAGTGAAGTGAAATCCCCTATATCCCGAAAGATTTAAAAATTTGGTTTCTGATTTGCTTAAAAATGTTTCAGTTAGAATAATTATAGCTACCTTTATTTTCTTGAGTAAATACATTTTTCTATATATTCAATTTTGTTCTTGAGCCGATTAATATTTATATACAATACGTCAATGCCTTCTATCAAATCCACAGCTCTATTAAACTGGTTTATATCTAGGAAATATTCATGATTTGTGTGAAATTCAATATCCATGCTCAACACATTAAATAATAATATGTTGTAAAAATAATAACAACTATCAAAGAAAAAAAAAAAACGTTAATAATAATAAATTAAAAAATAATTAATAATAATTATAATAACAAGGATGATTGCTTGCTATTTGATAGATGAGAAGTTGCTGTGTATTTGATGAAATAGATTGCACAGGAATAATTTAATTTGTATCGGTTTGCTGCGCTTCAAAAAGCGTAGTTATCCCTTGAATATCGCCGTTGTTTTGGTAATATAAATTCTACCGTTTTTGTATCCACTTTTGCTATTTTTTTTCAAGCTTTGTTGTTGCTTCAAGTAATTCAATATTTTAATATTTTCGCTTGTCAGCAAATCACAAATTAAAATTTTCATTCTAACAGCATTTCTTATTAGTTGGTCATTAAACAGAGGACCCATTTGGTACTTCTTCATTAAAAAATTCATTTTGGGTTCATGAGATACAAATTTAATAATTAGATTTGCCTTTGTTTGGTTTCGTTTTTGGATGATTTTATAACAATGTGACACATTATTAGTCCCAAAATTGTATAATTCATTCAGCTTCTGTAGAAGTTCACAACACATTAGGAATTCCCAAAACTATCACATCATTATTAAACTTGTCTTGCTTCATAACGTTGACCTCACCTTGCAATGTATTTTTATTTGCAATATTTAAGTTGGCTGATTCAGCGAAAAATTTACTTGCTGTTCCATTATGGTGGATTCAGCGAGAAAAATTTGCTAGCTCGTGATCATGAATTATTGAAATTTCGTCATCTTTCTTACCCCCTCCAATTTTTTGTTTACTTTTTCTTATGGCTGCTCTTTTAAAAAATTAAACAAAAAATTGGAGGGGGTAAAAAAGTTGACGAAATTTTAATAATTCGTGATCACGAGCTAGCAAATTTTTCTCGCTGAATCCACCATTAATTTTAATATCAGCAAGCGCAGAATCAAATTTTTCAACTGCTTCTGTCAAAACATGTATTTTAGTTGCAAAGTCAGTTAGCTGTGAATTTAATCCGTCTTGCCGATTTGCAGAATCCTCCAAACATTTAATTTCTGTTTTGATGCTTTCTATGCCAGATTCCAGGGTTTGCAAACGATTAGTATGGTGCTGTTGCTTCCTTTCCATCATTTCAAAATTCTTGGTTAATGAATCTGTCTACGCCACTAAAATTAAAAGTCAACCTAAAAGAAATATTATATTAATGTAAACGGAATGTCATTAATGTCTTGAAGATTTAAATTTACTTACCTTAAATTCACTTGAAATAACTCGATGAAATCAAATCACTGACTAGCATTCCCATCAGTTGATCGGTAATGGCACTAATGAAATTCCAGTTTACGATTTCTAAAATATAATAAGAAATGTAATTAGTTTTAATAATTTCAATTTTAGCTATTCAATTCACTTATCTGTCCAGAATATCCATACATAAATTTCGTTACAGCTGTAATACACTATTCTTATTGACAGCGACGATTTATATTTTCTGAAATAAATACATATAATTAATAAGTTGGATACGAAGGACATTTAATAGAATACTTATCTTTAAACACACTATTGTTATATCCACAGTATTATGTTGAGTTTTCTTATAATAATTACACTTTATAATTAAATTTATTACTTTAACCACAAAATTTAAAATAACAACAATAACAAATTAAATCAATGAAAAACGTCATGACAGATCAATTGCAATAAAGTTGGCAACAATTGGAAATAGTAGTTCATTGGCAAATTCACAATTGCACAAATTATTGCAGTTCTTCAATCACTACGTTGCTATAAATATTCAACCATTTTTATGACTATTAGAGTTCATTTTTCATTCGTACAAGACAGACGTAAATTAAATTGGTGTGAAGTAAAATTGTCGTCAAATTAAAATTTATAAAACTGAAAATTTAAAATAATAAAATTAAACAAGTTTGTTATTTCAAGTGTGAGAATTTAGTTTCTTTTTTGTTCCTGAAAATTAAAACCAGCGATACCGTGCCATACCGCACATTTATTGGTCCTTCGAGCCGGATCAAAAAGAAGCATAAACCGAGAAAATTCTTACACACGCGATATAGCGTGGGTCCGCCATTTTGTGGAAAGGAAAAAACCTTAAGTACAATTTTAATTTTTATTTTTTTAAATAAATAAAGTCAACATTACCGAAATAAATTAAAGTTTTATAATTATTTAATTGGTTTTATTAAATATTTGTTGTAAACGATAAACATTTATTTTTTTTTTGTAATTCGGTATTCAATTAAATTGATAAGCGATATCAATCAAATTACTTTTGCGTAACGTTTTGTGTTGTGAAACAAATTAATGAGTGCCGAAATGGAAGCTATCAAAAAACGACGTTCTGTTTTAAAAGGCCAAATTACCAAAATCTTGTCATTCGCGGAAAACATTGACGAATCAACATCAATGGAAGAGATCCAAGCACGATTGGAGAAAACAAGCGTCTTGTGGACCGAATTTGCAGCCGTTGAAACCAAATTATTTGAAACCCAACCTGATGCGACATCACAAGCGGATGAATTCGATGAGAATTACTACCACGCGGTGGCTTTGTTGAATGCTGCACTGCGTAAATCTCATACAGTGGCAAATTTAAATACCTCGGTAGTGCACGGTGAAACCACATGCCAAAATCAAACCTGTTCAAACGAAGCTAGGTTGCCTCGTTTACAAATTCCAACTTTCCAAGGTAACCTTCAAGAATGGCAAAGTTTTTTCGATCTTTTCAACAGTTCAGTGCATGAAAAAGTGACGTTGGCCTCTGCACAAAAACTTCAATATCTAAAGGGCCTACTCAAAGGTGAACCATCAGACCTCATTAAGCATTTAAGTATTACGGATGCCAATTACATAGAAGCGTATCAAATTCTTGTCAAGAGATATGATAAGAAGAAGTTAACCATCAATAATTACATCGATACCTTCTGCAAACAATCTACAATTAGCCGTGTTAATGCTTCAAACATTCGGAAATTAGCCGATACCAGTGAAGAAATTATTAGGGGGCTAAAGGCAATCGGCCCAAAGGGTGACTTACGCGACCCATGGCTAATTTACATCATAGTAAATAAATTAGACGACGACAGTAGGCAATTTTGGCAGCACGAATCATCCAAGATAGATCATCCCACGTTCCAAGATCTCATCGAATGTCTCCAAACCAGAGCAGATACGCTTGAGGGAATTCGAGAGATTACCAACCGACCAGTAACGAGGCTGATTCCAAGTGTGAGAGGCATACAAACCAACATCACTTCCAATTTGATGTGTCCATTATGTCAAGTCGAGCATATGTTATACCATTGCCCAAAATTTCGAGCTATGAACCTTAATGACAGACGATCATTTATTAACGAGAAAGGAAGATGTTATAATTGCCTTAGTGACTCACACACCGTAAAAACCTGCAAGGCTAATCGATCATGTCAGATTTGTCATAAACGTCACAACAGCTTGTTACATATTTCGCATTCGCCTAAACCGCAATCCGCATCACACACACTATCATTGCCGGCCACTAATACCATACAACGATCACCCAACCTAAATTCAACTGATTCGACTCCAACACTTGCCACTTCAATCAACGAAACTACATCAACAATTCCACAATCAACATCCATGTCGACAAGCGTAACTTCACTCAACATTCACCAGCCTGATGAAACCTTTCGAAATACATACATCAGTAATAAAGCTATATTACCCAACCAAACCAAGCTACCACTAAGTAATATTAACTTTCAATCACTGCTACCAACCGCAGTTGTTCACGTTACCGATGGCCATGGGCAGATGCAACCATGCCGCGTTCTGTTAGACTCCGGTTCACAGGCATCATTCGTGACGGAAGAGTGTGTTTCCCGTTTGGCCTTACCTCGACATAAGGCAACCATTACGATCAAAGGAGTTGGTTCATCCACAGCGGGGACCACTAGGGGATTAACGACACTACAGCTCACTTCCAGATTTCAGTCAAAACCAAATTTAATAGTAAACGCACTGATTTTACCGAAGTTAACAGCACCGATGCCATCAACAACCATCAACCCAAAATGTTGGGATCATCTCAAAACCTTACAACTAGCAGATCCAACATTCTTCCAACCAGGTCCCATCGACATCTTAATCGGGGCCGAATATTTCTTCGAAATCTTATCTGATGGCAAAATTCCTGGCGGTTCGGGCACACCAATTGCTCAGAACACGATCTTCGGATGGGTCATCACTGGAAATATAGCAACCAACCTTATAACCGATTCCGTACGACTCAGTCACTGTACGGAACTAGATATCGACCGCTCGCTTCAAAAGTTTTGGGACAGCGAGGAGTTACCAAATACCAACCAGCTAACCGACGAAGAAGTCCAATGTGAAAACCATTTCGCCAAAACCCACCGACGAACCACAGAGGGCAGATTTATCGTCAAATTACCTTTTGTCGAACCCCAAAAACCATTGGGAAGTACCAGAGATATGGCCATCAAGCGGTTATGTGCGATGGAAACCAAGTTTACCAAATTTCCAAATCTCAAACAAGAATACTCGACATTTATGCAAGAGTATATTAAATTAGGTCATATGGAACGCATATATCCAACCATTCCAATCACCGACCCAACCACATCGTTCTATATGCCACACCATGCAGTGCACAAACAAACCAGTACCACCACCAAGCTGAGAGTGGTGTTTGATGCCTCGGCTAAATCATCGACTAAGGTATCACTTAACGACAACCTAATGGTGGGACCAACTATTCAAGATAGTCTGTTCGCCATCCTAGTACGATTCCGAAAGCACGCAATTGTGTTCACAAGCGATGCGGAGAAAATGTACCGCCAGATCCGAATAGCTCCAGAAGATGCGACATTCCAAGGAATTGTGTGGCGAGAATCACCAGAGTTACCCATCGAGGATTGCCAGCTGTTGACAGTCACCTATGGAACAGCCTCCGCACCGTATTTGGCGACAAAAACCTTAGCAACGATTGCCGACAATAATTCAACCAAGTTCCCTTTAGCCGCAAAAGTCATTAAACAGGATATGTACATTGACGACTTGATGTCCGGAGCCAGTAACGAACAAGACGCGAATATTGAATATCATCAAAAATTTCCAGTTATATTACCAGCCAAACATATTATCACTGACTTAATTATTGATGAGACCCACACCAAATATCTACACGCAGCACAATCATTGATGGTATCCATATTACGTCAAACCTACTGGATACTAAATTGCAAAAATTTGGTACGACAAAAAATACACCGCTGCGTCACATGTACTCGGTACAAGCGTCACAATCCCAATCAACTAATGGGAGATTTACCATCGGCTCGCGTAAATTTCAAACATGCTTTCAACCAGACGGGAATTGACTACGCTGGCCCCATATGGCTGCACTCAATGATAGGAAGGCGAATTAAACCACACAAAGCATATATCGCCATATTTGTTTGCATGAGTAGCAAGGCAGTCCATATAGAGCTGGTCAGTGACCTATCAACCAATGCATTCATAGCCGCCTTGAAAAGATTTATGGCAAGAAGAGGAGTGTGTTCCGATATATTCAGCGACAACGGCACCAATTTCGTTGGCGCAAAAAACCAATTCCAAGACATCTACAAATTAAATAAATCAATTCAACATAATAATTCAGTTTCTACTTTTTTATTAGATTATCAAACTAAATGGCACTTCTCACCACCATCCGGACCAAACTTCGGCGGATTATATGAATCAGCCGTCAAATCAACTAAATTCCATTTACGACGAGTATTGGGAACCACAGTACTCAATTTTGAAGAGATGTCGACATTATTGGCTCAAATTGAAGCCATATTGAATTCACGTCCGTTATGCTCCTTATCATCAGGCCCAGACGACATCAATATGCTGACCCCGGCTCATTTTATTTTGGGTCATTCATTAACGTTGCCACCTGATCGAGATATTACCGCGACGAATATAAATCACCTGACCAGATGGAGACAAATCCAACATATGACCCAACATTTTTGGAAACGATTCTATATGGAATACTTAACTACACTCCATAATCGTTCGAAATGGCAACATAAAAATGTTAACCTTCAAGTAGGTGACATTGTTTTGATTCGTGATGAGATCACGCCACCAGCAAAATGGCCCTTGGGCAAAATCATCGAAACACATCCCGGTGCAGATGGACTGGTACGAGTGGTTTCAATACAAACACAATCCGGAATTTTCAAGCGCCCAATCACCAAGGTAATCGTATTACCAGTATCTTGAACCTTCGTTCAACGTCGGCGGCATGTCTACGCCACTAAAATTAAAAGTCAACCTAAAAGAAATATTATATTAATGTAAACGGAATGTCATTAATGTCTTGAAGATTTAAATTTACTTACCTTAAATTCACTTGAAATAACTCGATGAAATCAAATCACTGACTAGCATTCCCATCAGTTGATCGGTAATGGCACTAATGAAATTCCAGTTTACGATTTCTAAAATATAATAAGAAATGTAATTAGTTTTAATAATTTCAATTTTAGCTATTCAATTCACTTATCTGTCCAGAATATCCATACATAAATTTCGTTACAGCTGTAATACACTATTCTTATTGACAGCGACGATTTATATTTTCTGAAATAAATACATATAATTAATAAGTTGGATACGAAGGACATTTAATAGAATACTTATCTTTAAACACACTATTGTTATATCCACAGTATTATGTTGAGTTTTCTTATAATAATTACACTTTATAATTAAATTTATTACTTTAACCACAAAATTTAAAATAACAACAATAACAAATTAAATCAATGAAAAACGTCATGACAGATCAATTGCAATAAAGTTGGCAACAATTGGAAATAGTAGTTCATTGGCAAATTCACAATTGCACAAATTATTGCAGTTCTTCAATCACTACGTTGCTATAAATATTCAACCATTTTTATGACTATTAGAGTTCATTTTTCATTCGTACAAGACAGACGTAAATTAAATTGGTGTGAAGTAAAATTGTCGTCAAATTAAAATTTATAAAACTGAAAATTTAAAATAATAAAATTAAACAAGTTTGTTATTTCAAGTGTGAGAATTTAGTTTCTTTTTTGTTCCTGAAAATTAAAACCAGCGATACCGTGCCATACCGCACAAATCTATTGCCTTATTATTCGAAGACATTTCAATAAATAATTCTTGTATAACCTGCATTAGATCTGCGTTGGTTGGTTCGTTTTTTTTAAATAATTTGTCAATTTGAATTTTACGTAATCGGTGTGACATTTTACCTTTCAACTATACCAACAAATGTTCACTTAAAAGTTCACAAAATTATTAATATTTATCCACAAATAAAATCACACAGAACAACCAAACACAAAAAATAAAGAAAAAATTCTCCGTTTACCAATTATACAAATTATCCAACAAAAAGTCTGATTTTACTTTTTTTTTTTTTTTAGTTTTCCTTTTCGAAAACTATCCACTTATCTTAATTGTTATTACCAAATGCACCAGTTTCAATTTTTGCGGCATTCATTTAACATTCAAATTATATTTTTCCTCTACAAAAATTTTCACAACTTACTCGCTGTTTTCAAATGTTTAACGGACGATTTAAATTTAAATATCCACCTTTAATATAACCGATAACACCTCCGGCCGAATAATCATTGTTACAAGCATCAATAGTATTATACTCATGCACTTGAAAGCCAGATTTCTGAAAAAAATAACAAATCGGGTAATACATTATAAGCAGCAAAGTGAGCAAATATAGAATCACTATTTCTTCGGAGACTACGAGCTTTTTGATGAATAATCCAAAATTTAGATTTTTTATTTAAATCAGGTGGAGGTGAAACTGCAGTGTTAATAAATGAATGCGAATGACTTAGTGTTTTGACTATGAGTCAAGGTTCCATTACAAGTTTTTAAGGTCAGCCCCATAATTTATAACATACAATTCACCCTCATCTAAATTTCTCATTAAAATTTTAGAGTTCCGGATCCACGGCTGTTTATAATTCTTCTCGATCTAGCTTATAATGCTTGTAGTTTATAATGCTTCTCGATCTTTATAATGCTTCTCTATTATTTATAACGATTTATTTGAACGATCTCAACCCTAGAACAGATCAATGATTTTTTTTTTCTTGCTTGAACAAATTTGATCTCGACTTAACTGCAAAAATCATTTCTATAGAATATCATAAAAAATAAAATCTCATAATGTTTATTAAATTCTAGACAATATTGGAATATAAATGTTTAAATACGAATGTTATGCCAAAATGGCACAAGACTCATAATTATAATTTATTCGAAAAATCAAAATTCATTTATTTGTGAATTCTTTAAATCATATAAATTTTACCAAAAAGTATCATTATTTATTTCGACTATTTTATACAAAATAGATAAATTTTCAAGAATTCAATTAAGCAAAACATAAATTCTCCATATTGCATATTAAAATATTTTCTCTTACAATAATTTTTATGTTTTGCAAATTCTTTTTTTTTCTTGATAGTTTGCCAAAATATTACAATCGACAATATTTTATAATTCATTAATTTTCCGATCTAAATTTTTATATTTATGAAAATTTGAAAAATCTTTTCATCACAATAGTAAAATTTTTTTTTGTTGATAATAAAAAGACACAAATAAAAATAATAATGATCGGAAATCTATTCAATTACAAAATTCATAAATCACCAAAATAACAATACACTAATTTGTGTTCTTTGTTATATATGCACAAATGAAATATGTAAAGCACTGTGAGCTTTTTTTAAAGTTTAAATCTTTTTCCCTTTAATTTCTATCACATACACGAGTGTTCCTCGTACATATATTATTTTTTATATATGGGACTAGGTGTGTGTAAAATTATGTATAGATATCTCGTACCTAAATTTAAAACACCAGCAACAACATCAAGTAAAGAAAATGGGGGGAAAATAACCGAAAAATAGACGTAATGTAATAATTATTTATTGATTTTCGATTATATTTATATTAATTTTTCTACTTCTCCTCCTTCGTCGTTTTCACATGTTCTTGCTCCTAAGCAAAAAGATAATTTTCCATTAATTTGGAAATGGGTGAAATGGGAAATAAAAATATGTATATATACCTATATATCTAACCTACATAGACTAAAATTTGATTTGTTGTATATAGTTCTCATTTACCTTTATCTATGATACTAGGTACATATGTATACACAAAAGGGTAAGTTTTTGATTAGTTTGATTGGAAATCAAAATGTTTACATATCAACTTTACTGGCAGACCGAATATTATGATTATGGTGATGATGATGATGATCACACAAGCGGGGTGTTAATAAAAAAAGCGTAGTAGACACAAAATAATGGCTGTATGTTGTTTTATATTTTCTATAATAATAAGTTGTGATGGATTTCAATTAATTTGATTGAATTTGGTGTTCATTATAATAATGACCTTACCAATATTATTTATTGTTGATCAATATTAATTTTACTTGATAGCTTGTTATGAGATACAATGAAATTTTTTGGACAGAGCGAGTATGATTTATCATGACCAACGTTTAACTTTTGATACCGTATAATACCTGGAAAGTCTGGCATAAGGGTATCATTTTAAAATTTCAATACCCTCTCAAGTACAAAATCTAAAATTTATTTTCTAAGAGCTGGTGGTCGCGCTACACGGTCAAAGGCTAAAGTTTAAAAACCTACAAGCAAACTATAATCGAAGGGACCAGTTTAAATTGTTAGGTTTCAGAGTTTAATTTTTTTTAAGTACACATTTTACTTAAAATTTTTATTTAAAAAATTGTCAAAATCCTAAAAGAGATATTATTGATGTCAAATATTTTAAAACATTAACCACTTTTGTTTTAGAGGTTGAACGTTAGTTTTGTGCCATGTTTATTATAAATATATAGATCTTAAAACATGAATAAATAGCAATTCTTTTTCCAATCGAATCAGTAACCACGCATTGATTGATTGATTGATTTCGATGTACGACCAATCCTAAGCAAGTGATAGAGACAATCAAGATCCTGTATTATGCCTACGTGAGATCTCAACTTGAATATGCTGTCAACATCTGGTGTCCTTTTTACGACGAACCTATCAGAAAAATCGAGAGTGTCCAAAAAAAATTTATACGGTATATAACGTGTAAAGACGGATGGGATTATGACCATGACTTACCGCACCACGTTAACCTGAAGCGATTACCATCATATGCTACTGGATGCAAAACCTATCAAATGACAACATTGGCAAATAGACGAGAGCTTTTAAAGTGTTCGTTTATTGGAAATATTTTACTTGATCAAATCGATGCACCATCCATACTGGAATCAATTAAAATAAAGGCACCGAGTAGGAATTTAAGAGATCATGAGTTCCTTCCTCTAAATAAACACAGAACAAACTATGGTGACAATGAACCGGTAAACATGATATCCAAGAGTTTTAATAAAATCGACCATCTGTTCGACTTTTACTTAAGTAAAAACAGCTTTAAACGTAGGTTGAAGCAACATTTTGCTCCAACCTAAAAATATTTTTAGGTCAATTTTTATTCTTTTTTTTGTTTAAAATAATTTTTATTCTACCATGTTCAGTATGTTATAAATTCAAGTCATATTTGTAGACTTTTCTCAGTATAAATAAATAAATAAATAAATACCGTAAGAGCAATATGTAGTTGAGCAATATGGTGAGTTCAGCATAGTATGATATTTAAACAAATCCACGCGCCTGTACCAAATTTTAAACATTTATTCTTTCAGACAAGGTCATTGTTAATATCTCAAACCTCAAATTGAGCCTTTAGCAAATTATATGAAAGGCCAATTAGGATGGAACTTATCTATTTCTTGACGGATTTTTGTGAAATTTGACATTCTGGAAATGGGATTCTAAAATTACTTTTGGATAAAATTCTGGAATATGGCAAAGTTACTTGTCTATTTCTTAAACAATTATGATGAAATTCGACTTGTGCCTTTAAAATAGGTACACTAGTATTGGTAGTCTAAAATAATTTATAGATGCTATTTTGGAATATGGTCAATTAGGAGAGAACTTATCTATTTCTTAATGGATTTTAGTGGAATTTTACATATGCGATGGGAATGGGTTTCTAAAGCTATTTTTTACATAAAGTACCGCAATATGGCCAAGTGGAATGCAATTTTGCTACACGCTAACAGAAAAATAATAATAAAATTTGAGATTGGGAAAGAGGATTTAATTAATATTTCTTATTCCGAAACTCTACTCTATCGTTAGTAGTTGCAATACTACGGGACGTGTCCACCACACACTAAATTTTTCTAAACTTACCGCTCTGACAGCAAATACTTAGAAAACATAACCAAAAGTTTAAAGAGGAGGACTAGTAAGAAAAGTTTCTAACCGAAACTTTATTACGGAGATAATCTTGATCGTTTAGCAATTGAAATAGTATACCTAAACGCTGTCTCAAAGAAACTTCAACAGCTGCATAATTCACAGAAACCTAAACAGAAAACATTATAGAAGCCATATTGATATAGTTCTCACATCTTCGGTTAAAAATATTGTATTTGGCCACATTTCCTTCTGTTCATTGGAAACGACACGATGATCTTATTGACTATATTCCAGAACTTTATCCAGAAATCATTTTGAAATCCCTTTTCCAACGCGCATGTCAAATTTCATCATATGAGCCGTTCATTTTGAAAGTGGTGCAAGTCCATTTTTCAAAAAATTTAAGTTAATGATAACAATAGATAAATAAAAGTATAATCTTTCTAACGGTGAACAATTTAAAGTCAAAATAAAAAAATAAAAATCCCTATTACTTGTCCAAAAAATAAGAAAATTCAAAATCCCGTATATTTTTCCATTTATTGTTTCTCTATTCCTTCATTTTCTCGTTTCAACAAAATGTGGACTTGCCCCACTTTCAAAATAAACATCTCATATCGTTTAAGGAATAGCAAAGTTCCAGCCATTAAGTGCCGACTTGAGCAGACGGTTCAAATTTGGTTCGAGTTAAGTTGAGCTAAAATTGAGTTAGGGTTTAGTTAGCTTGTATAGAGTTTATGTGAGTTGCTCGGTTGGGGAATTATTTAAGGGTTCATTTGGGGTTAGGCTAATGGTTAATTTGAAAGTTGATGTGGGATTGATTTGGTGATTCAGTTGAGGATTGTATTCACGGTTAATTTGGTGATTGCAATTGATTTGGAGGTTTAGTTGTAAATTGAGTTATAGGTTGAGCTGAAGATTGGATTAAGAGGTTCAGTTAGGGATTGATTTGGTAGTTGAATTGACCGAAGTTCTGATCATCTTATGAGGTTTTAGCCCTTTTTATTCTATGTTTATACAGGGTCTTTCAACAAGAGCGCTTCAACTTTTTTTTTGAATAAAACACAAACTGTTCGACTTTTGAACGAACTTTTTTTTTTATTAACGAATTTGAACATATACATTTAAGTATGAAACTCGATTTCTTTTGCATGACCACCGCGTGCACGTTTTACGAAGTCCAATCTTTGAACCCAATTTTCGACCACTCTTTCGCATAAATCGGCCGAAATTCCAGCAATTTCACGTTCAATATTGGCTCTGAGCTCTTGCAACGTCGCCGGCTTATTGGCATAGACCAATGACTTCACATAACCCCAAAGAAAATAATCTAGAGGTGTCAAATCACACGAGCGCGGCGGCCACTGGACGGGCCCATTTCGCGAAATAACACGCTCATCGAACTTAGTTTTCAATAACGCGATTGTGAAACCACATGTCGTCCAAGTCCATTCCATTCAATTGCGGCCAAAAAAAGTCGTTTATCATATCGCGGTATCGATTTCCATTAACAGTAACGTGGCGATCGTTATCGTCGATGAAAAAATATGGCCCAATGACGCCGCCGGCATGTAATCCGCACCAAACAGTGACTTTTTCGGGATGCAACGGTGCCTCATGAATCACGTGTGGGTTGCTTCCTGCCCAGTAACGCATATTTTGCTTGTTGACAAATCCATTTAGCCAAAAGTGAGCCTCATCGCTAAAGATGATTTTTCGGTGAAAATCTGCATCATTTTCGATTTGCTCTTGAGCCCAATTCACGAATTGGCGTCGCTTCAAATGGTCAAACAACTTTAGTTGTTGTGTCAGCTTGATCTTATACGGATGTAGGCCAAGATCTTTACGTAAAATTCGCCACAATGATGTCACAGAAAGGCCCAATTGTTGCGAACGTCGTGTGAGCGACACATTTGCGTCTTCTTGAACTGAAGCCCTGGCGGCTGCGATGTTTTCAACACTTCGAGCACTTCTTGCTCTCGAGGGTACTGGAACATTATGTAGCGAAAACGTAGACTCAAATTTTGCCACTATACGGTCGATTGTCGAACGGGCTGGTTTGTTAAATGAACCGTAAAATGGCCGTAATGCTCTTAAAGTAGCAGCAACAGAACGATTATTTTGATAAAAAATTTGCACGATTTGCAATCGCTGTTCACGTGTGTAGCGTTCCATGATGAAATGTATACTAATGAAGTTTCCAAATGACAAAAGAACAATAAAAAATATGGCGTCGTTCGCCGTCCCTATCGGAAAAAAGTTGAAGCGCACCTCTTGAAACACCCTTTATTTACATTTAATTTACTAATTTTCATACAGTAATTAATCCTTTGCGTTTTTTAGGGTTAGGTTACAGGTTAACGGAAAAGTAACACTGACGTGTTGTAGTCTTCCCATTCCAGACAGATTTAAGAAACAAGTCATTCAGATCCCTTAAAAATTAAAGTGGAGGCAGATTCTTGTCCACAAAAAGTCATTTTTTGCCCACTGTGCGTCGAGTGTTGGCCTTATTGGTGCTGAATTCGTCTTGAATTTTTGGCAAAAATAGCTCATAATACCTCAATCGCTCAATCGGCGACGGTTTGCATGGGAGAGTGCGGCCATTTTCAGTCCATAGGTAGTCAAGGTACAATTGTGATGTTATGTATGGTAATGATGGTTTTGAAAGGTAAATTGTGCTTGTATCCTTCCCCTTGATAACCCCATGATTTTCATAACCATGGACGTGGGGACATTGACCGGTTTGATGGCGGTATGCTCTCAGAAACAAGTCTTGATAACACGGCTGACCAATTGATGTGGTATATGAACTGTCGAAGACGTTTGCTAGGTGTATGGAGAGGACGATGACCAGCTTGCTATTTCTCGTCGAGAACGCGACGGATGGTTAACAGATGGTCTTGGGAAAGATGATGGTAAAGCTAAATGCTCATCAAGCTTTTCGATAACTTGGCGTATATTTTGTACCCAATGTTACATATGGTTATTTGTCTATCGCCAGTGACCCTGGGTTTCTTGATTTTGGGGTTGCAAATCTGTATGGTTGATCTTCGATGGATGGAGGCCCCATTGAGTGGTAGTCTAAGTCTTCCTAAAAATAGAAAAGAAAAAATTTCGACAACGAATTTGTTCTTAAAATATTAGAACTCGCACTTCTGTTGGTTTTTCCCACTTTCTCCAAGCCATCAAAAAATTTAATACTGAATTTTGGTGGGCTGGGGCATCTAAAAATTTTTCGAATTTATGCTTTTCTTCTACTTCTTCAACAGGATTTTCTTGGTAGTTAATAACACGGCTTGAAAATGAAGATGACGGCTGGTCACTATATGAACGTGAGCTTTTCGGTAATATCTAAAATTTTTTTTAAATGATTGCCTATTTTACAACATAAATCCCCACCAATAATATTTCGTTATTAAGCATAAACACTTCTCTATGTGTTAATGATGATTTTATTTTCTAAGTGAAACCTGACGCTACGCCATTCTTTATAAAATTGATCGGAGGTGAAATGTACGGATTGAAGTCTTTTTATAACCAGGGGTAATGCATATATTAGTATAAAAAAATATAAATTGCGGAGTGGTTGTTGATCAGTGTATTTCTAACTCTTGACTCCGACTCCGCAGCCTTGGTTTCAATAGTGAACCGACGGAACTATTGACTTTTATTTCTGAGACTAAATGGCATTAGAAGGAATTAGAAAAAGTAAAATAAAATATTCTGGCAATGACGACCGTTTTATGAGCGTGACGATTTTGCAATCAAATCTACATGGAAGTATTTTGAATGATTTGGTTTTATATTGAATTAGGTTTGAAGGCCAAACCAATACCAAACACCACGTCCAGAATCAAATATTGTGAAAAATATATCCATTACCTAAAATAAAACTAATGGTTTAGCATAAACCACAATAAACTTACTCAGTAAACATATACTATGTCTGTATATAGGCGTACACAAAAACTTATTACAAAGTGTTGACCAACAATATAACAATAAGTTCCCACAGCTATATAAATACACGGCATATATTATTATAATGGATTGTGAAAGCACACACAGACAATGACTACCACAACGGTTATTTTCCATTGTGAAAAAATGATGGGAAAACATTTGTATTAATTTGTTATTTGTAGACGAGACCGAAACAATACAAAGTGAATAGAAAATTAGGAAATGATAAAAGCTTTTATATACGAGTAATGAAATGTACACGATTGAGAGATAACAAACAATAAATAAAATTTTAGCATTTATTTTCGATAATTGAATAAATTTAATTTATTTTAAACAATTCGAACGATTCGAACATTTTTTATTTTGTGTGTAATTAATTGATTTTGTATTTCAATTGATTTGCGTAATTTTGGATAGTGTGGGTAACATTATGGATGGATCATCATGTTTACTATATACAATTAACACAGTTTTAGATTAATGTACAATTAATGTTTGTAATGTAAAATAAACTGTAAAAATCGACTTTGTTGAGGTCTCCTTACTATTCATATAATAATACAACAATTATCGACGTCAGCCGGTTTAAATCACTTTCCACAATCTTTTACAATATAATCGCATCATTTCAGGAAACCAAAGTTACAATTATTAAAATTGTTGTGTAAAAGAGGCCCGATCTTTGCGCATTGATATCTGCAAATTGTATTAAGCTGGTTTAACTAGTTTTGGTTTTTAAAATTTTTTAAGTTAACAATTTACGAACAAATTTCGAAGCGGCTATTTGGCAACCGCTGACAACCAAAAACTTTATTTATTGACCGATTTGGCTACAATTTTGTATGAATGTGTTTTTTTCCGATACAAATCGAAACATCAGAATCTATATTTCGGAAAGGTAAACAATTTGTAGTGGGGCTATTTTAAAAAAAATTTACCCTCGCCCTTACTCAAAATGGTTTATCTTTCCGAAAATATAGAATATGACTTAAGTATGAGGAATAAAATATGGACAAACAAAAAAAAGTAAAAAAAAAATTATTTACTAATCAAACGATTTTAATCCATAATTTATTTAAAACTTTAATTCTTAGATAAAATTTACAGAAAAATTTGCGCTCCATATCTATTCGCTTTCCTGATCCTTTTTGGCACTCTTTTCATAGCCGCCTGCGTTCCTGATGTATCGATCTTCTTTAAATCTCTTTTTATCTTTCTAATAAGACATTCAACATTTTTCGCACGATATCCATTGCTGTATACCATTCTCTTCAGATTTGCCCAAAAAGTTTCAATGGGCCTTAGTTGTGGAACATTTGGTGGGTTATAGTCTTTAGGGATAAATTCGATTCTGCGTTGACGTAAATCAGATAACGTTGCGTTGGCATAATGTGAAGATGCCAAATCAGGACAAAAAATCGTTTTATCATTTTTATGATATTTATTTATAAATTTCTGAAGCACAGGTAAACATTTGCTTGTGTATGTTTGCGCATTAACCGCTAAACCACTTTTGAAAAATACTGGGTCACTGACACCTCGTTCGCTAATAGCCAACCACAACATAACTTTACCTGGAAACTTGGTCTTATGAATAAACTTCTCCTTTTCTGGTGCTTTGTGATCGGGAGACTCGTAGTAGTATTTTGGCTGCCATTCGTTACCTTCAACAGTGAAATAACTTTCATCATCCATCACACATTTATACGCTGAAGAAGCGGCGAAATATGTTTGGGAAAGCACTCTTAATCTAGATTTGATTGTAGCTAATTGTTTGTCTGTAGTTGCTGGTGCCGATTTTTTGGGTTTGCGTTAAATATTCATACTTTGTAAATATTTCTTGATAGTTTTTGGGGCAACTTGATATTTTTTACCCAGTTTTCTGTACGATTTTGCAGTTCGACCCACTGTTTCACCTTTCAATTTCATTCGAACTTTACTACCTTGTAGTTGACATTTTTTACCAGAGCCGGGTTTTCTTTCCACAGGTTTATTATTCTCAAACAGTTTAATTGTTTTGTAGATAAAGGATTTTTTGAATCCAAGATCCTTGAAGTAGTGAAAAATCTGGTTTTTTTTTTTGTCTGGATTTTCCTGACAAAATTTATAAATTAATTTACGACGATCTACTTGTAACAACGACATTTTTGTAACTAATTGTAAAATGACGCAGTTGTAATGTATTTTTTATAAAATATAGGGGAGTCACCTTATTTAAAAACAAGGAAATTTTTATTTTTGGTTGTACAATACAAATACAAACACATTTTACATTTGTCCATATTTCATTCCTCATACGTTATATGTTTCGATTTGCATTGCAAAAATACACATTCGGTACTTACTTTTAGCCAAATTCGTTAATAAATAAAGTTTTTGGTTGCTGGCGGTTGCCAAATCGGGTATGGGTCAAAGGGGTCCCGGTCGATACGGCATATTTCATTACGGAATATGAAAAAATGTCATATTTCAAAACGGCATATTTCAAAACGGCATATGGTACACTACGGAATATGGTACACTATGGCATATTTCAAAATGGCATATTTCAAAACGGCATATGGTACACTACGGAATATGGTACACTATGGCATATTTCAAAATGGCATATGTCAATTCGGCATATGGTACACTATGACATATTTAAAAACGGCATATTTTAAAACGACATATGGTACGTAACGGCATAGGGTTGGCCACATCTTACTACTTTTCAAAGTACTGTTTCTGAAATCTTTTCTCCAAAATCTTGTTTTACAAAATCATGTCACCAAAAACTATACTTTACGTTTACTTTTTTATATGGATAATAGTTATTTATGGTACTAGTGAGCAAAACGAGATATTATCCACAAGGGATAAGCTTGTCCCACGAGGCGATAGCCGAGTAAAACTTCATATTATCAGTTTTTTATGAGCTATTCGAAATTCCTTGTTCTCATTCCATTTATTTACTTCCTACAAGAATTATTTCAGATTTTGAAATAGCTTCAGTTTCTGCACTAAAAAATTTCCTGCCGAAAGATGAATTAGGCAAAGACAAATATTTATTAAAAACCGAATCGACAAAATGAGATCTGGTGAACATTTATATCCAAATAAAATATGTAGAAAAAGAATAAAAGCATAAATATATCATGATAAATCGACGGCCTAAAGAGGAAACGTCTTCCGTTAAAGGCATCGTAAATAACATAGCTTTTTATGGATTTGTAGCACTAATCCATTAAATCTAGTTTAATTTTTATTATATTTTTTCAAACACATCTCAAGAAGAGAAACTAACTTGTGAGATTATAATTTTAAATAAAATGTGTTGCATACACACATGTGTGTATGCAAATTAATTATTAAAATTTGTTTTATATTAATTGAATCTGAACCTTTATCTTAATATACATAAATGTGTGCTCATGTGAAAAATTAACTTAAAATAAGGGACTTGAAAACTGGATTGGATATGTAATCTTGCATTACAAAATATTCATTTGCATTAAAAAATTTCGCATACAAAATTTTGCATTACAAAATATTGCATAACAATTTCCCATACATTTTTTTCTCTATTCTGAGGAAAATAAATTGAAGAAAAATGGCATCGACTAATTTAACTTAGAATTGTAGAGGCTAACGGCTTCGGTAACTCTCACGGGCACGCGGGAGGTCGCTGCGCTTCCCCCCGCTTAGCCCTCCGAGGGGCTTTAGGTTTGAACTTCGGGGGACGTAGGAGCCGGGATCAGCAAACATGTCGTACTGCGTCCCGCACATAGGAGCGGATTATATAGAATCTATTAATGACACCTACTGCAAAATAATTGCACTATTCGGTTATGCAAGATTTTGTAATTGCAAGATTTTGTTAATGCAACATTTTGAAATGCAATATTTTCATAATCGGTTAAAATAGTCAAGCTTCAATCTAATTGACAACAATCTAGAGTTTTATCACAGAGAATTAAGAAGAAAATTCTCTGTGGTTTTATCTAAAAACCATTTTAGAACCCTATTTTCGTCTTATAAACGAGTTCATACTAGTGATTCGAAAAAAGTCATTACTAAAATAATAAAAAATCCTAGAATAAATGCGCTGTTATCCAATTATGTTGCTAAATTTTGATGTTGGTATAAAATTAGTTCCTTCTTTAAAAATAATTTCAATGAATAAGAATAAACCGGAAGGGCCAATATACATATTTTTACTTTTAAAATTAGATTAAAATAAAAATGAAAAATTAAGAAAAGCACTTCCCGATTATATCTTTATTACCAATAATTTTATTTCCGTGTGGAGAATAAATTTAATTGCATTAAGTGAAGGAAAATTCATTAAACTGCATTAAGCGAAAAAAAAATTGCAATAGGTAAAGAGCAATTTTAGAAAGTATAGGGTAACTTTATAAGTTGATGATTAAAACCATTTTAGAATACCATTTCCATCATATTTGTCGAATTTCATCATAATCAGTTATGAGATATCCAAGTTGCATAAAAATTGCCATATCTCAGAACTTTATCTAGAAACCATTTAACAACCCCATTTCCATCACTCCTTCTAAATTTCATCATAATCGGCCAATAAATAGACAAATTCTATCAAAATTAACCATATTCCAGAACTTCTACTAAAACTCATTTTTGGATCCCAATCCCATCACACATGTCGAATTTCATCATAATCATTTAAGAAATACCCAAGTTCCATCATGATTGGCCATGTTCTAGAAATTCATCTAAAATTCTTTTTAGAAGACCATTTCTAACGTATACTTATGTTGAATTTCATCATATTCGGTTAATTAATAGGTGAGTTCCCCTCTAATTAGCCATATTACAGAACTTCGTCTAAAATCCGGTTTAGTATTCCATTTTCATCGCACTTGAAAATTTCATCACACTCGGATAAGAAATAGCCAAGTTTTAGAAAATATGCCATATTATACCATATGCCATATGAAAATATGCCATCGTGTACCTTATGCCATAGTGTACCATATGCCGTTTTTAAATATGCCATTTTGAGATATGCCATAATGTACCATATGCCGTAGCGTACCATATGCCGATTTGAAATATGCCATTTTAAAATATGCCATAGTGTACCAAATGCCATATTTTCATATTCCATTTTGAAATATTCCGTTTTGAAATATGCCATGTTGAACGGATTCGGGGTCAAAGCAGTGTTTTTTAACTCCAGCGATTTTAATTTGACATTAAAAAAATCATTAAGAAACGGCTTAGTTTTATTTATATTGGAAGTAACTTCCTTTATGTTTTCGTGAATCCCTTCAATCGAAACAATGTGGTTTGAGTTAATTTTCACTCCAACTTTCTTAACAGAATTAATGATTAAACCACGAATATCGCCGTGCTTTAAAGGATGGCTACTGATCACAATATTTAATATATTATATCGTTGCTTACACTTATCATTTTCAGTTCCTAGTAGGTTTAATTTGTTGTATTAACTTTTTTCCAGTACGCGAACTCTGGACATGATCGCATCATTCTACAATTTAAGTGACGAAACGTTGGCTTTTAAATTATCCAGCGACGAAAGTTTTTAACTGCCTAACTTATGATGTAATTTATTGAATCGGAGATGTCATCGTGTTGTAGTATTATTAAGTATATAATAATTAAAAGACAAGTGATGTTCATACAACATTCCAAAAACAAGCGAGCGTTTTTTTTTTCAAACAATGTATACAAAACATAAAACCATAAACATGGATGTTATATGCTCTTTAATTCACGTTCTGCTTTCCAACACTTTCACTAGAACTGTTAATTACTGTTTCACCAAACTCATTTCATGTTAACATAATAAATGTTTATAGCTGAAGAGAAGCTTAGTTAATCAATGGAACATTTTTTATTTGAACGGCTTCATTATTAAATTTAGGTGACATACTTTTTGTTAATTTTTGATTTGCATCAATCGGTGTCAACGCTGGATTATAATCGGACATACCATACTTTTTTAACATTTCTTCGATGTATAATTTTTGGTCAATCCATATTTTTCCAGCTTCACCTTTTTTGAACTACTCCCAAGTCCTTCATTTTAAAGGTATCCTATAATTTTCTTTTCAATGAATCTCAACAGTTAAAATTTGTTATTTGAGAATAACAACAAATCATCAACGTGCACGGCTACTAACAAAATATGTCCATTTAAAATGATAGATGCAGGGGTCCACTAACGAAGACTTCATGTCGAAATCTTTACACTATCCATTTTGCAATTCCAAGTACGGTTAGCCTGTTTTAACCTGTACAATGCCTTCTTAAGACGACAAAGTTTCCACGATTGATTCCTATTCTGATATCCTTCCGGTTGGCACATATAAATTTCTTCCTGTAATTCATCCTGCAAGAATGCCGCAAATGCTTCCATTTGATCAATTTCTAGATCATACTTAACTGCAAGTGCAATTAAGTATCGGATGGACGAGTAACGAACCAATGGCGAATATGTCTCTTCATAGTCGATACCTTCTCGTTGAGAAAAACCTTTAACTACAAGACGGGTTTTGTAGACCCACTTGTATTAGATTGTTTTTCTATGCGGTGGAATATTTGCTAGAGTCCAGGTTCCATATTTAAATGATCTGAGTGTACTTCAGATAATTTGGCATTGTAAGTGAGTTTATAATCCTTCAACTTGGCTGGATGTTTCCTGATACGCTTGTTACTTTCTTCGATGGTTTCTATACATTGTTTTCTATAATTTTGGAACCTAATTCGTCATTGGAACAAATCCACTATTAGAATATAATCATTGGAACACAATTCATCGGCTGCAGCAGCTTCTATGAATGTCGGTGTTTCCTTCACTTCTTCTGTAATTCAATAAAGAGGATTCCCCCACTTCATGATCATCGTTTGTTGTTATTGGTACAGACGATTCAATGAAAATTACATCACAATGTCACCATTTTGTTTACTCTATAATCGGTAAGCTTTCGAATTCTCTTAGGAGCCAACAAAAATGCATTCCTCAGATTTGAAATCCCATTTTTTATGTTTTCGGTATGTGTGACATAGCTTTTGCTCCATAGGTTTTACTCCCGACCAGAATAATTTTTGTAACTTTGAACTAGATAACATTTATAGCGCGCTTTCCCCACGAGAGTACGATTCATTCGCTCCGCTTTCCATTTTGTTTTGGTGAATACGATACTGTCGTCTGATGTCGTATACCTTCTTTTTGCATAAAAGTAATCGTACATTTATTAACATATTCCGAACCATTATCGATGCGTATGATTTTCAACTGATGTGCTGTTTGCTTTTCTGTATACGATTTAAAATGCTTGAAAGAACCAATGACTTCGTCCTTAGTCTCCAAAAAATAAATGAACACCATTTTCTAATAATCATCCACAAATGTCAGGAAATAGCTACTTTCGCCAAGAGATTTTGTTTGCATTGAACCACACAGATCTGAACGTACGAGCTCCAGAATGCTGTTTGCCTTTCGCGCAGTCCATGCAAGTTTCGTTCAGACAATTTTTAAAATTAAAGCCATTGGCATATTTGTCACGTAAAAGTTTCATGCTATTTGGATTTAGGTGACCCAATCGACGGTACCACAAATTAAATGTTTAGATACTACATGTGAGTTAAAGGCACTATTGCTTTTATCATCCTGTTTATCCAGCTGATATTGTCAAAAATAACTTTATTATTATGATTGGTTATTTGACTAACTGAAAGCAAATTTGCTGACAATTTTAGTACAAGAAGGACAGCTCTAACTTCATTTGGGTGCTTCTTATTGTTTTTTTTAGCATGCAAATCAACAATTTCAATTCCTTGTACTTCAAGTTTCGAATTATTTGCTAACACAATTTCTTTGATCGACGAGTCGTTTACGTCACGCATCCAATTACCGTGCTTACACATGTGTGCAGGGGCACCACAGTCAATATCCCACTCATTGACTTTTAAATCCCAAATCAGATTTTTCAGTTGACTTTCCATAATATTTTTGTTGTTACAGCATGCCGCAACGTGACCAAACTCATTGCATCGATAGCACCGTGGTCCCCTGTGCTTTGATTTAAAAGAATTTTTCTTTTTACAATAAAATGCTGATTGATCTGTGTATTTCCCAGGAAATATGGGTAATTTAACATCCTGCAAAAGCTTCGTTTTGACAAAATCTCCTGTGATTTACGTCCCTGAGCTCTCAAGTCCCATTAGCATTGGTCTAAATTCGACCGGTAACTCTGCAAGCAGCAATGCACCAATATCGGCTTAACGGGTTATATCCGATGAAAGAAATTATTCTGCTTCTTTGATTTCATACAGCCAGCCATGCAAAATCCTCCGGCTCAACTGGAATCTTTTCTGATGTGGTGACTTCGTTCTCAATGAGTTCTAGTGTTGTCGTGGCTGCAGTTGGGAACAAGCATCTTAAAAATCTGGGCACAAAAACTATTTGTGGTACTAGACAATTTTAAAAATTTTTGGGGTAAACGTCATTGTACGGACGATATGGCTACAAGTCTCAAAATTTGATCCGGATACTTCTGAAAATGAAATTGCGTCCATGGCTAAAACTTGTTTGGAGATTGAAGCCTGTAAAGCATTCAAACTAGTCCCTAAACAAGCGAGTATCGAATCTCTGGAGTTTGTTTGCTTCGAATTGGGCATAAAAGCTGATGTATATATATTAAGACCCTAGACCCTAATACTTGGCCAACTGGTGTACACATTCCGGAGTTTTACGATACAAATTTTCGGACAAAATTGCCTCCACGGGTGAAGTTTCGAACAACTGCTGCTCTCAACAAGTCAGCAGAATAAATTATAAGAGCTTACTAAGCAGTAAATTTGTCTCAAGTAATAACCTGCAGTGTGAAATTTCGGATACCAGCTGTACCAGTTAACTCTCCCGTAATTCAAGTTATGTATTGTAGTTTCGGGCAGGATTCTTCCGCCTATAAGTTCTGGACAAACCTCTTTTACCTCGATGTACTACCATAATGCCTCTAGTATTCGAGGTAAAGCTGAATTGTTCTTGCTTGGCGTGCTTGACAAAAGTTTCAGTTCTGCGGAATATTTTCCACTACGTCGTTCACACGAATGATCGACATGATTTTTGTGCCAGCCTGAAGGGGGGAGGTGTATTGGTCGCTGTTAAATGGTCGATTTTAAATGAGCTCATTGCATGCCATCCAACTTGTGATGTTATTGCTGTACGTATTAATGTAGCCAGTACCTCCATCCTCGTAGTAGCTGCATATGTTCCCTGCGGATCTACCCTAGAATATTATCCGGGAATTATTAATTTCATCGATTCTGCTGTGTTGGTGAACAACTAATTGTTACTGGTAACATCAATCTTCTGGATATTACTTGGATTGATGTTGATGGAGTTTTCACGGCCTGTTCCATCGACCGAAAGGGATTAGCAGTAACTGATTATTTTGCTAGCACAGCATTGATGCAGGTGAATCGAATAAGTAATAATCGAGGGAAATTCCTCGATTTTGTATTTTCATCTGACCTTATGTATTTGGAGCTCTCGCCGTATGAAGACTTCACTGGATGTTCGAGCATAATCATACTCCAATTATGATGTACATTTTTCATGAGAATTATAATACTATGTGTACTTTTAAGTAATTCTTTTCATTTCGATTTTAGACATGCTAACTACGTTTCTTTAAACAAATTTCTTATCGATTCGGACTGGGAATTTCTAGAACGACGAGATAATGTTTTTTGTTCAACGAGCTTCTCAAGTCTGGTATTGAAAGATATGTTCCTTCAGTGAAAACGAACCTCAGTATCGAGAGCCATGGTATAATGAACAGCTAATTCGTATTGAAAAACGCCGCAATAAGTTTCATACATGGTACAGATATTTTTGTTTTCATGTAAAAAGGTTTGTTTCTCCAGCTCAACACGGATTTTATCCGGGTAGGTCTACGGCGACTACTCTAGTTTCCTTTTGTGGACATTTATATAGTAGACTAGAACATAGGCAACAAGTAGATGTAGTTATACACCGATTTTTCAAAGGCTTTCGGTAAAATTGACCATTCGATTCTTATCGATAAGCTGGATAAATTAGATTGTCAGTTCATCCCTATTAAGAGTTGCATTCATATCTTTCTGATCGTTACCAATTTGTTAAGAGTAACGATTTTAGCTCTTGTTCATTTTATGTTACCTCAGGAGTTCCTCAAGGAAGTCACATTAGTCCGCTTTTATTTTCATTATTTGCAAATGATGTTTTTGAGTATTTTGAATTTGCACCTTGTCTGCTTTACGCAGATGATATGAAAATATTTGCTCCAATTAATGAGGTTACTGATTATGTGAAATTGCAAGATAACTTGATTAGATTTTGCAGTTGGTCGTTTAATAACAAATTGTTGCTGAATGTGGGTAAATGCAGGATTTTATCATTCTCTCGGATGCGCTCGCCAATATTCCAGCAATATTTTTTTATATAACATTGCTGTTGATAGAGTTGAGTTCATGTCCGACTTAGACATAACGTTTTCTTGTGATCTACTTTTACTAAACACATTGATTGTATCAATACAAATGCTTACATTATGCTAGGTTTCATTAAGCGCAATTGTAAGGACTTTTGTGACCCGCAATAGGATTGAGAGTGTTCAGAATCAATTTTTTTTGTATGACCTTCGTGGATTACCCACAGAGCGAGTGCATCAATATATTGTCGCGCCTTATAATGATCGTTGTAATTTATAAAAACTACAACGTTTGGATCACCGACGAGACGTTGCATCTGCTATCTTCGTTCACGATGTTCTAACTTCCTGAATAGATTGTGACGAATTTCTTGCTCATTTTAATATCTACGCTTCCACACGCTGCTTTCGCGGTCGCCCTTTGCTACATATTGATCCGGTCTCTACAAATTTTGCACTTTCGGAACCAGTCTTGAGAATATTGAGGCTTTTTAATTCAGTTTACGATGTTTTCGACTTTAACATGACAAGAAGTTCGTTTAAAAACGAGTTGTTTAAATATCTGTCTAGATAATTGTTAAATTTTGTTTTTTATGTTTATTTACTGATTGTATATTTACTGTAAGTAATAATAATAATAAATAAATAAATAAAGAATTGAATACTAATTTCACTACAGTTAAATACAATTAATAATTTATTGACAAAACTAGCTATTTGGTTTCACAATTATAACCATTCATTTTAATATTAAATAAGAATAACAAAATATTCTGGAAAAGGGGGTCTATTCTTAAAATATTTGTACTAGACTTTTTTGGAAACGGTTGTATGTGAGATAGTGCGTGAAAATATTGGTCTAGGAATAAAATTTAAGTTCAGTGCTATTATTGTATTTTCCCCAAATTGCCCATTTTTGTTTTCTTTGAAGAAAATGACCATTCTTTATTACGAAACCCTTGGTACAGCTAAAGTCAAGAGTTTTTCAGACACAACTTTCAAAGTTCTTTCCAACAACTTTCCAACTTTTATCAAAATATTCTTAATTATATAAGGGCTTGTGTCGTCATTCAAAAATTTTAATTTGCTCCGTAGCCTCAAGGCCCTTTAAAACTCAACACTTAATAAATTCCTTTTTTTTAATTCAAACTTCTGTATGTACAACATATTTCAATGTTCTGAAGGTTTTGGATAAGCCTGTATAATTAAAATACAAATAAAATAAAAAAACGGATTCACAGAAAGAAGATAGCCACTCTAACGTTATCCAAATTTATGGGTCATCGGTTTATTTGCAATGGGTCAACCCACTACTGGTAAAATACTGGGCAATTATGTTTAACTTTATCGAGATACAAATGTAATACATTTACGACTTTATTTCACACAATATTACAATACCTACACGTAATCTCCATTTTAATTAATGAAAAGTTATAAAAGAAAATCTGTTTGTGATACAACACACAACTCACAAAGTTAATTTCTACACTTCTCCCATCAAATTATAATTCGATGAGTTTTTGTTTAGGTTGTTTGACGCCTAACACAAAACAACCAAAAATCTAATTCCATTAATTTTTGTTGTTTTTTGGTTTCAAAAGACGTATATATACGAGTATGAAACATCCCAGTCAAGATAACAAGAAAAAAAAAAGATTACTGATCTGCTCATATAACATCGTAGCCCCCAAGATTATTCCCAAATCAAATAAGAAAGCAAAAAACAAAAAAAAAAAATCAAATTGGGGAAAATCCAATCTTACATTTCCCATTTTCTTTGTCGTAACATTTTACTTTTACATTTTTTTTTTTTTAAACAGATAAAATTATACAAAAATTCACTTAACGATTGAATTGTTAATATGGACCTATGAAATTTTATTTACATTCAAGACCCTTAACACTCATTAAACGCGCCGTACACATAAAAGCAAAAGAAACAAGGTAGAATTGTAATTTTACTTTTTTCGTGCGGTTTACACACGTACTATATACACAACAGAATAAAAGTTCCAATTTTCTTGTATATTCACCTTATTTTAATCCACGCGCAAGGTGCGAGAATGCGGTACAAGCGAATGATATCTAACTTGTATGTGAGTATATTTTATACATTAAATTAACTATCTAAGTAGAAATGAAAATTAATGTAATAATAATGATGATTTTATGGATGTGCTGAAAAGATATGTACAAAAGACGCGGGTAAATATTTTAATGGGTTAACATCTTTACCGCGGTACAAAAAAATTAAAATAAATAAAACAACAAATTGAAACTGCAGAGATTTGATAACACCGTTGAAAATAATGAAATTCCCTTTTCTTATCTTGAGCTGAGTATTTTGTTCATATATAGTTGGGGTTAAGTCTATAAAAATTATAATCAAGCGAATAATATTCTATTCACTTTTAAAAATTATAAAACCCACAATATACCCTCCCGCAAAATATACCAAGTTAAGTAAATAAAATTTTTTTTCTGTAGGATTTTTTTTTTGCATTTAATTTTCTTAAGCAGAAAAACTGAACTAAATAAAATCAAATCATTATTCTACTCTCAATCTTGTGTTCATTCTGTTTCTCCGTTCAAAATACATACATATATCCATGGTTTAATTTATTTTATTTTTTATTTCAAACCAAATTATCTTTGAGAAAAAGAAAAAACACGAAACGAAAAACTAAAGCAGCGATGAAACATCTTTTTAATAATCTTTCACCATACCTATGTGTACCTGTAAATAAGATAGGGTAAGGAAACAACAAACTATATGCGCTGTATAATACAATTGTAAATGGCATATACAACAGAATTAAAAAAATCCAGCAACACGGCAAGAAAAATACAGCATAAAATAAAGGCAAAATAAAATAAAAAATAGACAACGAGAAAATTGGAAGGAAATACGGAAAAACACTGAAAATAATCTTAATTTGTATGCAGAACATGATGTAAGTGCTTGTACTGTTTTTTTTTTTGCTGCTTTCGTTTTATTATTATTATTTTAACAACTTTTCCAACTCCCTCATCTTAGTTTTGTCTGTTTTTTTTTTTTTTTTGGTTCGTTTTTTAATTTTAACTGAGCCTGAGTATAATAGAAAAAAAAAATTATAAACCAAAAGAACTGAAAAGATGTATTCAAGACAATAATAATAAAAATAATATTTTTATGTTTTATGTTCGAAAACTTTTTTTGTTTGTTTTTTTTATCTCTTTTTCATACTGTCTGGGGCAACTAAAGGATAAAGGACATGATGTTTTTCCGCAGGAAGTTATTTTACTTTTAATAACTCGGAAACAGAATTGGGGTACAAATTATTTTTTACCAATTATTTTAAATTATTAACTGAAAACGAGCATTGGTTAAAAATTAAAGATAAACAATTCTAATTGTATCAAAGTAATCCTTTAACGCTTTAACAACTTGGATTATACACTAGACGTAAGCCACACTGAACAACTTACTATAGTTATTCGATTTGTTTTACTATATACAAAAAAAGTAGAAATTCGGGAGCATTTTCTTGTGTTCAGCACAGAAAAAAAACACACTATATTTAATAAAAATCGTAGTCAGTATTAATAAAGTTTTACTCCAACTAGATTGCTTTTAAATAACACAAGATATGTGTTGTCAAATTTATTAATTCATTATTTTAACTAAAGTTTTGTAAAATTTAACTAAAGCTTAGTAAATAGAACAATGAAATATTTTAGTGACGTCATAAATTCTTAAACAATTTATTTGTAAATTTACTAAAATTGTGTTACATTACAAGAGTACTCCATTGAATACAAAAACAGAATTTTGAAATAACAAAATTATTCCACTGAGTGTCAAGATAATTTTTTAAAAGAACCACAAATTAAATTAATTTCACAATAGATGAGGTGAAGTGAAAACTAAACTATTTTGTTAACTAACTAATTTTTAGTGAAATCCAAGATACAAATATAAAACAATCTTAAAGTTAAAATAAAAGTGTATATTTCTAAATAAATGAAAATTTTATTAATTTAAATGTACATTTTTTAAATGTTACAAAAATCATTAGTTGTTTAAATTAAGTGTTTTGTTATAAATAAACAAGCTTTATTCAAATACAATTCAGAATGAATTTCATTTAGTTTAATTTTTCCAGCAATTTCAGTTGTGAAATCCTTATTTATTTTACCACCGAATAAAAAAATCGATCAATCATCTTTGATAACCTTTAACCATTTAATTAAAGGGTATAAGATGATGAAAATTTGTATTATAATTTAATACTAATATTTTAAAGATGAAGTGGCATGTGATTTAATGAATTTAATATTAACAGTGTGTTCCTTGATAAGAATGAAGTTATTAAGCTCAAATCCTCGATATTTGGTAGGATAAAATAATAATAATAGATAATTTTGGATTGCATATGTAATATAAAGAATATACAATATACATTATATTATAATAAAATAAAATTAATTTCATGTAATTTCGAAAAATTATTTGTTCTCTAAAATATATATAATAATAAATCATAAATTAAAAATAAAGATAACATGGTATTATTTCACGATTAACCTTCATAAAAGTTACTAATATTTTAATTTTTAAATATGAACAGATTTAGGATAATAAGTCTTTGTTTAAAAGAACTACTTTTGGTAATACAACTTCACCAGAAACCTTAAAACTATAAAAATAAATTTGAATGAATTGCCAAACTGCAAATCCAGCATCAGGATATTTCAAATTAAATAAATGAAATATTTTATATACAATGTCTATAGCTTTGACTATAGATAACATTTTATATTTCATTCTGTCAAAGTACACGATTATTTCTTCGGGATGCAGGATATCTGGTCCAATTACTCCTATTAATGGTTGAATGGGTGATTTATTATTAATTCGATAATGTTCAAATTCGGCAACTGTCCTCGCTAAAAACATGAATTGATTTTGACAATGTTCAGAATTTAACATCCCATTTAAAATAGCCCTGCTGTATTGATCTTTTAGTTGATTTTGATAAATTTCTACAATTTTTATCAAAAATTTTTTGAGGAAAACATCACTGAGCATATTTTTATTGTCTTCGTACAATGCACTAAAATCGACGTTGATCTATAAAGAAAATATAGGTAATTACACTTAAATTCTGTGAAGATATTTATGTTTAGGAAATACCTACCAATCTATAACCCATAGGTTTTTTGTATTGGGGCCATTTATCAAAAATGTTTGCTGTTGAAGTATTTTCTTTTATACAGTTTATTCTTGCTTTTACTGAACCATTCCAATGTCTCATAAAGTCTTCATGATTTAAAACTTCGTGTTTCAGTGCTTGAATATGCTCTTCTTCGTTAGTTGAAAGAATGAATGTTTTTTTGGGTGGTGATCCGCTGTCTGGATGAAAACCACAAAATGATGCTTTACGAAAACGAGATTTCCTGTTGTGATATTTAAAGTACAAACTTCCCAGAGGAGAAGCATTCTTCCGCTTTACGTAATAATATTCCTTGAAAGTACATAAAAAGCAAGGTGTATATTAAATTAAAGTTAAATGTTATTTAATCGGAAATTACCTTTTCTTCATCTGGCATGATCGCCACAATCTGTTCAACTATTTGCTCGCAGGTAGTGGTGGACAAACTTATGTTAAATCTGATGAAATGTTCCACAATAATATTCACTAATAAATTCCGTTGCATTTCATTTAACTTTTTATTGGTTTCATATATGTTTAATAGCATCCTTCCTTCCGCAGAGTCATTTAAAATTTTAAAAATCGAGACATTTACACTATTTTCCAATGACATATTTGACATATTTGATGGTGAGGTAGGAATTGTTATTTGTGACAATGATGAAACCGTCGATGTGGTTTTCGCTGACTTTGATTGTTCCTGCCATTTTCGTAAATTATAGTCAAAATTTATAACAACATTCATTTTAAAGTTTGCGTCTTTTAAAATACGATACCCTTGCTCGGATGTAAGTTTTTTTAGTTCGTCTAAATAAACTAGTTGTCCTGAAATTAGAGTAATATCTTTGATAAATAAAAAAATAGATCAAATCAATAATAGAAAAATTGTCTGATCTTTGACAATTAATGGTTACTCGTTTAGCTATAATTTAAACTTGAAACTGCCTAGAGATATTAATTGTGAAGAGTAAACATAGTTTTTAACTATTATTCAAATTTTAAGTTTATGTTATCAAAGAACAAATTTTTCTTGATCTTCTTCAAAACCTCGTACTTACCATTTAAATATTCATAGAGATTTAATAAATTCCAATTTTATTGTGGACTCTGCAGTTAACTCGTTTAAGTTTTCGTTACTTTTGTCTGCATTTTCCAAAGCTTCAACAACTATATTAGCTGTGTTATCCATTGGGTTATCCAAGATGTCCATCTAGATTACTTTCATATAACGTACGAGTATGTAAGTAATATTAATGTATATAATATTAATAAGATTTAACACATTACATTATTCTTGGATTTTTAATTTAATTGCTTTAAATTGATTTATTAACAAGGTTATTAATATAAACATTTACAATTACTTCAAAAATGGCTTTAATTATAGACCAAAACAATGTTTTTTAAAAAAACGTTATATTTAATTAAATTTTCGCCAATATTTCGGTATTGTATACCATTATCAAGGCTTTTTTCTAAAAATTGCAAATAATATACAAATTATAAACAACAAAATAACAAAGATTAAAAACATAGAAAATTAAATGCTTATGAAAACCTAAAAACAAACTACATGCTTACAATATTTCTCCTGATTCTAAAACTTCCTCGTTACAAAATATTTGATTGAATGAAAAATTTATTCAAACAAAATAAATAAAAATATAGTGATTGTTATTGTTTTGGCTGTCCTTGACCTTACATAAATTATTACAAAAATACTATAAACAGCTGTTCAGAAAATATAAACATAAACACTATACGTAATAGCTTTTTACTACTTTGATTACTTCGAAACGTTATTATTTTTTGAAGACACCGAAATTTTTGATTATGTTAATATAATTACTGTGTAATTTATTTGTATCCACTTTGTAGTTAACCGGACCCTTTGCCAACCATATATGGCATGCTTCTTTAAACAGTCTTTTTCCTTTTTTCTTTTCAAAATCTAACGTTATCGCGTTCTCAAAGTCAAATTCGTGATTCTTCTCTTTTACATGTTTCACTAAGGCCGACCTGAAATGTGTCTGCTGTGAAACGTGTTGCCTTGTTAAGTTAATGACATCCCTTTTATGCTGATCAAGTCTTTGGGTTTTTGTTTTGCTCGTTTCGCCAATATAACAGGACTCACAATTTTTGCACGTTACTTTATAGATTAACCCATCTTTCATTTCGTTTGGAATTTTGTCTCTCGTTTTCGAATATGTGTCTGAAGATTTATTAATAATTTTGTTTGCTATCATTAAATTATCCATATTACTTTTCAACGTTTTGCTAATCTTTTCACTTAAATTTGGTACATACGGTAGAGTTCCAAATTTTGAATCAGTTCCAATTTTTATTTTCTTTTTTTGGTATGTAAATAACGTTTTACAAACTAAATTGTTGATTAATTTTTTCGGATAATTGTTAATTTTCAATATATGTGTAATTTTGTTTATAATCGTTTGTCTAAATTGTGAATCCGTTAAATATACTGCTCTTTTTATAAATGAGTGTGCCACGTTCTTTTTCATATTATATGGATGATTTGAAAGAAAGTTTAAAATTGTATCTGAAGCTATGTCTTTTTTGTACCATTCTGTTTTAATTTTGTTCCCAATTCTATATAATTTTAAATCTAAAAATGTTAACGAATTGTTGTTTTCTTTTTCTACTGTGAATTTTAGTTTTTCATGAAACGAATTAAATAAACATTGTATTTTCTCTATATTAGATTCAGCCGTTGATAGAATTATGTCATCTACATACTTAAATATAAATGATGGCTGTAAATCCAATAGAGGCAATTTTTGTTTAAATAATTTTTCTAGTACTATGTCTGCCAAAATCGGTGAAAGAGGGTTTCCCATTGCTAATCCAAATTTTTGTTTATAAAAAACACCTTGGTACCTAAAGTAATTGTTTTCAATTGTGCAAATGTCCAACACTTTAAAGAATTCATTCTTTGTTAGTTTACAATCCGTAGAAATTTCATTCCATCTTTCAGAAATCGCATTTTTCGAAACTTCTAACGGCACGTTAGTGAACAATGAAACAACATCTAATGACACTAACATTTCATTATCACCAACTGTAATATTATCAATTAAATCTTTGAATACAAAAGAATTTTTTATGTTAAATTTGCTTACACCAACCAAAGGTTTCAGAATTTGAGATTAAAGATTAAAGATAACTTATATACTGATATCCAACATTAAAACTATTGTTTCGGCCTAAACATAAACGAGCCATTAGCAAGTTTTATATAATTAATCGGAGGGCCACTAAACTCCTTCAATTTTTTAATAACTATAGCTTCCCGGATAAATCGATCTATCAGATAAGCAGCAAAATGGTTATCATAGTGGGACATTTTAGTTGGTTGACATACCACAATAATTTCGTCATTTTGTAAATTAACGGCTAGTTCTTTAATTTCAAAAACGCACATTTCATCCCAAAATTGAGTTAATATCAACTCATATTTATATTGGGTGCCTTTATAAATAATTTCTGAATAACTCTCGAAAATTATGTCGTTTTGCAACTTTTTAAATAACATTGCATGATTGCTCTTGATGGAAAACTTTTTCTCTGCTATGAGATCTACAAAATCTAAATTTTTCTCTACGTGAATAAAGTTTGCAAATTTTAACTGATATTTTTTTGCAAGTGTCAAACAAATATTTTTTCTAGAAGTAATCGAATGTGCATAAATTTTAAATTCCCTATGTTTGGATTCGTACCTGAAGCACCAATACTGTCTAGGTGGGCCGGAATATTGAATTACTGTAGGGTAATGTGTTATTAAATGATGCTTAGGCTTTAGGTTATCTTTAAATAATTTTATGTAACTTTCATGATGATCTTGGATTTTCTTTGCCAAAATATTACAAGCTATTAGATTCATTTGATTACTCAATAACAAATCTACTATTTCTAAAAGGTCTAAAGCTTTTTAAAGAAGTTATTTTGATTGGTTGTGAAATATTACCCTTTTCAATGTAACAGTAATTAAACAACTGTTTTCTAGTAAGTATTTAAAATTTCCAGAGAAAAGTATTTCGCTTCTTCTATGAAATATAAAATGATATGACATAGATCGTAATGACAAATTCCCTCATAGAAATCGTGCATAATGTCGAGAGCAAAATTTTGAGTTACATTAAATGTTTTAATTTGATTAAAAACCGAATTGTTGTTTATACCTGTAGTTTTTAGATTTGCTAATTGGCAATCGTTAAAATAGTTGGTTGGATTGCGCAACAAGTCTTCCTTTTCATATGCAAGGAATTTTGACTCATCTTTCAACACTTTACAAAATCTGCAAAATGATGTTGCAGAAAAATATTTACTGAAATCCAATATAACATTCAAGCCTAAATTGTCGCCTAACACAAGTCCCAATACAAAGTACACTATCTTTGGACCTGTTGAAGTTTGAATAACGAGACCAATTTCTTCTAAACGCTTTAATTTATCGATCAAATATTGGAGACAACTATCAGTTCCAAAATTCTTATGATCAATTGATTTGATAATAGCACCTAAAAATATATTTTCTAGTTTTGACATATCTAGACAAGGAAACGAATAGTACATATTTGCCACCGAATGTGTAGTAGCATGAGATCCCAACGGATTATTAATTTCTGTTTCATCAAAATAAAGAAAATAAGGAATAACAATCTTGCCTTTAAAGTTCTGAAGTTTAGTTTTCCAAAGTAACCCTTGAAAAAAACTATTTAAGCTGGAGCTATCTTGATTTGCTTTTTCTATATATGTAGTTCAGTGCAATTTCTAAAATATTTTCTTTTTCAAATAACTTGGTAAATTGAAATTCTAAGGGTAATATAACACCTTTAGTATGAACATCGCTATACTGTATCTCACCTTCAATCATTATTTCAGAAATTTCGTTATTTATTGAAAATTGTTCGATATGATGTATATGGTTTTTTTGATGCAAATGTTGAGCAAATTTATAATCCGTCAAAATGAGTTTGAAAGGATTTTTAAATTCATTCAACATAAAGTGTAGTTCGGATCTTATCTTATCATCAATATGTTGCATCTTACATTTAATAAACGTATAAATGGATTCAATTAAGGGTGTAGTAATGAATTTAATTATATTACTCTGAATTTTATGAACATCGCTTCTGTTGATATTGCTATAGCTATGCATATCGAGATTGAGAGACAACGCATTAAAGTGTATTTTCTCAATTTCCATATCCCACGCAAATTCGGAACTACTTTGAGAGTTGTTTTCTGAATCTATAGATAAATAAGAATTTGTTTGATTTCTTAAAGAAGATTTTAATACTTCATTACAAATATTTGGTGGAGTGACATCGGCTCTAACATTAATTTCCCTATTTTCAATCGAACTGGTATGACTACTTAATTTATTATCCCTATTACATGTAACTGTGTGTTGTTTTATTACATGTTTTCGAAAGCTCCTAGAATTAAAAAACAAAAGTAAACAATTTTTTTCTACACATTGATAAGTATCATATGTGGTTAGATGGTGTATTTTTTGAAAATGTTTCATTAATCGCTTAAAATTACAATCACTAAATATCAATTTAAAACACTTCATTTTGGAAAGAAACTGCGTACGAATCGTTTAATTCTAATTAGACTAATTAATTAAATATGAAAATAATTTTTATCCAATTAACTAACTGTAAAACTAAAATTAATACTTTTCTGTATATGTGTATGTGGTGTGTTAAAAACTCATCATAAAAATAAAATTGCAGCAATAATTTCTGTAAAATTCGATGCAACAACTATATTTTTTAAGAATTGAAAACTAAAAGAATATACTCACCTCTTTTATACTTAAGTATGTTTTAATATTAAATTGATTTCACAAAAATACTTTGTTTAAAATTCCAAATTGAATTTGATTTTTTACACATTTTTTTTTTGTTTTTTAATTAAAATGTTTTGTTGATTGACAGGAAATTTAGTTATTTTGCAGAAATTTTGTTTTATCTAACTAAACCTCCAGTATTTTAACTAAATATTCTTTAAGTTAACTATAATTTCATGTAATATAAAAAAATTATGTTGTAAGTTTTTTTTTGTAACCATGCTTGAACATGTTTATTGTTTCTTACAAAAATGGCCTAAATGATATTATAACCATTTCGATATTCTTTAGGTTTCTTTAGATATTTATTGTAGATAACCTGCTATATTGTTTTAATTATAACTGTATAGTCACAAATCAAAGTCTGAAATTCGCATTTTTCAGGAAAAGGTTTTTAAAATTAAGAAAAATTCAAAATCACATGAGTTTTTTTAATTCTGTTTTTTTGTACAGTGGACACGCTTAATTACTGTTGTTTTTATTTGCCGGGATATTGCAAAAAATTAATATTATATAAAATCGAATGCAGAGATTTCGAATTTGAAATAATACTAGTTATCTACGATAATATAGTAGGTAAAAGGGCGTAACCCGACTTATGTACTTTTAATTTGTGACGACAGGTTTATAGGTTCTAATCATTAGTTATAGGTTCTAATCAAATTTTCTTTTCATTATTTATTTAAGGCAGTTTATCGATTTAGGATTTCAAAAAAGTAAAACATCTTAAAATGCATAAAAAGTTCGTCAATTTTTAAATTATAATTAAAAAAAAAATGTTTTGGTTTTGAATTTTAAAAATGTCAAAAAGAAATTGTATGCTATGTTTAGTAATGTTTTTTAACTAAATTGGTTGTTATTATTACTCTGTACCTAAATTGAATGGAACAAATTAGTTATTTTAACGAATATAGAGTAAATACGACTAAATTATGACCAACATTTTTTCAGTCTAATAACTAAACGTAATTTGTAATATCAACTATGGGCTATTTATTTGACGAAAGGTTTTTTGTAAGAGTATTATTATTTTTGTGTCTATCACTAAAATAATTTAACAATAGTGATATTGTTAATATGATAATCGTTTTTTTTTTCTGTGAGCCCTATAATAAATTCGACTGGCGAGAGCTTAAGTCAATTTATTATTGAAAAACTCGTAGACTTATATTATCATATTTTGAATATGGTGTGAATATGCGAGGAAGCATAATGGTTTGCAAAAGAAAATTTTAAATTTAAATCCAAGAGCGTTTTTTGTATCATGTTCTGCACATAGTTTGCCTATGGTTGTTAAAGATTCCGCAACTATATCACACGAAACAGTAAATTTTTTTACTTAGTACGTAAGAAATAAACGTATTTTTCTAGTTCAACCACAAGATGGTCTGTTATAAAAAACTATATGTCAAATTTAAATTTAAAACCTTTAAATGAAACACGTTGGCTAACTATTCGAATTGATGCCATAAAACCTTAAATAAAATTTCAAATAATAAGGAAGAAGTGGGCTTCAAAACACGTCATATGGCATTAAAAATATGCAACTATCAATTTCTATGTTCCACAGTAATTTGGCGTACATTTTTAATACAAATTGATGTAGTTAGCAAATTATTGCAAAATTCAGCCACTCATATGAAAGCATGACTTTCTTCGTTAAAGGACTTTACGCATTTTTTAGCTAATGAATTGAACGTGGGACCTGCTTTTCCTACTATTGGTGATAAAATAACAAGCTGAAAAACCCGAAATTTCAATTATGAAAGCATTGATAAACCATCTCCTGGATCCAAACCGAATTTTAAAATTAATTTTTATTTTTGCATTCTGGATCAAGCATTAACATTTATTTCAGAAAAGTTCGAAGCACTTCAGCGATATAATGATATGTTTGGATTCATTTCCGATATTGAAAAATTTCATTCAAACTTTCATACAAACAAAGAAGTGAATTTGACATAAATAAATTATTATCATTACCAGTGTCCTTTGCGTTCAGAGAAAGATCATTCTCAAAGTTAAAAATTATCTAAGATCTAAGATGTTATAGGAAGAGAGACATCTGAATTCGCCGTAAAAACAGCTAGAAGAGCTTGTTTTATGTAAATTAAATTATTGGTTTGAAAATGAAAATTAATACCTACAACTTAACCCATTAGCGACCAAAAAAAAAACTACTTGTAAAAAAACTTTCAAACTGCAATCACAGGGTGATAATAAGTAAAGAACATAAATAAAACAAAAATTGCGGCCGTGTACTTAGGGACGGGCCTGCCTATTCCCTTTTCGTATTGTTGTTATCAAATAAAATAACGAAAACGCAATACAGTGTCGTGTTGATTGTCGATCGACTCTTAAATCATAATTGAGATGAATAATACTATAAATATAATTCCGTATAATTTTTTTATCAATTTTGTCTATCGTATAACAAAACTTTATAACATGTTGTATAAAAATGATATAATATTCTGGTATATTATATATATTTTTATAGACCACTTTTATAAATTTAATATAAGTGTATAACTATAAACATTTTTAGTCTTACCGCAAGTTATGGTTCCCACACACGAGGGAGGAATACAGTCGACATTCAGTGTTTTCAAATATAGTATTTAATTGTCCGATAAAATTCGTTTTCACACGATACACTGTTTACCTGTTGGACAGTCCTCCCATAGAGTCCATGTAGTCATTACTGTCTGAGTCGTTCACACGAGATTACATAGATTCAAACCGTGCATACAGTACTCTACGATTGCTATACCGCAGTTACTGTTCACTGTAATTACAATAAGTTAGTGTTTTAAGATGACTCGAGCAAGAAGCATTGTGGCTGCAACTGTTGCATATATTTCCATATAGCCATCTTACATATAGAAGATTGCTTTTTTCATAATCATGAACTTATCAGTTCGAAATTGGATTAAATTCTCTTAAAATTTTCGGATATTAACTTCAATTAAATTAAAAGTTTTTTTAAAATTAATTTTAAATTTTACAATTTACTATTCCTTGGGACAAAATGAAATTTGTTTATAATTGAAATGAGAAATATCGTTGCGATTAAAGATATTTCTTAATTGCTACAAAATTATCATAACAAAATTTCTTTTCTAAATAAGAACATATGCGTGGTACCATTTTAGAATCTACATTAGTGTCGCAAGTTTTCCTGATAGTTGGTGAAATTTCTATAGTATACTATTTTTCCGTCAGCATCACTGTAATATCAACCAAAATGTTTGGGATACAAAAAGACTTCACAGAACCATTGTTTTTATTTGACAGAAGATATAACAGGATAATCATTTACAAAAATGATATTATAAGGAAGGCTCACTCCCCGAGATCATATTAAAAAAAGGACCCTTGGTTTTTTTTAAAATTAATTGTTTGTTGGGTGTGCATGCGATTTCACCAAAAATGCTAAAAGTGGAAGAACTTTTGAACCATCAACAATTCGATAAAACTTTATTTGTCTAGTTTGGTTAGAAATTACCTTCCCTATCACCCTACGCCATTTTCAGACCAATTATGAGCGGACTTTGCTATTTCATAACCGATTATGATCAAATTAGGCAAGCGATGGAATGATATTCCGTGATGGAACCCAGTTTGTACGATGGAAATGGGATTCTATAATGATGTTTAGAAAAAATGTATGAAGAAACTTGGTTTTTATAAACCGATGGTGATGAAATTCAATAAATACAACATGAAATCGGTAAAAATCCTAATATATCATATTTTAGAACTTCATCTAAAAATTATTTTAAAATAACATTTCCATCGCACATGTCAAATTTCACTAAAATCGGTTAAGCAATTTTTTTTTTGTTTTATTTCTTTTATTTATTTATTTCAAACTAGCTGACCCGGCGAACTTCGTCCCGCCCCAAATTACTTCGTTTCGAGCAAATACTTTTGTCCTTCACGAAAATTGATTTTGATGATAGAAAAAATCAAACAACTCAACTGAGTGGACATTCCATTTCATTTTCATCGAATTCAACACTAATGTATTGAAAAGTGAATGAAATGTCGATTCAAACTCCCACACAAATTTGGGCCTACAAATCCCGTACAAAAACATAATTTTTCAATTTTCCGAATTTTCCGACTTTTCCAAAGGATTTTCCAAAAATTTTCTTTTGTAAGAATCATCTCCTGGCAATTTCAAACACAACAAAAAAAGATTAAGCCCAATCGGTCATCAAAACATACAAAAAATTCAAAATTTCATTGAAAAAAAAAATTCAATTTTCTTCGGGTTTTTCCGGAAGTTTCCGAGTTTTCCACGCAGATTTTCCAATTTTTCTCTTCTAAAAGACCATTTGGTTTGGATACGCGCCAAATCCCGTACAAAAACATAATTTTTCGATTTTCCGAATTTTCCGAAGGCTTTTCCCAAAATTTTCTTTCGTAAGAACCATTTCCTGGCAATTTCAAACACAATAGAAAAAGATTGAGCCTAATTGAGCCTAATCCGTCATCAAAACATCCAAAAAAATTAAAAAATTCATTGAAAAAAAATTCAATTTTCTTCGGGTTTTTCCGGAAGTTTCCGAGTTTTCCACTTCGTTTTCCCAATTTTTCTCTTCTAAAAGACAATCTGGTTTGGTTGCGCGCCAAATCTCGTACAAAAACATAATTTTTTGATTTGCCGAATTTTCCGACTTTTCCAAAGGATTTTCCAAAAATTTTCTTTTGTAAGAACCATCTCCTGGCAATTTCAAACACAATAGAAAAAGATTGAGCCTAATTGAGCCTAATCCGTCATCAAAACATCCAAAAAAATTAAAAAATTCATTGAAAAAAAATTCAATTTTCTTCGGGTTTTTCCGGAAGTTTCCGAGTTTTCCACTTCGTTTTCCCAATTTTTTTCTTCTAAAAGACAATCTGGTTTGGATGCGCGCCAAATCTCGTACAAAAACATAATTTTTTGATTTGCCGAATTTTCCGACTTTTCCAAAGGATTTTCCAAAAGTTTTCTTTTGTAAGAACCATCTCCTGGCAATTTTAAATACAATAAAAAAAGATTAAGCCCAATCGGTCATCAAAACATACAAAAAATTCAAAATTTCATTGAAAAAAAAAAAATCAATTTTCTTCGGGTTTTTCAGGAAGTTTCCGAGTTTTCCACTCAGATTTTCCAATTTTTCTCTTCTACAAAACATCTGGTTTTTACCATCTTGTTGTGCAACCATCCATGTACATCTAATCATTACGTAAACACACAACATATTCCAACATATTTTCTTAATAAATTCACATAAATATTTTCTTATGTTAATACATGACTTTACATATTTTATAAATATAGGTCAATGTTATGAATCCGCATTCCAACGGTATTCAATTACAAAATAATAAAGAAAATATATATGTATATATATTCGCACAAAACTAAATAAACAAAAAAAACTGTTATATGTATTTATGCATTTCAAGCGAATTTAGGCAAATAAGAGAAAAGTACTAAAAAAAACCCAATATGTTATTTCCTAACATAAATTAAGGCGTAAAATAAGTACACGCGCAAATCAGAGAACATTGCCCCGAAATATGACTATCAAATAAAAAAAATTGATTTTTTATATAAAATGTGAATTTGCGAATTTCACAAAAATTAACGAAATGTTAAACTATCAAATTTACAAAACCAAAAAAAAATGAATTTGATGAAAATTACGAATTTGCAAATCGAACAAAAAAAATAAAATCAAGAAAAACAGGAAACTGCTAAAATTATTGTTGTAAATTATTAACAAAATTCTGTATATAATGAAACTTTTTGGTAATAGTAATATAGTAATTTTTGAACATTAAGTCACCTAAGTCGTGTAAAAATTAAGTAACAGTGTAACCTTTCATAATTGAATAAACAAATATATTTTCATAACTATAACCAACCTTTTTGAAGTCATCATTACGACGGAGAATAATATCAACCAATAAGTCACAGTTCGAAGAGATCGATAAGACCAATACAAGAAATTCCATCAGAGATATTTGTAAGTATAATACACCCAACATCCTACTAATACTAATTGATCATAAGGCTATACGACACTTGAGCAGAAACCTTCGCACGGCAAAGCGAAGGGGGGATTCCAAAACGTGAGAAAATCACGAGTATGCCCCATGTCTCACCTGTCCTATGTAGTATCCTTACTTATTATTAACATAGGTGCAATTTGTGCCTTCTCACTGTAGGAACACACATATCACCGAAATTGACTATACAGAATCGGCCCCCACCCGCGGTAAGCTGATGACTACATTAACGATACATAACTTATTCTAAATAGTAACAGACAAAAGCATTACATAAAATAAACTGAATCCATACTATAAATCTATTAGGTAATTACCATTTTATCAGAAATAAGCTACCAAATTATTAATCTGCTGACATACCGAGTTAGTCATCAACATTAGATGATCATGATACCCGTATGTCTGTAATTAATGAAGATAGTGTAGACGGAAAATTAAAAACGAGCTGTTAATATCAAACAATCACAATCTTGGCACAAATTCGAGTACCACAGAATCAAACGTCAACAATAATAACAGAAATAATTGACAATAATCAATAAAATCCTCCATAACCACAACAAATCCTCCATAACCACAACAAATCCTCCCAGTACTACAACATTAAATGGCGCTGTAGTAAAAAAAGTTCCGTAGGACATCCGCGAAAATAAGTTAATTGAAACAAGAATTTTTAGTCACTAAAATCAAACTGTAGTTATTCACGACGGGTGAATAAATTTGAAGGTAGTTAAACTCATACGTAAAGGAATAAAGTGAGTTTAGCTTAGGGTCGTACTAAAATCCCAACTTTCCAGATTACAAGAAAGTTAAAACACATAACAAGTATTTTTCTAACATAAATTTTAAGTGAAAAAAAAAAAAAAAAGTGTAATATATGAGCGGCGCGAATCCTCTACCATCAGAATTTGGTAAATCACAAAAAACACCACGATCACCAACTCAAGTCAAACCAAACCCAAGAGCACCATCTTTATTCAGGGATAATCGTACACGCTCTCAGACAGAAAACAGCAACAGTGATTCTGAATCACAAACATCTTGCGAATTAGAACCAATAAGAAACAAACAGCCTAAACTCAAGAACAAAGTGACAGAGGAAATACTACATACAAACAAAACAGACCAGAAGACAGTAGAGACATCAAGAGAAGAGCAACCCAGCGAACAAACACCAGTAGTTGAAGTAATAACACACCAAGAAGTAAAGGAACCAAAAGAAACAAAAGTCATCACAAAATACATTCAAGTAGCAACATCCAATAACGTAACACAACACAGAGCACCCGATCAAATAAAATCGCAAAACAAAACGAACAAAATGACGACAACAAAAGAAATCCAGCAAAGTATTACGACCATGGTACCAGAATTCAGCGGAGAAGATGACAGGAACATAACGACAGATCTGACAAGGTTTCTTGGTTTGGCGGATAGTATTTATAACACATTAACAAAGCCGGAGGAGAAGAAAATATTCGGTAACTTAATAAAATTTAGACTGACAGGAGGAGCATATGCGCGAATCTGCAGCAGACAAATCGAAGACTATGAGTTATTAAGAACAATACTAAACAGCATGTATACCAAGGTTTGGACCTTGAGTGAATTAGAAAGAAAATTTGTAGAGTGCAAGCAGGCATATGGAGAATCCCTCAGAAACTACGGACAGCGAGTGATAGAAACACTAGAAGACTATAAGAACGGTTATAGGACGAAATACAGTATACCAACGATAGACGAAGCCTATTCGAAACACCTAGCGAATACGGCAATACAGACATTCAAAAGAGGGTTGAACAACATAATCTTGAAAGAGAAAATAGCGACAATAAAAGCCAATGACGTGGAAGATATTATGGAACAAACAGAAGATATAGAGAGAATGCTAACAATGACGAACGGGGAATTCACACCCATAACAATGCACGAAAGGTTACAACCAGACTATAATACCAAAATGAGCCACAATCCATACAGAAACAATCCAATAATATGCAATTACTGCAACAAGCCCAACCATACGTATGACATATGCAAATCCAGAATATGGGCGCAGAACAGTTCAAAATTTCAACAAACACCAAATCAACATACAACAAGATACAACACAAACCTGACAAACGGATACAGAAATCAACAGCATCAGAACATAAGTAACTACCGAAATAGCAACACAGAGCTAGTACAGAGGTATAACAACCACAGACGACCCCCAAACCAGGGATATGCAGTAAACCGACCGACAAAATACTGTTCATACTGTAAAACTACAGTAGGGCACACCTTCGAAGAATGTCGAAGCAAACTACGTGGTAACCAGAATTTCATACAGAATAAAACTAACAATTATGAACTTCAACCGCAAGCAAGGAACATAAATATTGAGGAAAAATTCGCAAATATGAAAATAAACATGATTACAGCACAACCACATCTACACAATGAAGAACAACAACCGGGAAACGAGCACGGACTCGCCCAGTTGGAACAGTAGGCCAAACCCGAGCGGGTCCAGAAACTTACAAATACACAACAATAGAGAATCCTACAATAATGCACACACAGAAGACAGCCATGACCTCAGCAAACAAAACCACAAGCAACCAAACCCAGGCAAACCATAACCGAAACCAAGAAGAAACCTTTGTGAGACCAACATACAATTTAGCGAGTGAACAAACAAAAGCCGTCTCCAGCCAGACGCACAACAATTTAACAATTAAACAAATAAAAGCCGTCTCCAGCCAGACGCACAACAATTTAACAATTAAACAAATAAAAGCCGTCTCCAGCCAGACGCACAACAATCTAACAATTAAACAAACAAAAGCCGTCTCCAGCCAGACGCACAACAATCTAACAATTAAACAAACAAAAGCCGTCTCCAGCCAGACGCACAACAATCGAACAATTAAACAAGCAAAAGCCGTCTCCAGCCAGACGCACAGTAACTTAACTCCAGAGCAAACAAATAACATTGCCAGTCAAACACAAATAGGAAATCTAAATGGTAAACAAGTACAGTTAACTTCAGAATCGACAGACATCGTAAAGCTAGACCAAGAGCATAACACAGCAGGGTTTTTAACTATTCCAACCAACATTCACGCAACAACACAAAATAAAAAACCAACAGAGCAAGACGGTGAGGTCACAGGCGAAAAAAAAACAACCAATAAAGCACAAGAAACCATAACAACAGACAGCAACGACACAAACGAACAGAAGCAACCAAACAACGGAAACACACATCAATGCAGAACCACAAAACAAATGAACCCAGTAGGAAAAAATAACAAAGACAGTTTTCTTCTCACCATGGAGCACGAAGAAGACCAACTATCAGGGAATAACACCCTAGAGAACCTATTATACCAAGACACAACTCTAAGCAACATGGAAAGAAGAACAGCCCCACAGAACAATCGAGCACCAAGTACGAGCAAACCAACAGTTCTGAATGAAGCAACAAGTAGGAAAAATGCCAATACACGAACACCAATAGAACATAACAAATTCACAACATTGGAAATTATGAGAAGAGCGAGAAATTCAGCTACAATCCGAGCACATCCAGCAAAATCAGATGGAAATTTTCTTGTGACGATGGAACACAGTCAAGACCAATTGGCTGGCGTTAATATACTAGAAAACCTATTTACACATAGCGAAACCAACCTGCTCACACAGTGCAGAAAAGACAGAGACACAATACCACCGCAAGTAGAGAGCTTAGAAGCAGAGTTACTACCAGACTCAAGGATAGGAATCAAGCATGAAGATAATCAAACACAGACTACAACTACAATCTCAGCAGACAATTACAAAAAGACAGAAAGTGAAAACAACCTAATCAAACCAATCCAAATACAAAACTACACACAAGCCGAAGCCAGCTTGACGCCCAATACAAACCCTATTCCAGAATACAACAAAACTCAATCCACCCCCATTCCAATAAAAAACCAAACGAAAATGACAGATTGCATTCCAATCCCAACCGAAATAGCTACTACAATTCCGACAGACAAACAAATACAAACCACCCTTACGGACAAGGAACAATTTACAACTTTTCAAGTAGAGTCAGATAACTTACGCAATCCTGAACAGAACAACTCATTACCACAAACAACTGAACTAAACTCAGAACGAATACAAGACTATAAAACAGAAAAGAATGATAATACCATACCGATGACAGGCATAGGATAAATGAAATGTTTCCTCACAAATATAATAACTTTTTCCCTCATGTTCCAAATTAACTAACAAACATGAGAGAACAAGTCTAATTCGGCACACAAAAATAAACCAAAATTCTAACTAACCCCAAAAACCAAAACATATAAAAAGAATTATTATGATAAGTAAATAAAACCCTAATAGAATGTAAACAAAAACCAACAACTAAAAAATCAATAATCATAGAATCAGTAACAATCTTAATTTTAATACATTATAAAACCAATTCTTGAAAATGTTCTCAAAGGTTAAATAAATAGGAAAATAATTTTTGAACAAGCTTAGATTTTAAGTCATTTAAGTTTTTTTTTTACGTAAAAACCAAAATAAGATAACTAAGATTTAGAGCAAAAACCTTTTTATAATTTTACATCATACGATATGTATACTTAAGAATAGAAATATATACTAGCACAGACTAACATAATATAATAAGCGAAGAAATGGAGACAACAAGAGAACAAAGTTGATCAACCAAGACAAATGACAACGCCGAAACAAGATGACGACATCAAGTAAACGGAACACAGACACTGCCAATCAACACGATGACAAGCAAACACAGTAGACGAAATCAGCAACGAAAATAGCAAGCCAACAACAAAAGATGTTAGATGACCGTAGTAACAAATTGGACTCTCTATCCAAAGACAAGAGCAGACACAATAATAAGAAATATAATAATCAAGCTAATAACAATTATAATAACGACAATAATAACAATTGATAACAATAACAATAATACTAAGACAACAGTATAATAATAACAATTAAAAATACACAATAATACGCATAAAAATAACAGACAAGCTAAAAAAAAAAAAAAAAAAAAAAAAAAAGACCACAAAAATAGCCAAATAAGTCCACAATCACACCCTCAAGACAACCAGTAAACAACAAACTAACATCAACACCAGATAGAAACCAACAACAAAATGTCTACAAGTGAGCAGAAATACAAAAAAAAAAAAAAAAAAAAAAAAAAAAACCAAAAGAGGTGACGGCACACGACCGGAAATACGACGCCAAACAGCAAACATTGAAGTTGATGACACCAAACACTAGCAGCTAAAGGTTTTGCAACACATCAGAGCCTAATCTTACATAAGATAGGTAAATCTCAGGAAAATGAGATGACTAATTCTGTACATTAAAATCAACCGAAATATGATCAACAATCAGCGGACAACTACATCCATGATCGAAGAAAACCAAGCAACCTCCATTCAGTAATAACAAATAATACTAACACTAGAATTAAGTAATAGATTAGCGATAGTTTACATATCATACGATAAGTGAAAATTGCCTTCTGAAATTTTCACTCACCAAAGAAGGAAGGTATGTTGTGCAACCATCCATGTACATCTAATCATTACGTAAACACACAACATATTCCAACATATTTTCTTAATAAATTCACATAAATATTTTCTTATGTTAATACATGACTTTACATATTTTATAAATATAGGTCAATGTTATGAATCCGCATTCCAACGGTATTCAATTACAAAATAATAAAGAAAATATATATGTATATATATTCGCACAAAACTAAATAAACAAAAAAAACTGTTATATGTATTTATGCATTTCAAGCGAATTTAGGCAAATAAGAGAAAAGTACTAAAAAAAACCCAATATGTTATTTCCTAACATAAATTAAGGCGTAAAATAAGTACACGCGCAAATCAGAGAACATTGCCCCGAAATATGACTATCAAATAAAAAAAATTGATTTTTTATATAAAATGTGAATTTGCGAATTTCACAAAAATTAACGAAATGTTAAACTATCAAATTTACAAAACCAAAAAAAAATGAATTTGATGAAAATTACGAATTTGCAAATCGAACAAAAAAAATAAAATCAAGAAAAACAGGAAACTGCTAAAATTATTGTTGTAAATTATTAACAAAATTCTGTATATAATGAAACTTTTTGGTAATAGTAATATAGTAATTTTTGAACATTAAGTCACCTAAGTCGTGTAAAAATTAAGTAACAGTGTAACCTTTCATAATTGAATAAACAAATATATTTTCATAACTATAACCAACCTTTTTGAAGTCATCATTACGACGGAGAATAATATCAACCAATAAGTCACAGTTCGAAGAGATCGATAAGACCAATACAAGAAATTCCATCAGAGATATTTGTAAGTATAATACACCCAACATCCTACTAATACTAATTGATCATAAGGCTATACGACACTTGAGCAGAAACCTTCGCACGGCAAAGCGAAGGGGGGATTCCAAAACGTGAGAAAATCACGAGTATGCCCCATGTCTCACCTGTCCTATGTAGTATCCTTACTTATTATTAACATAGGTGCAATTTGTGCCTTCTCACTGTAGGAACACACATATCACCGAAATTGACTATACAGAATCGGCCCCCACCCGCGGTAAGCTGATGACTACATTAACGATACATAACTTATTCTAAATAGTAACAGACAAAAGCATTACATAAAATAAACTGAATCCATACTATAAATCTATTAGGTAATTACCATTTTATCAGAAATAAGCTACCAAATTATTAATCTGCTGACATACCGAGTTAGTCATCAACATTAGATGATCATGATACCCGTATGTCTGTAATTAATGAAGATAGTGTAGACGGAAAATTAAAAACGAGCTGTTAATATCAAACAATCACAATCTTGGCACAAATTCGAGTACCACAGAATCAAACGTCAACAATAATAACAGAAATAATTGACAATAATCAATAAAATCCTCCATAACCACAACAAATCCTCCATAACCACAACAAATCCTCCCATCACCACAACAATCTGGTTGGCTACGCGCTAAATCCTTTACAAAAACATAATTTTTCGATTTTCCGAATTTTCCGACTTTTCCGAAGGATTTTCCCAAAATTTTCTTTCGTAAGAACCATCTCCGGGCAATTTCAAACTTAATAGAAAAAAATTGAGCCAAATCGGTTCAGCCGTTCTCAACTGATGTGCGCACATACATTTTTTACACCATATATACATATAGATATAGAGATATATAGAAAATTTTTAATTTTTTGATTTTTTTAGCTGAACTTGGGGGTTTTTCAAATTTTTTTTTTCTAAACCATCCCTGAACCATAGCAAACAAAACAAAAAAAAATTTTGAAAATCGGTCCAGCCGTTTTTGAGTTTTAGCGAGACTAACCCACAGCAATTCTTCATTTTTATATATAGAGATTATTTCAACAGTAGCTATAAAAAAGGACATTAACAACAAATAAATCAATTTAGGCGATCATCGCCGAAGGACGGCAGTATTGACCAACCTGTTTAAAATTAAAAAATTAAAATAAAAAGTTTGGTGTGGGGCCAAAAAAGAAAAAACTTACATGTACATATATTAATTGAAAATTAATGGAATTTACAAAATTACGAAAAATTCAAGTTATAATGAAAATATATAAAAAATTAAACTAAAACATTATAAAGAGAATATTTATTTCCGGATGTTCAACAAGCCACAACTTAACTACTTTTAAAAACGATTTAGAGTAATCATAAAGAAACATATACTATGTATTTTTTCGATGGATTGCCTAATACTGTGAGGAAGTTGACTAAAAAATGACGGAGCGGTAACTAAAAAATATTTTCTAAAAAATTCGAAATAGAAGACCGGAACATCGAATATGAAATTATCATTATTTCTAAAATTATAGCGTATACATTGAGTCTAATCGTCCGGTATCCACTTCTTAAATAAAATAACCGTAAAACTTTATAAACATAAAGATGTTGCAAAGGAAAAACCCTCAAACTCAAAAATAATAGCCAAGAAGAGTCACGAATTGGCTTAAAACAAATAAGACGCATCGCATGCTTTTGGGCAGTAATGAGAATCTTCAATGATGCATGTAGCAACCACCCCAGCACGCCAATACATATTCTAACCTGGAATTAATATAAGCATAATAGAACTTAATTAAGGCTCATCGTGGGGCTATTCTTCTAAGCAAATATAACATTCTTAACGCATTATTGATCGATTTTTTAACCTTAGCGATAAGAAATTTCCAATTAAGGTGATAGTCAAGGATAATTCCCAAGTACTTGAAACTTTTAACAGTTTCAATCAAGAAACACGAATTGGAACAATTGTCAATAGTACAAGAACTGCTATGGAACTTAACTACAGGCGGATTGAAATTACTGTAACCAATTTTAAAATACACAATTTTCATTTTTCCGCTTAAAATTAATGAATGGTAATTAAACCACTTATAGGATAGCTAGGTCAGTACTGATCTAGTGGCTTACAGCTAATATAGAAGGCCCACGATAACACAAGCCCATATCATCCGCAAAAGCAACAACACGACCTAACAAATTGGCACTAAAAATTGAATTTACATATATTAAAAATAAAAGAGGTCCCAAAACAGACCTTTGAGGAACACCAATATTTAAAATATAAGGTTTGCTCTTAGTACCATTGACCATCACCAAATGTTTACGATCAACCAGATATGACTTAAACCAATTGTTGATGTTACATCTGAAACCTATTCTGTATAGCTTATGCAATAAGAGGTTATAATCCACCATGTCAAAAGCCTTTTTAATATCAATGAATAGCCCACCTGTAACATGCCATCGCGCTGCACACATAGAATCTGTACATAGCGACTAATAGTACTATCTTTTGAACTTTTCATTACGTTATTGGGAGTTCAATAGAATAAATTTAATTTTATTTTGGGTTGTTGTAGTTGTGTAGTTGTCGCTAAGGATACAGGTAGCCTAAGTATGACGTTCCGGAAATGTGAATAAAGTCCATTATTGTTTATATACATTCAAATTTGGATAATTTCAAGTTTACCTGTAGTCCTGTACACCGAATAACTGTAATAACATGTAAAATTATTTTTATTATCTAAAATACTCGATCATTTCAATTTGATATTCAAAAGTGATAACAACGAGTGGAAACAAAAATAAAAGTTAAATAAAAATTAATTGTTCCACCACTTTCAATAATAAAAAAAAATCAGTAGTTTTGAGGAAGACTAAAGTTGCGGAAAACTAGGACCGTACTATAAAATTCTTACACATCAAATAAGTTTTGATAAATAAAATCTCATCAATTATCTAAATAGATTTTAGAACCGAATTATAAGCATATAACGCAAGGAAGGTCGTATTATCCCATATTTAATGTGCGTACGCACTGAGCAGATTACAAAGCGATAAACATAAAAACCATCGCATAGTGGTACAAACTGGGGTATACGACCTGCGTATTTTATTTGCGGAGTTTGTTTCTTTTGCTGATGCTGGATTTTCCAACGTATAAAAACAGTTACATACATAATACAGCATTATATAGAAGTTTCGAGTTTAGATGGCAAATTTGAAATAATAGCCATATCAGTGTTTGTAACTTAATAACATGGCTGGAAGCCATTTTTTTTGTGTTATTTAAGTTTTCTTAAAATGTAGCATTTATTTAGTTTAAAAGTATTACTTAAATTTATAGTTCGTTTGTTAAGTTTCATTAACGTTATAATAGTAGTGCGAAGTGAATATTTTATTGTATGGTTGAATATACCTACCTAGACATTCGGTGCAAGCATTTATTTTTTTTAGCTTTCATAAATCCGTTTTGGAGGGATACCTTGAGAGCTCGAGTTCTCCGACCAAATGTGGTAAGTTTTCAATTGTTTATAGTTTACGCTTGTTTTGATTATATTCACCAAAGATAAATTATTCATTTCTAAAATTTTCATTAGCTTAAGATTTTTATTATCTAATATATAAAAATCTCGTGTCACGGTGTTTGTGGTCGCACTACTCCGAAACGGCTCGACCGATTTTTATGAAATGTTTTATGTATATTTGGTAGGTATGAGAATAGGTCGTAAAGTATATTTCATACCGCTAGGTGATTAGGGTGTCCCCCTTATCCCCAAATTTTTTTTATAAAATTTTTTTTTCGTATTTTTTTTTGATTTGGCATCAAAAAATACCTATAACCCCAAATTTTCACCCTCCTACCCCACTCTTCCATTTTTTAATCGCGATTTTAGTATTTTTGTATGAACAATATCCAAATAATTTAACTGTAGTTCGTATTTCAAACATAACGAAATAATTTATGTTGTTGTATGGCAGTAGGCGCTGCGTCAGCCTCATCGAACTTTCATCCACATATGCGCAAGTCATTCACGAAAAGCGTTGCATCGTTTTGACTTTTCATTCTGCATTGGTTATGTATCACAACGCAGTGCGTGCAAAATTTTGTTCGATTTATTTTAATTTATAAGAAATATAACGTGTTTTATGATTGTAAAAAGGTAAATACTAAAACAACAAATTACATTATCGGTATACCGTTTTTCATCAGTAAGTACAACAATTTTGTCTATTTGTGTGTGTGTGTGTGTGTGTGTGTGTGTGTGTGTGTGTGTGTGTGTGTGTGTGTGTGTGTGTGTGTGTGTGTGTGTGTGTGTGTGTGTGTGTGTGTGTGTGTGTGTGTGTGTGTGTGTGTGTGTGTGTGTGTGTGTGTGTGTGTGTGTGTGTGTGTGTGTGTGTGTGTGTATTATAGTGAACAATGCCAGCAAGACACAAAGGAGCCCATTTGGGTCGTCGAACAAATAAAGTAACAAACATGCGAAATAATAGAGCAGAAAGAACAAATGAACAAATCCAACAAGATAACGAAAATGTGCGTGTAAGCATGTCGCAATTGCGTGGATCTCAATCACAAGAGGCACGAGCTGAACGAAATCAACAACGACAATTGGAACGGAGACAAGCGCGCCGGTTCGTAGTTAACACACGCAGAGCAAATGACCAACAACGCCAACAAGTACATCGAGCATTTACGTCCGCTTCATTCCTTCGTCTTGCATTCGAGTATGAGCCAGATATTCAATATTCCACTCATCCGAAAGTGCAGATTGGTGCTATGGACAAAGAATGTCCCCATTGTCATGCGCTCAAATTCAAACATGAGTCAGCCGGGATGTGTTGCGCATCAGGAAAAGTGCAACTACCAGAAATTGAGACACCACCAGAACCATTGAACGGCTTGCTCATCGGCACGGATTCATATTCAAAGCTGTTCCTTAAGTCCATTCGCACATTCAATTCCTGCTTTCAAATGACTTCGTTCGGAGCAACAGAAATAGTTCACAATACTGCGGCAAATGGTCAAAAATTCAATTCAACGTTCAAAATCAAAAGCCAAGTGTACCACAAAGTAGGCTCATTGCTGCCAATGCCAAACGAACCACATAAATTTTTACAAATCTACTTCATGGGCGGTGAGGACATCAATCGTGTGGATGCACGTTGCGGCTACAATAATGTTAATTCGCCTAATGCCAGGCGCATCGTCGGCGAACTGGACACCCTATTGAATGAGCACAATGAACTATTGAAAATGTTCAAATCACACATGCACGAATTGCAAAGTGACAATAACGCTATTGTCATAAATCCTGATAAAACACCAGCTGGAGAGCACGTGCGTAGATTCAATGCGCCTGTTGTTGACGACGTTGCTGGAATCATGATTGGGGAACGCACATCGACACGAGAAATCGTGATTCGAAGAAGAACCAATAATCTGGAGTTCATCGCCGACACACACCGTTCATACGACGCTCTCCAATATCCGCTAATTTTCTGGAAGGGACAAGACGGATATTGGATAAACATTAAACAACGAGATCCCGCCACAGGTAATTCATTCATTAGGAATATCATTACTCATTTGGAATTAATATTTATGAATATGTTGTTACTGGAGCCGAAACAAACAAGAAAGTGAGCTCGATGGATTTTTACGCGTATCGTATGATGATTCGACGCGGTCAGGACAACGTCATTCTGCGATGTCATGAGCTGTGTCAACAATTCATGGTCGATATGTATGAGAAGGTAGAGAGCGAACGACTGCGATTCCTACGACATAATTAACAAAAGCTGCGTGCGGAAGAATACATTCACTTGTGAGACGCTATGATGAGTGAGACCGACATCGCCGAAATTGGTAACTCTATCATTCTACCATCATCGTTCATAGGCAGTCCACGTCATATGCAAGAATACATACAGGATGCTATAACTTTCGTGCGCGAGTACGGACGACCGTGTTTATTTATCACGTTTACATGTAATCCAAAGTGGCAGGAGATTACATCTTTACTATTGCCAGGCCAAAATGCAATACATCGTCATGACATTACAGCACGTTTATTCAAACAAAAATTGAAGTCTTTAATGAGCTTCATTACCAAATTTCACGTATTCAGTCCAACACGTTGCTGGATGTATTCGGTTGAATGGCAAAAGCGAGATTTGGTTAGTCGACAAAATACGCCCTGAGGAAATCGATAGTGTAATTTCCGCGGAAATTCCAGATCCATCTACTGATCAAGTACTGTTCGATATTGTTACCACAAACATGATTCATGGTCCATGCGGTGATCTGAATCGTTTATCGCCTTGCATGGCAGATGGAAAGTGTACAAAGCGTTTTCCTAAAGATTTCACCAATGACACAATCACAAATGTCGACGGATATCCAATATATCGTCGAAGAAATACTGATAATGGCGGACAGTCATTTACGCCAAATATCAACAACGCAGACGTTGACATTGACAATCGTTGGGTGGTACCATATTCGCCTCTGCTAACAAAATATTCAATGCTCATATTAATGTTGAGTTCTGCAGTTCGGTGAAGAGCATCAATTACATTTGCAAGAATGTGAATAAAAGCAGTGATATGGCTGTGTTTCAAATTCCAAATACCGATGTGAATGCTTCTCGATTGAATGACAACGACGAAATAATGCGCTACCAAATTGGCCGATACATCAGCTCCAATGAAGCTGTCTGGCGTATCTTTGGTTTTCAAATTCATGAACGGGACCCAGCAGTTATACATTTAGCCGTACATCTTGAAAACGGCCAGCGCGTATTTTTCACCAACGAGACAGCAATTGAGCGTGCCATAAATCTACCAAAAACTACACTCACGGAATTTTTCGAATTGTGTAATCGTGCGGATACTTTCGGTGCCTTTGCACGAACACTACTCTATTCCGTAGTACCACGCTATTTCACATGGAATCAAACAAAAAAATGGATGCCGCGCAAGCAAGGCACACCAATTGGTGAGTGCCCCGGCCTATTCAAATCAAACACTTTGGGCCGAGTATATACGGTCACTCCAAGACAGATTGAGTGCTTCCATCTGCGACTGTTGTTGGTTAATGTCACCGGCGCATTGTCATTTCAAGATATACGCAAAGTGAATGGACAACAGTATCCAACATATAAAGATGCATGCCTTGCACTCGGCTTGCTCGAAGACGATAATCACTGGGACGATATGCTTGCTGAAGCAGCATTGAGCTGTACAGCAACACAAATTCGTCTACTATTCGCTATAATGTTGACTACATGTTTCCCGGGACGAGCAGATACGTTGTGGGATAAGAACAAATGTTCAATGACTCACGATATATTGCATCGAATTCGTATACGGTGCAACGATTTAACGATTACATTCAGCGACGCTATGTACAATGAAGCATTGATTGCTATCGAGGATCTTTGCGTTTTCATTGCCAATTTACCACTCAGTCATTTCGGTATGAGTTCGCCAAATTGAAGTGCATCTAATTTCATGTACGCCGAAATGAATCGTGAACTACAGTACGATACTGAAGAAATGGCAGCGATTGTTACTCGCAATGCCCTACTGACTCATGAACAAAAAATCATTTACGATCGCATTATGCTGGCTGTTTCGGCGGGACAAGGTGGATTCTTTTTTTTGGATGCACCCGGTGGAACTGGCAAAACATTTCTCATTTCGCTAATTCCCGCCGAAATACGATCAAATAATGGCATCGCATTGGCAGTTGCATTATCTGGCATTGCGGTAACTTTATTGGATGGATGGCAGAACAGCTCATTCACCATTTAAGCTGCCACTGAATATTCAAAATAATCCAGACGCAGTGTGCAACATAAAAAAAACAAACGTCCAAGGCCACAGTGCTGAAACAATGCAAAATTATCATCTGGGATGAATGCACTATGGCACACAAACATTCTCTGGAGGCGTTGAACAGAACACTCCAAGATATAAAGCACAACGACAAACTATTCGGCGGCACTCTGTTATTCCTTTCAGGTGATTTCAGACAAACACTTCCCGTCATTCCACGTTCAACGTACGCTGATGAGATCAACGCTTCCTTGAAATCACTGGGACGTAATGTTAAAAAAGTTCAGCTATACAAATAAACATGCGCGTCCAAATGTTACAAGATCCATCCGCTGACACATTCTCGAACCAATTGTTAGATATCGGCGATGGAAAAGTTGCTATTTATGAAAATACTGGATGCATAAAATTGCCCACTAATTTCTGCACAATCGTTGATTCGCAAAATGCTTTCATTGACCGCATATTTCCCGATGTACGCACACAATACATAAATCATGCGTGGCTGGCAGAAAGAGCCATTTTGGCAGCAAAAAATGTAAACGTCCACGATCTAAACTGCAAGATACAGCAGTCGTTGCCAGGCGACTTGGTATCATACAAATCGATCGATACAGTTTGCGATGCCAACGAAGCTGTAAATTATCCAACAGAGTTTTTGAACTCACTGGATTTGCCAGGCATACCACCACACCTTCTACGACTGAAAGTTGAATCTCCGGTTATTTTACTTCGGAATTTGAATCCACCACGGCTGTGCAATGGCACGCGATTGATCATTAAAAAATTGATGAAAAACATTATCGAAGCCACCATTTTGAATGGCAAACTCCGAGCCGAAAATGTTTTGCTGCCACGAATTCCAATGATTCCCACAGACCTGCCAATTGAATTCAAACGCGTTCAATTTCCTATTAGATTGGCATTCGCAATGACAATCAATAAGTCGCAAGGCCAAACGATGTCTGTTTGCGGCTTAGATTTGGGCACACCATGTTTTTCATACGGACAATTATACGTGGCACGTTCTCGCGTGGGCAAACCATCGAGCTTTTTGTGTTGGCTAAAGACGAACTGACAAAAAATATCTTACACTCAATTGCTCTTCGAAATTAATATTGATTTTCTTTATTTCATTTTCCTACTTTAGAATAAAACATCTAGGAGTATTACTTTTTTTCACTTTACATTTAACTTTTAAGAGATCAAACAATGAATATGTCCGTTACGTTAATGAAATATGTACATTGAATTGAGAAAATGAATGATTGGTGTTTTTTTGTTTTTATCGGCGTTCATCGTCTATGCGCTCCATTCCTCTTTCTATCATAGATCCCATCTCCACACACTTACAATAAATTCGTTATTTTTTATTTAACAACCAAAATATTCACTAGACATAATTTATATCGCAGAACAACGTTTGCCGGGTCAGCTAGTATTTTTATAAAGTTAAATTTCATCCCTTATGTTATTAAAAATGTCAATAATGTTATTATATTAGTGAAATACATTTAAAGAATTGTATTAATCGTTTTTTTTTTCTTTTTGATTGTGATCCATCGTGAATGAAATTTTGACGCTCGTGATTTCCACCTTGCTATACCAAGGGTATTTTTATTGCAGTTCTGTGAATATTTAATTAGTTAATTTGTGAGTAAATTTGTTTAGCGAAGCACACTATTAATTGTTTGTACGTTGTCAAATCGGTTATACATAAGAATCCTCCCAGCCGACGTAGAGATTATCCTACTAGAAGTGTGCGAATGAGCCGACATATCACCAAACAACAACGTTACACACCGCAGGAATCAGATTCATTCAATGATAAATTAACAGAATTTAGGAATTTGTAGTGGCTCGCGCATTCAAATAAATACATTCTTCGCTCACCACCACAATTTATCAAGCAACGCATTTACTCATTCATTCCCGCGACATATTCAATTAAAGCAGTTTCAGTAGAAAATTTACTTCTAAACCCGTGTTGACAGCTACTAATTATATTGTGGCTCTCTAAAAAAAGGCTCTCTACTTTTAATACCTTTTTCCATAACTTTTAATAAAACCGGTTGGAATGCAATCGGCCGATAGTTATTAAGGTCATAACGCGAACCATTTTTATGCAATGGAAGTACAATTGTTGTTTTTAATATTTCCGGTACAATACCATTTACAAAACTGTGAATAAAAATATGTATTAATATAGGGACAATAACATGTATAACTTGTTTTATCAAATAATTACTCATACAAAAAATATCATACGTCAAGCTGGATTTCAAAGAACCAATGGCACTCGAAACTTCAAAGTACTCAATTGGATGAAAAAAAAAATGTTTCACTGACATAATCACTATTGATTGTAGAACACCAGAACGGTAACCATTATTACATCAACAAACTAGTTGAAAATCGTTTAAACGATACAATTTCGTCTCATCGTTATTAATGCAAATTCAGTGCCGGATCATGAGTTTATTGTCACTTTTTTGGATCTCGCTCAGGTTTAAAAATGGACCAGTTCACTCTTTAGTTCTGTACAATTAATATCTTTCTTATAATGAACGAACAATCCCGAAAATTCGGTGTTAGCTATTGATTTTTTAAACAAACATTGAAAACGAATGTAAATATCTTTATAAGCATTACACCTTCGTTTCAATTCCGCAGCTAAAACATCACATATGTAACACATAAAAGCTTCCTATTTTGAATTTGTGTGCCTGCTGAAGGAATCTCATTTTCTTCCTCAGTTCCTTCGTCAAAAAACGTTTTCTTTTTTTTTTACGACTCTCTATATCTCTGAAAGTAGAATTAGGTGCAATGTTCTTAGCTTCTTACTCAAACTCGTCAAATTTGTTTCGAATTGACTTCAAAAATTCTTATTCTGCTTCTTAGCCATATCGAGAGTTGCCTTCGGATTTTGTAGAGGTTTATTAGTTGCATCAAATCGCTCGAGAATTTCATACCAAATCACTATATATAAAACAAACTCGATTGTTTCCATATTAGTTGCTAGTTGTAGGGCTTCAATTTGCGCTGCTCTCTTTGTTGATGTATGGTTTGCCAAAATATTCAAAGCTTGTTTAATTTCATTGCTTTTATTCAGTGTGTTTATGCGGGCGGTTGAACTAAAGTCGAATTTAATGGGTGAAAAATTTGTACGATAGATAAGTATGTAAATACAAATTTTAAAAATTAAATTTTAACTCTACTATTTAAATAAAGCTACTCATTTGATTTTTTTTTATATTTGTTGTATTGGAAATAAGCATTGAACGCATTCGAATCTTTTATAATAAGTTTCACTTTAGTAAAATATTGTGGCTAACTTCACTTCAGTAAATTACATTTTTCTTTTTAATTAATCCAACACAACATTGATGAAGAAAAATAAAAGCTTTATATATATAAAATTAATCTGAAATAATCCGTGTTTTATTGATCAAGCTTCCAGCTCTGTTTCGTAATAATCTAAAAGGTTATGGGCCCAGTGGATGAGAATACGGATATTTCGAAAAATTAAGGCAGATTAATTGGATAGAGTGAAATTGATTTTTCGGTGTTGTGAAAATCACATACGGAAAAGGATGGCGTCAGCGGAATCAAGATACAGCATTTCAAAGCTAAACGGAACAAATTATTTTGTATGGGAATACAAAATGGAAATGCTTCTTAAGGAAAAAGGTTTATGGGCAGTTATCAATGAGATATAACCATCACCAGTTACAAGCGTGGACAGCAAATGATGAAAATACACATTCAACAATTGCATTGAATGTAGAAGACGATCAAATTCATCACATCATCGGTGCAGATTCAGCAAGAAATACATGGAGAATTCTTAAGGAAACGCATGAATCGAACACATCAAGCAATCGTGTGCACATTTTGAAGTTAAAACACGTGAATTCAATGAACGAGCTGTTTCGAAAATTATTGGCGCTTTTTGCAGATTTTGGTCCGGAATTTTTTATGAGTGCTACGTTGTTGGCTTCTTTGCCACCAAGCTACGACGGTTTGGTAACGGCGCTCGAAGGTAAAGAAGATAGTGAACTGACACTCACGATGGCTATATCAAAGGTTCTTGCGGAATTCAAAAGAAGAATGGATCGAGGCGGAACAACGGATGACACTGCATTAAAAGTTGACACATCAAGAGCAACGAAAGGTCAAAAAGGTGAAAATAAAAAGTATGAGTGCTATTTTTGCAAAAGAAGCGGTCACATCAAAAAGGATTGTCGAAAATACAAAGCCTGGCTCAACAAACAGGGAGGAAGTAATCAGAAGGCGAATCTAGCGAGAGATGAAACAGAAAACCTGTTTGTGACACATCAAGTAGGTGATGGCTCGATTGTCGATTCAGGTGTCAAATGTCACATTGGCAGTACTAAGGATATTTTCGTCAATGTCCACATGAATTGTAGTGATAAAGTAAGCGTTGCAAGTGGTCAACAATTAACAGTTGCGGGTAAAGGCACAATTAAAGTTGATTTTCTGAATGAGGAAAGTCAAAGTGTTACAGTAAAAATCACAGGGGAAAGCAGTCGGCAAATTGCAGTTAACTTTACAGACTAAAGGAACCTCACAAAGTTTACTCGGTCGAAAAGGAATCAAATGGCTGCATACATTATAGGCCATAGAGATATCGAAGTTGTGAAATCAGTGGCGATACTAAATATGGTTAAAGGCATCAACTTTATCGAGTGTACAGCGGATTGCGAAATCAACTCCAAGTGCAGAGTGTGTCTCGAAGGAAAAATTACTCGAATGAAGTTTCCGGTCAAGTCGAGTAATAAAGCAGTTGCAGTCATGGATCTGATTCACTCGGATGTTTGTGGTCCGATGCAAACGACCATACCATCAGGTAATCGTTACATTGTGGCATTCATAGATGATTACTCAAAATTTACAGTCAGCTACCTAATCGCAAATAAATCATCACTTTACAGCAAATTCAAGGAATATATTGCGATGGTAAAGGTTAAATTCGGAAAAACAGAACGCTGGTAGAAATGGCTCACTGCATGCTAATTGGCGCAGGTCTAGAGAAAAACTTTTGGGGCGAAGCTGTAATGATGGCTAACTATGTCCAGAATCGTTTGCAAACAAAGGGTACAGAAACAACGCCATATGAAGGCTGGTTCCAGAAAAGTCCGAATGTGCAATACTTCAGAAAATTCGGATCAGAATGTTATATGCATTTACCAAAACAAACAAGGCGCAAATTCGATTCAAAGGGTGTGAAAGCAGTGCTGGTCGGTTATGATTACGAATCAAACGCATATCGTTCTTACAATCCGGAAACCGATCGAGTCACAGTTAGTCGAAATGTTTAGTTCGTCGAAAGGGGCCATTTGTTAACTATCAAGACCAGTGAAAATTATCAACAGAACAAATTATCGTCAATTCAGAGTTGAACAACTTTTAAAATGCAGAAAACGATCAGGTGTAAAAGGAATTAGTCGATGAAGAAGTTCAGGAAGAGAATCCAATACAAGATCCCGTTCAGAAGGAAGATGAAAAGCAAATTGTTAGACGATCACAACGTGCTAACAAAGGAATTCTACCATAGAAATTTATTGAAGAAATGAACGTGGTGAGTTCAGTCATTCAAGAACCAAAGTGCTACGCAGAAGCTATCAATAGTGATCAAAATAGGCTGTGGATTCAAGCAATAACAGATGAGATGAAGTCATTGATGGAGAATCAAACATGGGAGCTTGTGAAAATTCCAGAAGGTGCAAATCTAGTTGGCTGCAAGTGGATTTACAAGCTAAAGTGCAATTCAGACGGAAAAGTAGTCAGACACAAGGCAAGGCTTGTTGCTCAAGGTTGTTCGCAAAAATACGGTACTGACTATGATCAGGTGTTTGCTCCAGTTGTTCGTCAAACTACGTTTCGAACATTGCTTACAGTGGCAGCAAACAAGGACATAAAGGTTTATCACCTAGACGCGAAAACGGCTTTTCTCAACAGTGAGTTGTCTGAAACAATTTACATGAGACAACCTCCAGGATTCAAAGTTGAAGGCGGCGAAGATTTGGTGTGTCTACTAAAACGAAGTTTATAGGGTCTAAAGCAATCAGCGCGCAATTGGAACAAAACAATTCATACAATTCTCATCGATTTCGGTTTTGTCCAAAGCAAGAATTATCCATGCTTGTACACCTACAAACATGATGGAAAAATATGCTAAGTATTAATCTACGTAGGCGACGTGGTCATTGCTGGTGAAAACAACGAGATAATCTCCAAGTGCGGAACGTTTTTAAGTTCGAAATTCAAGATTAAGAACTTGGGAGAGATTAAGGATTTCTTGAGTCTTCAAGTCAAGAAGGAAGCAAATGGCCATTACACGTTAAATCAGACTGCTTACATTGGAAAATTACTAAAGGATTTCCAAATGTCTGATGCAAAGATGTCCTCATTTCCATTATCAGTTGGATATATTAAAATATTAAAAATTGCTCGGTTGCTTACTGTACATATCAGTCAACACGAGACCTGACATATCGGCAGCAGTTTCAATCCTAGCACCAAAGATGTCCAGTCCAAACCAGGAGGATTGGAACGAATTGAAACGAGTATTAAAGTATCTCAATACAAGCAAACTGCCGGTTTGCAATTGTCACTTGGTAAAAGTGATGGTACGGATCAGTTAATCGGATATGCAGATGCAAGTTGGGCTGATGATCGTGCAAGCAGAAAGTCACAATCTGGTTACATATTCAAATATTGTAACGGTATTCTCAGTTGGTGCAGTCGAAGACAGGATTGCATTGCGTTATCATCAACAGAAGCAGAATTTATTGCGTTGTCTGCGAATTGGATTCGTCGTTTACTCAATGATTTCGATCAACGCATGGAAAAACCGACAAAAATTTTTGAAGACAATCAAAGTTGTTTGAAATTCATTAAAGAGGAGAAATTATCATCACGTACCAACCATATTGATTATCGAGAGGCATTTGTCAAGGATTACATCGACAAATGTATTGTTACATGCCAATATTGGCCTACATAACCTATGGTGACAGATTTGTTGACAAAACCATTGGCTGGATCTCGTGTCAATGTTCTTCGGGATGTACGTGAAGTTAACTGATGATTCAAATGAGGAGGATTATTGGAAATAAGCATTGAACGCATTCGAATCTTTTATAATATGTTTCACTTTAGTAAAATATTGTGGCTAACTTCACTTCAGTAAATTACATTTTTCTTTTTAATTAATCAACACAACATTGATGAAGAAAAATAAAAGCTTTACTTCTATATATAAAATTAATCTGAAATAATCCGTGTTTTATTGATCAAGCTTCCAGCTCTGTTTCGTAATAATCCAAAATCTTGTACATAATACATTACATATATTAAACGAAGTTTATGAGAAATTTTAAATTTTAAATTAATTTTTTAGCAAAAGTGTTTCGCTAATCCGTGCCCTTGAGAATTACGGGCCTGGGACCATGGTCCAATTGGGGCATATGATGATCCGGCACTGTGCAAATTTCACTCAAAAATATTAAATCTATGGCTTTACATCATAGGAATCTAAGAGAGATAAAATCATGAGTTAGCAAATTATTAGATGGTAAATTACTATAGGAAGAACCAGACGGAAAGTCAACGAAACTACGATCTTGTGAATTAAAATTATAAAAATTCTTTAGATAAAATTATTTAATGATTAAAAGATTTAAAAAACAACTAGGACAAATTGTCCAGATCATCCACAGACGTGAGTTTCGTGACTTTACCACCGACATACTTCCTTACTAAAATGTATCCATTCCTAAGCCAAACATATTTACATGTTCCATCCTTCTTAAAATCACGTTCCACTTGGCCATATTCCAGTATTTTATCTACAAATCGTTTTAGAATACCATTTCCGTAGTGCATACTGAATTTCATTGTACTCGGTTAAGGCCTGCATTTGACTTCAAAATGGTATTGATGGATGCACTTCTATAAGAGATATTCAAATTTTTACATTCAGATCTAAGAAAAATCGGAAATAACAGACATGCCTGGAAATAGTCTCTTAAACCAAGGTTTTACTGTAATTTATTATTCCTATGCCGTTATAACGTTAAAAGCGTATATAAGAAAAAAGTATCAAATCCCGGGATTTCCCGGAAATGTTACGCTTTAGAGACAAAAACGGGATCCCGGGATCCCGCTTTGAGAGACCCTAAAGATAAAATGTAACATTTTAACAGTTTTAATAGAAAATTTTCATTTATTGATGATATTTTTTAATTGTGGACTATACATTGAATTTGTATGTTAAAACTGTTCAAATTTTACTTTTTCTTTTTAGTAAATGCACGATATTTTAGCTATTATAAATTAAAACCTATGGTTTTCACTATTTTAACCATTTTATTACATAATTTGATGGAAAAGGAAAATTCGTTCATCTCATATACATTATACAATACCGCTCTGCCTAACTTTTAAATCAGATTACGAGTGTCCAATTGCTCCAGTATTTTGAGTCGAACCAGATCGACCGTTTTCAAGGAAACTTTACTATGCCAATATAATGAATACCCCACCCGGCCTGCAACAACAACAAGAACCGCTTTTTCCTGTAAGACTATAATATTCAATTTCTATTAAAGAAGAAAATCATCATTTTTGACCTCATGGACTTGCCTCTCCAAAAATATTATATACATCAGTGGCCCAAGTAAAAACGCTATCAAATCATCCGCTGCATTAAAACTATTTTATAAGCAAACAAATGTTTACTAGTTTTGAACCTGGTCAGGGAGTAAATTATGAGTCAAATTCCTTCGTAATAATAATAAAATGATCTTTCAATGTCGCTTTGTTTCTTTAGCGATACAGAGACCATTAAATGATACAAATAAATTTTCTGTTATTTTTCCCCATCAGTATCCAGGTGTAAAGTAACAAAAAAAGGGGTGGAAATGGGATAAAAAGGAAAGAAAAAAATTATTTCAGGTACAATTAATTTTCCTTTTTGTCCTTTCTTGTCACAGATTGACTAGACTAACATGAAGTACCTACCATAAAAATGAAATAACCACAGTTTCTCTTTAGTTAGTTCACCTGGAATGTTCACAAAAATGCTTGGGAAATATTTAATTTGTTTCATGGGAGTCAGTTTACAAAGCCATCATTATTCTTTATTATGCTAAAGTGCATACAAAATTTAAATAAACAGTGCGCGACATACAAGTGGACTTGTCGTTACAAATTATGTTAATAATTTTGATCCGAGTTTTACATATAGGGCTCCTGCATTGGTAATATGATGAATAATATGCCTTTTACAAATCAATTTACAAAATGCTACATCATGCATATACCATACTGATTAAAACATTTACAGATTAGAAGGAGTATAATGTGTTCAAATCTCTCAATTTCAACGTACCAAAAAAATTGTGTGCCAATTATGCCTACAAAAAATTGTAAATAAATTCCTTTTTATCCTTATATTACAAAATTAATCGGAAAATTAGGCTTATCTCATGTATACAAACATCCAAACACATATACACACGCATTTGCCTTTGCCGTGTTTTTAAAACCAAAATCAATCAGTAATCCAAGAAAAAAATAAAAAAATAAATTTAAATTGATTTTAAAGTGTTATGAATATCAAAATGATTTTTATAAAAGTGTATTTACCGTTTTCGTTGCCGATGGTAATGCTGCCGATGCCGCTGTTTTGTACCTCTCAAAGCCATTTTAATATTCATTTATTATTTATATTCTGTTCCTCTTGATTCAATTTTAAAGAAAATTCTCCCTTTTTATTTTATGAAAAATTAAAGATTTAAAAGGAATTTTGTTTTGTTTCCATTTTTGTAAAATATATGGGGTATGGTGGATGTTGTGTCGAATTGGAATCGTTAGCTTGAAACAGTATATTCGCGTTATATAATACGCGTATAGCACAAATTGATAAAATGACGAGGAAACGTAAAAAAAAGGGAACATTATTTTAAGGATAAAATATTAAATTATAATCTGTAATGATATAATTTGTGTGTGTGTATATACATATATATAGAGTACATTACTAACTCCCCCAGCGAAAATGTAAATGTGGTGGGTGTCACAAGAAAAATAATTTAAATCTTAAATATTTGACATGTCGTTAAGTTAAACGCTTTGTGGATTTATTATTTATATTCTACTACCGTTGTTTCTTGTTTGAATATTTAAAGAGTTTATTGCTCTACTTGATTTCTGTAGAATAGACGTGAATAAGAAGAGATAGTTTCTTTTAGAAAGGAACAGATGACATTACTTAAATACCTGTCACTATTTTAAAAATATAAATTCTCGTGATTAATGAAATTTTTGATTAAACCAAACCAACCAATTCAATGGATTAAAGGTATAATTATATTATTCTCGCTGTTAATTTTTAATATATCCTGACAACTTGGAATGATACGTATCAATCGCATTGCTCAATGATGGTAAATATTTCAAAATAATTTTCATTTCATAAATACTAAGTGTTGATTTGCATCTTAATAATGAAAAGTATTGTGTTGTCAAAACCAAACCAACGAGATGTGACATTTTTATGAGACATTGTTCAATTTTAAAAAATCCATATCATTTATTTCTGCTTTTAACAGTCACGAGGTTTTTTCATTATGATACGAAATTCATCTTATGATTTCAGCGGCGCGGCGTGATTCAGTGATAAATTGTAATGATAGAAAGAGGGACAATTTAAATGAAAAATTTTGTGGCAATAAACATTAGCATCAAAAATAATGAATTGGCAATCCAAAGCGCAAATACGAAGCGCAGAAGAAACTTTAAGCTTGTTACCAATACAACAAATTAGATTCTAACCTGACTACTATTATACCGGGGAATAAATTGGCTAACTGAAAATATTAAATGGCCCTGTGATACTATCAATGAATATTGGCAATCCACATTAAACCAAATAAAAATAAAAAATATTATAAATAAATAAGGCTAAGAAGCCAAAAAAATATTCGATACTTTAATGCGGGCCACAGATGATCAAAAAGTATTGCCAATATAATATTGTCAATGTTGGAAAAAACTATTGACAAAAAGCATTCGTCTCAGACGAACATTAATATTGACAATACACTTAAATGTCAAAATATAAAAAATATTTATGTTCAGGTTAATTTTCCACTTTGAGCTATACCAGACAAAAGTAAAGCTTGAGTAGCCATTAAAAAATAATAGAATATGGTCTAGTGAGTGGCTGTTAAAAAAAAATAATTTTTCGATTATCTACGCCAAAAGATGTGCGTAGCTATTCTCGAATGAGTAGTGCTTTTTCCGAAGAGCTGCTAAGTTTAGTAGGTTCAATCGTTTAAAAAAAAAAACAATGTCCGCATACCCAATGCCAATTTTTTTTCTTACTACTTATGAACTTAGACTTTTTACTTATGAAGAGCATACCTAATGAATAAGAAAAAATTAAAGCAAAACTAGCTTCATTGTACAAAATAATTTTTTGTTTATTTGTCAAAATGTGAAACGTCAAAATTAAATGTTTGTGTTATTTTTTAAATTATTAATATTTAATAAAAAATAACTTTTATTTTTACATATTTTTATTTTGTCTGAATACGTTGTTTAAGCTGTCATTCGTCAAGTGATTCTTAAACGATCAGTGTTTCATAAATTAAATTGATTCTAAAGGTATAAACAGAACAAGAGCGAAAACTACAAGCGACGAAGATAAAATAAATTTGTGTGTCGGCGATGTCGCCTTAGTAAACACAAAAGAGCGTCAGCGATCGACGATAAAACAAACTTCAAAACAAAATAACATAACAAACAACATAACCTGCAATATTTCGTGTTTAAATATAAAAATATGGAGTTGATTAAAATTATAAAATTGGTGAACATAATTTACATTGTTTATTTGACCTACTAATATTATAATTCGATAGTGTCTCGAAGGCGTTGGTGGGTGAGAAGTGTTAATCTGAGTAGAAATAATCACGGCTTTTTTCGCCGAAGTTTTCTTCAAATGCAAGCAAATGACCTAGAGCATTTTCAAAACGCGAAAATCAGAATTACAGAAGTACTCCCATAGAAAACCAATAAGTGTCGAATCCAGATTAGCTGTAACACTAATGTAAGAAACAGAAATATTATCTATAATTTAAAAACATAACAAAATATATCTTCCGCAAGGTATCTTGCGCATGGATGCTCCATGCAATTTTTAGCTTGGAGCTTTAAAATGGGAGTTTCCACCGTCCGAGAAATAATATTAGAAACTCGTGATGCTTTATGGAAAATCAGTGAACTTTATGTTGCCAAGCCGAATTTGTTTGAATGGACAAAAATCGCAGAAGAATTTGAAACCAAGACCGGAATGCCAAATTGCATAGGTTCCATCGACGGCAAACATGTGAATCTCAAATGTCCGCCTAAAAGTGGTTCATTATATTATAATTATAAGGGACACCACAGCATGGTACTATTAGGTGTATGCGATGCAAACTACTCATTTACTGCTATCGACGTCGGAGCCTACGGTAACCAGAGCGATTCCGGCATATTTAAAAATAACGGTTTTGGCAAGCAATTAGCAGACGGATCTCTTGAGATTCCCAAAAGTAAAATGCTACCAAATTCCATCATAGACTTCCCTTACTACTTTGTCGGCGGAATTTAATGCGTCCATACCCTGGTAAATGTTTATCGGCAGACAAAGAGCAGTTCAACAAAAAATTGTCGCGTGCGAGAATAAGAATTGAAAATACTTTTGGAATATTAGCAAATAGACTCTACATCCAAAAAATGCTGAGAAAGTTATTTTGGCTACTATAATTTTGCACAATTTTTTAATATTACAGAAAAGCGAGATATATTGCCCACAGGACTACATACACCGAGAACAAAATGGAATTAGTATTCCTGGAGATTGGCGCGATGAGGGTGAAGAGCTACAGCAACACCGTATTTTTAGAGGAAATCGCTCAACCCGTGAAGCGTTCGAATTAAGAGACTGTTTAAAAAATTTTCTCCATTCAACTGATATTTACACATTTTCTTCCTTATCTTAATTCATTAATAAGCAGAGTGACATTTGATTAAATAAAACATTTACTGAAATTCAAAATATAGTTTTTCTATTAATTCATATTTTCGTATATACATAAGCGCATTTATTTAACATTACGTGTTTATAAAAAGAACAACTCAATTACTTGTCGACGATTCCGAGTGTGTGTCTCTATAATGCTCACGTAATTTTTGGTAAACAATATTTGATATTTCCATCTCCAATTCGTCTAACACCACTCTAGGTAAATGAGCTTTTTCTATTTTCACTGCCAATGATGAAAATAACAACGAAGTTGAACTGACAGGATTGGTTGGCTCATCTAATTGACTAACCGCCTTAGCTGCGAAATCCAGAAAATTTAGGAAATTTGTATGTACGTCGCTTTTCGAAGATGAGGCAGTTATTTTACGTTTTTTTTGTCGGAGTGGAACAAACAAATTCATCGAGCCCCACGTCTGGAGCATTGTTATCAAAATCCGTTAAATCAACCGAATTGTCATTATCAAAATCGTAGCTCTCACTATAACTTTCATTAACCTTTTCAAAATTTCCAGTAGTGCTAAAGATATTATTAATTTTAGTTATTAACTTATAAATTTAAACCTAAATGATGATGTAACTTTACTTTCTTTGATCATCTATACTATACAAAAAGTTCATTTATTTTAAATTTGCGCAAAGGAATTTAATCAAAATTCATAATGTTTACCTGAAGATTTGAGGTTAGCAGCAATCTCTCACCAAATTTTTTCCTTAATGTCGGATCTTCTATAATTTAAATTTTTTAAATCATATAGAATTGGCTTGGCCCTAACCAGTTCTATTAACTTCTCCTTGAATGACATTATATTAAATTATAACAATTAGCAAAATCGCCGGTGTGTCTTTTGCAATTTTTTTATCGATCGAAAACTAATAAATTATGGTTAGGAAACATTAAGGTTAGGAACAAAATGACAACTAAAAGTTTTCGGGTACCAATATAACGACGCAAAAAACAGTTGGTAGCATTGTATCGCTGGCGACAAAAATAGAAATAGATTCTAAAAAAATTCGTGAGCAGCATATGATTTCTATATATTCTAATTTGACAGGCGATATCGCTTGTAGTTGTCGCTCTTATTCTTTTTATACCTTAAAAGTGTGAACAATGAGTTCAAGTGACCGAAAATTTGATTTGGCGCTTATTTCAATATTGGCAGTGGCATATATCAAGCTGAGAAAGCCTAAAAGGTGATATTGGGTTCATCCACTATGGCAACAGAGGCCTCAATTTGGATCTTATCAAACTCTAATCAAAGAGCTGTATAAGTATCCGGAAAAATTTAAAAATTATTTCCGACTAACAATAGAATAATATAAGGAGCTGTTATCATTAGTGTCGCCTCTTCTAAAAAAAAAACAGCATACGAAAAGCATTTCACCAGGTCTCAGATTAATGTTGACTTTGAGGTACAATAATAAATAAGTTTAATATTTCTTGCATTGTAGCTAATTTATTGTAAAATTTTATTGCAGATACCTTGCATCTGGAAACTCTATGATAAGCATGTCATACGAGTATCGAGTAGGAACCATTACAGTGTCAAAAATTATATTTGAGGTTTGCGGAGCTATTTGGACGGCCCTTAAAAATAAATATCTAAAACCACCAACTGAGTCTGTGGCGCAAACTTGAAATTCCTATTTGTTGACATTGGAGCATATGGGTCAAACCACGACGGTGGAATATTTAAACAATCCGCTTTTGGGGAAAGATTTTTAAAAATAAATTAAATTTTCCTGCTGATCAACCATTTCCAAAAAGTAAGGATGTCAAGAAATTTTCGTTTTTTTTTATTGGGGATGCTGCATTTCCATTGCATAGAAATATGCTAAACCCGTATGGCGGAACAGGACTATCAACATCGAAAAAGATATTCAACTACCGATTAGCAAGAGCCAGGAACTGTATAGAACGAGCTTTCGGAGTGTTGGTAGCCCGGTTCAACATATTATTTTCTTGAATACGAGCATCACCAAAAACTATCGACAACATAATTAAAGCTGTCGTAGTCCTACATAATTTCATTATAAACAAGCGACCGGGGAAACCATTTACAAAACGAGGAGACCGTAAATGTTCACTTGTACTAGATAAGTGCAGTGGACTGAGTAGGAAGAATACGGCAAATTTACGATTTGGAACACGAAATTCAATAAGAGAGAATTTAGCAATGCGTGAAGAAATTACCAAATATTTTGTAAATGATGATACTCTGAGTTGGCAATTGAAAAGTTTGAATGTTGGAAAAGTGTAATTATTTTAGTTTTAAATAAAATTTGATTTCATAAAAATTCATGTATAATTCTATATTTTAAATATTTTATAAAAGGTCATCACAAACAATTACACAGCGTTCAGTGTAAAATAATAAATAATAAAAATACTTCATTTAAATACTACTTTATAAAATAAAATAAAAAATATGAAACGTATTGTTTTTCAATCGGACTCCTCTTCCTCGTATAAAACTGATGTTAGTTTTAAAATTGTATTTAGTCTCCGTTTTTTCCATTTTTGCCGCTGGAGCACCGATGAACATAAATTATTGAAGTGCTCAACTTCAGGGTACAACGCACGTTCAGTGTTCCATTCTTTTTACCAAATTTTTGCTTTAAATTTGGCCGTTGCTTTGGCGAGATTGAGTGATGTGATGACCCAGGTTGCTCGTCTGACGGCTTATTATAATTGACGTTCGTCTCTTCCGGCATGTTACCCAAAACATGTTCGAATAGTTCTTCGTCGCTATCCAGATTGACTGTTTCACACATCTCATTTGTATTATTTAAAATGTTTAGGTTGAACTAAAACCTCCATCGTACTGATAATCCGTTTCCTTCTAGGAATTTTCTTTCTCCAAATATTCTTCAACCATCTTTGGGCTTTCACATGGCTGAATATTCCCAACAGTTCTAAAATGAACGAGAATTAATTTTTTAGATTTTTGGGTAACATATAAAACTTACTTTCTCTTTTGGATATAGGGTCGTAAAAACCGCATTTTCTCGATATACGAAAATTCTTTTTTTTATTGCCACTACCATATCCACTTGGTAAATTTTTATTTTCTTGAATGGCCTTTGAATAATTATTTCGTAATTTAGTCCATAACTTTATACATTCTTCTGGAGGCAATTCAATAATTTTACTAATATCCTGCCAGGCGTTTTCTGTTGCTAATTTGTTACGATATAATTTACATTTCTTGTCATATAAATATACGTAGCTCCTTACCACGTCGACGAGCTTGTCTTCCATTTTTAAAAAAGTATTAAATAAATTTAATTTAAAATTTTATAATGTAGCACCAACACAAAACATAAATCACTACACAGCTAAAACAAATTCGCATTGATCATTTTTTGTTTTGACAACTGCAAAAAAACAACAACAACAACTATTTTACAAACGCGGTTTACTTCATTGCATTTCTCATAAGCAAAAAGTTAAAAGTTTGATAACATTATTCATAAGTTTTTCACCAACATAACGAGCTACATTTTTTTTTTCTTAAAATTTTTTTCATACTGTTCTGTAAGTCATAAGTCATAAGTTTTCTATTGGATATGTGGTGTAACTCTCAGGTTTTTAGATACTGGAAGGTTGTTTGATTGCCTCAAATTTGCTATTGTCGCTCCAAACACAATAAGGCAAATATATATATATATATATATATATATATATATATATATATATATATATATATATATATATATATATATATATATATATACTTATACATATTAAACGCAGTTTTTTATTATGCGATACAAGTTGCATATCCTTTAACAAAAATTTCACTTACATACATATACATCAAAATAACTAATTTACTATGTACTCTACAAATGAAAGTCAAATATTGCACCAAGACTAAGTCCAATATAAATCTATAATTTACTTTTCTTACTACATACATATGTATATAAACCACTTTATTAATATCTGTTTTTAATTAATATATATTATTAATTATAGCTATGACTTTTCTTCATTTTATTTTATTTTCGCACGAAAAAAAAAAAATTGGCGCTTGTACTATTTTCGTTACAAGCTTTGCAACAAATATCGTAGTACTTTTAATCAAATTTATTTTGAATGCCTACCTTATATAAAAATATGCGACTTAAAATGCGTTGACCGTGCCTCGATGGACAGTAATTGCGCATGCGGATTATTTAGTTGTATGAAATATTATTTTGTTGTATGCCTTACATCAGAATAAGATGTAAGGTAAAATTGCATTCGCCTCGATGCAAAGATTGCGTCGCAATTCGTCGTAAGATTTTCAACTGTGTATGGGAAACCCTACAAACTGTATACTTTCAAAAACCAAATAATTATTTGCGTAAACCCAACTCTTAATCATATATTTAAGAATTTGATAATTATGGTAATATACATTCTACATTATTCATATAATATCAATTTAATTATTTTGGTGTTGTGTAACTATAAAAAAAAAAAAATATGTCACTATAATTTATTACTCCATATTTCACCTCGCTCAACAATAAAACTTAAATGTTTCTAGCAAGCATAATAAACGACCCTAAAATGATACACATATGATTGACATATAATTCTTATCATTCTATGTCAGAAATAAGCCTAACATCAGTTCCTTCATATTTAGAAATACCCTACACACATGTGTGGTATACAACTTTAAAATTCAAAACATTAATGTATAATGTTTTATGTATAATTAACATATATAACTTAATTTGTTGTTTATGATCTTCACTGAATTTATTATATATACGTTCGTACATATACGTATAATCAATTTCCATCCCAAAGCTGATATAAACTTTAAATAAAAATTTAAAAAAAAAAACTTTTTCTTATCACTTCATGAAAATCAACCATACAACGTATTTAAAGCATTGAAGAATAGCAAAAAAAAAACTCATAAATTATTATTGCCAGTATTATTATATTTCTGGTTTTATATGTACATTTCTGTATTATGTACAAAAGGAGCTATATAGTATGTACTATTTTTAACTAACTTTCATGTAAGTGGTATTATTATTCGCATTTGAATACATTTCAACATAATAAATTGGAGAATGTAAAAGTTTTTCCATTTTTGTGTGTGTGCTTTTTATTGTTGTACATTTTTTCTCTTCTACCAACAACGGCAACAAAATTAAAACAACACATCTATATGTTTGTATACGTACAAATATACAACAACAGTGAACAGAACTTTAAAGTTTTATTATAAAATTCAACAACAAACACAGTACACATATAGCAACAACTGGCAAAAGCTTGAACATATTATTTTGTATAATTTTAGGAATGTTCGTAACATTCATGTTTTGTTTATTTGTTAATTCGAAAATTACAAAAAAAATTGGAAAATTGTTTTAGGTTAATCATTTTATTAATTTATTATCGAAAAGCGCCTTGAGCTTTAAATGCATTTTTTTATTAATACCTAAATTTAAAAGAAATATGGGATAATAGTAACGGTCTCAAAGTACAGATGTGTTTTATATTTTAATAGAAAATAATTGACAACAACATTTAAAATTTTGAAAACAACAACTAAATTAGCATTTCCTAAATCTAAAAGCACCTAAAGCTCTGGAATATCTTTTATAACTAAAATGATATGTCTTACCTGTGAAGCGTTACACAAATATTGCATAAAAGTGGAGCTTTTCATCGACAATCACAGGTATTTTATATTTTATTAGAATTGACAACAACAACAACGTATTTTATTGGTTTAATTAAAACTCTGATGTAAAATGGATGTTTAAATATTATACTAGTATCTAAGACCGACTTATTTGAAGAGTTTCTTATGCTAGTTGAGTCATTATTTGTAGTTAATATTTACTAAAGTTAAAAGCGCCTAAAGCTCTGCAATTTTTTTTATAACTAAAATAATATTTCCTACCTACAAAGCTTTAAATAAATATTGCATAAAAGTGGAGATTTTCATCGAAAATCACAGGTATTTGATATTTTATTAGAATTGACAACAACAACAACGTATTTTATTGGTTTAATTAAAACTCTGATGTAAAATGGATGTTTAAATATTATACTAGTATCTAAGACCGACTTACTTGAAGAGTTTCTTATGCTAGTTGAGTCATTATTTGTATTTAATATTTACTAAAGTTAAAAGCTCCTAAAGCTCTGCAATTTTTTTTATAACTAAAATAATATTTCCTACCTACAAAGCTTTAAATAAATATTGCATAAAAGTGGAGCTTTTCATCGACAATCACGGGTATTTTATATTTTATTAGAGTTGACAACAAAAACACCGTATTTTATTGGTTTAATTAAAACTCTGATGTAAAATGGATGTTTAAATATAATACTAGTATCTAAGACCGACTTACTTGAAGAGTTTCTTATGCTAGTTGAGTCATTATTTGTATTTAGTATTTACTAAAATTAAAAGCACCTAAAGCTCTGCAATTTTTTTAAACTAAAATAATATTTCCTACCTACAAAGCTTTAAATAAATATTGCATAAAAGTGGAGATTTTCATCGACAATCACAGGTATTTTATATTTTATAAGAATTGACAACAACAACAACGTATTTTATTGGTTTAATTAAAACTCTTATGTAAAATGGATGTTTAAGTATAATACTAGTATCTAAGACCGATTTACTTGAAGAGTTTCTTATGCAAGTAAAGTCATTATTTGTATTTAATATTTTGTTAAAGTTAAAAGCGCCTAAAGCTCTGCAATTTTTAATTTAACTAAAATACTATTTCCTACCTACAAAGCTTTAAATAAATATTTCATAAAAGTGGAGCTTTTCATCGACAATCACAGGTATTTTTTATTTTATTAGAATTGACAACAACAACACCGTATTTTATTGGGTTAATTAAAACTCTGATGTAAAATGGATGTTTAAATATAATACTAGTATCTAAGACCGACTTACTTGAAGAGTTTCTTATGCTAGTTGAGTCATTATTTGTATTTAATATTTACTAAAGTTAAAAGCGCCAAAGCTCTGCAATTTTTTTTTAACTGAAATAATATTTCCTACATACAAAGCTTTAAATAAATATTGCATAAAACTGGAGCTTTTCATCGACAATCACAGATATTTTATATTTTATTAGAATTGACAACAACAACAACGTATTTTATTGGTTTAATTAGAACTCTGATGTAAAATGGATGTTTAAATATAATACTAGTATATAAGACCGAATTACTTGAAGAGTTTCTTATGCTAGTTGAGTCATTATTTGTATTTAATATTTACTAAAATTAAAAGCACCTAAAGCTCTGCAATTTTTTTTAAACTAAAATAATATTTCCTACCTACAAAGCTTTAAATAAATATTGCATAAAAGTGGAGATTTTCATCGACAATCACAGGTATTTTATATTTTATTAGAATTGACAACAACAACAACGTATTTTATTGGTTTAATTAAAACTCTGATGTAAAATGGATGTTTAAATATTATACTAGTATCTAAGACCGACTTATTTGAAGAGTTTCTTATGCTAGTTGAGTCATTATTTGTATTTAATATTTACTAAAGTTAAAAGCGCCTAAAGCTCTGCAATTTTTTTTATAACTAAAATAATATTTCCTACCTACAAAGCTTTAAATAAATATTGCATAAAAGTGGAGATTTTCATCGAAAATCACAGGTATTTGATATTTTATTAGAATTGACAACAACAACAACGTATTTTATTGGTTTAATTAAAACTCTGATGTAAAATGGATGTTTAAATATTATACTAGTATCTAAGACCGACTTACTTGAAGAGTTTCTTATGCTAGTTGAGTCATTATTTGTATTTAATATTTACTAAAGTTAAAAGCTCCTAAAGCTCTGCAATTTTTTTTATAACTAAAATAATATTTCCTACCTACAAAGCTTTAAATAAATATTGCATAAAAGTGGAGCTTTTCATCGACAATCACGGGTATTTTATATTTTATTAGAGTTGACAACAAAAACACCGTATTTTATTGGTTTAATTAAAACTCTGATGTAAAATGGATGTTTAAATATAATACTAGTATCTAAGACCGACTTACTTGAAGAGTTTCTTATGCTAGTTGAGTCATTATTTGTATTTAGTATTTACTAAAATTAAAAGCACCTAAAGCTCTGCAATTTTTTTTAAACTAAAATAATATTTCCTACCTACAAAGCTTTAAATAAATATTGCATAAAAGTGGAGATTTTCATCGACAATCACAGGTATTTTATATTTTATAAGAATTGACAACAACAACAACGTATTTTATTGGTTTAATTAAAACTCTGATGTAAAATGGATGTTTAAGTATAATACTAGTATCTAAGACCGATTTACTTGAAGAGTTTCTTATGCAAGTAAAGTCATTATTTGTATTTAATATTTTGTTAAAGTTAAAAGCGCCTAAAGCTCTGCAATTTTTAATTTAACTAAAATACTATTTCCTACCTACAAAGCTTTAAATAAATATTTCATAAAAGTGGAGCTTTTCATCGACAATCACAGGTATTTTTTATTTTATTAGAATTGACAACAACAACACCGTATTTTATTGGGTTAATTAAAACTCTGATGTAAAATGGATGTTTAAATATAATACTAGTATCTAAGACCGACTTACTTGAAGAGTTTCTTATGCTAGTTGAGTCATTATTTGTATTTAATATTTACTAAAGTTAAAAGCGCCAAAGCTCTGCAATTTTTTTTTAACTGAAATAATATTTCCTACATACAAAGCTTTAAATAAATATTGCATAAAACTGGAGCTTTTCATCGACAATCACAGATATTTTATATTTTATTAGAATTGACAACAACAACAACGTATTTTATTGGTTTAATTAGAACTCTGATGTAAAATGGATGTTTAAATATAATACTAGTATCTAAGACCGATTTACTTGAAGAGTTTCTTATGCAAGTAAAGTCATTATTTGTATTTAATATTTTGTTAAAGTTAAAAGCGCCTAAAGCTCTGCAATTTTTAATTTAACTAAAATACTATTTCCTACCTACAAAGCTTTAAATAAATATTTCATAAAAGTGGAGCTTTTCATCGACAATCACAGGTATTTTTTATTTTATTAGAATTGACAACAACAACACCGTATTTTATTGGGTTAATTAAAACTCTGATGTAAAATGGATGTTTAAATATAATACTAGTATCTAAGACCGACTTACTTGAGGAGTTTCTTATGCTAGTTGAGTCATTATTTGTATTTAATATTTACTAAAGTTAAAAGCGCCAAAGCTCTGCAATTTTTTTTTAACTGAAATAATATTTCCTACATACAAAGCTTTAAATAAATATTGCATAAAAGTGGAGATTTTCATCGACAATCACAGGTATTTTATATTTTATTAGAATTGACAACAACAACAACGTATTTTATTGGTTTAATTAAAACTCTGATGTAAAATGGATGTTTAAATATTATACTAGTATCTAAGACCGACTTATTTGAAGAGTTTCTTATGCTAGTTGAGTCATTATTTGTATTTAATATTTACTAAAGTTAAAAGCGCCTAAAGCTCTGCAATTTTTTTTATAACTAAAATAATATTTCCTACCTACAAAGCTTTAAATAAATATTGCATAAAAGTGGAGATTTTCATCGAAAATCACAGGTATTTGATATTTTATTAGAATTGACAACAACAACAACGTATTTTATTGGTTTAATTAAAACTCTGATGTAAAATGGATGTTTAAATATTATACTAGTATCTAAGACCGACTTACTTGAAGAGTTTCTTATGCTAGTTGAGTCATTATTTGTATTTAATATTTACTAAAGTTAAAAGCTCCTAAAGCTCTGCAATTTTTTTTATAACTAAAATAATATTTCCTACCTACAAAGCTTTAAATAAATATTGCATAAAAGTGGAGCTTTTCATCGACAATCACGGGTATTTTATATTTTATTAGAGTTGACAACAAAAACACCGTATTTTATTGGTTTAATTAAAACTCTGATGTAAAATGGATGTTTAAATATAATACTAGTATCTAAGACCGACTTACTTGAAGAGTTTCTTATGCTAGTTGAGTCATTATTTGTATTTAGTATTTACTAAAATTAAAAGCACCTAAAGCTCTGCAATTTTTTTTAAACTAAAATAATATTTCCTACCTACAAAGCTTTAAATAAATATTGCATAAAAGTGGAGATTTTCATCGACAATCACAGGTATTTTATATTTTATAAGAATTGACAACAACAACAACGTATTTTATTGGTTTAATTAAAACTCTGATGTAAAATGGATGTTTAAGTATAATACTAGTATCTAAGACCGATTTACTTGAAGAGTTTCTTATGCAAGTAAAGTCATTATTTGTATTTAATATTTTGTTAAAGTTAAAAGCGCCTAAAGCTCTGCAATTTTTAATTTAACTAAAATACTATTTCCTACCTACAAAGCTTTAAATAAATATTTCATAAAAGTGGAGCTTTTCATCGACAATCACAGGTATTTTTTATTTTATTAGAATTGACAACAACAACACCGTATTTTATTGGGTTAATTAAAACTCTGATGTAAAATGGATGTTTAAATATAATACTAGTATCTAAGACCGACTTACTTGAAGAGTTTCTTATGCTAGTTGAGTCATTATTTGTATTTAATATTTACTAAAGTTAAAAGCGCCAAAGCTCTGCAATTTTTTTTTAACTGAAATAATATTTCCTACATACAAAGCTTTAAATAAATATTGCATAAAACTGGAGCTTTTCATCGACAATCACAGATATTTTATATTTTATTAGAATTGACAACAACAACAACGTATTTTATTGGTTTAATTAGAACTCTGATGTAAAATGGATGTTTAAATATAATACTAGTATCTAAGACCGATTTACTTGAAGAGTTTCTTATGCAAGTAAAGTCATTATTTGTATTTAATATTTTGTTAAAGTTAAAAGCGCCTAAAGCTCTGCAATTTTTAATTTAACTAAAATACTATTTCCTACCTACAAAGCTTTAAATAAATATTTCATAAAAGTGGAGCTTTTCATCGACAATCACAGGTATTTTTTATTTTATTAGAATTGACAACAACAACACCGTATTTTATTGGGTTAATTAAAACTCTGATGTAAAATGGATGTTTAAATATAATACTAGTATCTAAGACCGACTTACTTGAAGAGTTTCTTATGCTAGTTGAGTCATTATTTGTATTTAATATTTACTAAAGTTAAAAGCGCCAAAGCTCTGCAATTTTTTTTTAACTGAAATAATATTTCCTACATACAAAGCTTTAAATAAATATTGCATAAAAGTGGAGATTTTCATCGACAATCACAGGTATTTTATATTTTATTAGAATTGACAACAACAACAACGTATTTTATTGGTTTAATTAAAACTCTGATGTAAAATGGATGTTTAAATATTATACTAGTATCTAAGACCGACTTATTTGAAGAGTTTCTTATGCTAGTTGAGTCATTATTTGTATTTAATATTTACTAAAGTTAAAAGCGCCTAAAGCTCTGCAATTTTTTTTATAACTAAAATAATATTTCCTACCTACAAAGCTTTAAATAAATATTGCATAAAAGTGGAGATTTTCATCGAAAATCACAGGTATTTGATATTTTATTAGAATTGACAACAACAACAACGTATTTTATTGGTTTAATTAAAACTCTGATGTAAAATGGATGTTTAAATATTATACTAGTATCTAAGACCGACTTACTTGAAGAGTTTCTTATGCTAGTTGAGTCATTATTTGTATTTAATATTTACTAAAGTTAAAAGCTCCTAAAGCTCTGCAATTTTTTTTATAACTAAAATAATATTTCCTACCTACAAAGCTTTAAATAAATATTGCATAAAAGTGGAGCTTTTCATCGACAATCACGGGTATTTTATATTTTATTAGAGTTGACAACAAAAACACCGTATTTTATTGGTTTAATTAAAACTCTGATGTAAAATGGATGTTTAAATATAATACTAGTATCTAAGACCGACTTACTTGAAGAGTTTCTTATGCTAGTTGAGTCATTATTTGTATTTAGTATTTACTAAAATTAAAAGCACCTAAAGCTCTGCAATTTTTTTTAAACTAAAATAATATTTCCTACCTACAAAGCTTTAAATAAATATTGCATAAAAGTGGAGATTTTCATCGACAATCACAGGTATTTTATATTTTATAAGAATTGACAACAACAACAACGTATTTTATTGGTTTAATTAAAACTCTGATGTAAAATGGATGTTTAAGTATAATACTAGTATCTAAGACCGATTTACTTGAAGAGTTTCTTATGCAAGTAAAGTCATTATTTGTATTTAATATTTTGTTAAAGTTAAAAGCGCCTAAAGCTCTGCAATTTTTAATTTAACTAAAATACTATTTCCTACCTACAAAGCTTTAAATAAATATTTCATAAAAGTGGAGCTTTTCATCGACAATCACAGGTATTTTTTATTTTATTAGAATTGACAACAACAACACCGTATTTTATTGGGTTAATTAAAACTCTGATGTAAAATGGATGTTTAAATATAATACTAGTATCTAAGACCGACTTACTTGAAGAGTTTCTTATGCTAGTTGAGTCATTATTTGTATTTAATATTTACTAAAGTTAAAAGCGCCAAAGCTCTGCAATTTTTTTTTAACTGAAATAATATTTCCTACATACAAAGCTTTAAATAAATATTGCATAAAACTGGAGCTTTTCATCGACAATCACAGATATTTTATATTTTATTAGAATTGACAACAACAACAACGTATTTTATTGGTTTAATTAGAACTCTGATGTAAAATGGATGTTTAAATATAATACTAGTATATAAGACCGAATTACTTGAAGAGTTTCTTATGCTAGTTGAGTCATTATTTGTATTTAATATTTACTAAAGTTAAAAGCGCCAAAGCTCTGCAATTTTTTTTTAACTGAAATAATATTTCCTACCTACAAAGCTTTAAATAAATATTGCATAAAAGTGGAGATATTCATCGACAATCACAGGTATTTTATATTTTATTAGAATTGACAACAACAACAACGTATTGTATTGGTTTAATTAAAACTCTGATGTAAAATGGATGTTTAAGTATAATACTAGTATCTAAGACCGAATTACTTGAAGAGTTTCTTATGCTAGTTGAGTCATTATTTGTATTTAATATTTACTAACGTTAAAATCTCCTAAAGCTCTACAATTTATTTTATAACTAAAATAATATTTCCTACCTACAAAGCTTTAAATAAATATTGCATAAAAGTGGAGATTTTCATCGAAAATCACAGGTATTTGATATTTTATTAGAATTGACAACAACAACAACGTATTTTATTGGTTTAATTAAAACTCTGATGTAAAATGGATGTTTAAATATTATACTAGTATCTAAGACCGACTTACTTGAAGAGTTTCTTATGCTAGTTGAGTCATTATTTGTATTTAATATTTACTAAAGTTAAAAGCTCCTAAAGCTCTGCAATTTTTTTTATAACTAAAATAATATTTCCTACCTACAAAGCTTTAAATAAATATTGCATAAAAGTGGAGCTTTTCATCGACAATCACGGGTATTTTATATTTTATTAGAGTTGACAACAAAAACACCGTATTTTATTGGTTTAATTAAAACTCTGATGTAAAATGGATGTTTAAATATAATACTAGTATCTAAGACCGACTTACTTGAAGAGTTTCTTATGCTAGTTGAGTCATTATTTGTATTTAGTATTTACTAAAATTAAAAGCACCTAAAGCTCTGCAATTTTTTTTAAACTAAAATAATATTTCCTACCTACAAAGCTTTAAATAAATATTGCATAAAAGTGGAGATTTTCATCGACAATCACAGGTATTTTATATTTTATAAGAATTGACAACAACAACAACGTATTTTATTGGTTTAATTAAAACTCTGATGTAAAATGGATGTTTAAGTATAATACTAGTATCTAAGACCGATTTACTTGAAGAGTTTCTTATGCAAGTAAAGTCATTATTTGTATTTAATATTTTGTTAAAGTTAAAAGCGCCTAAAGCTCTGCAATTTTTAATTTAACTAAAATACTATTTCCTACCTACAAAGCTTTAAATAAATATTTCATAAAAGTGGAGCTTTTCATCGACAATCACAGGTATTTTTTATTTTATTAGAATTGACAACAACAACACCGTATTTTATTGGGTTAATTAAAACTCTGATGTAAAATGGATGTTTAAATATAATACTAGTATCTAAGACCGACTTACTTGAAGAGTTTCTTATGCTAGTTGAGTCATTATTTGTATTTAATATTTACTAAAGTTAAAAGCGCCAAAGCTCTGCAATTTTTTTTTAACTGAAATAATATTTCCTACATACAAAGCTTTAAATAAATATTGCATAAAACTGGAGCTTTTCATCGACAATCACAGATATTTTATATTTTATTAGAATTGACAACAACAACAACGTATTTTATTGGTTTAATTAGAACTCTGATGTAAAATGGATGTTTAAATATAATACTAGTATCTAAGACCGATTTACTTGAAGAGTTTCTTATGCAAGTAAAGTCATTATTTGTATTTAATATTTTGTTAAAGTTAAAAGCGCCTAAAGCTCTGCAATTTTTAATTTAACTAAAATACTATTTCCTACCTACAAAGCTTTAAATAAATATTTCATAAAAGTGGAGCTTTTCATCGACAATCACAGGTATTTTTTATTTTATTAGAATTGACAACAACAACACCGTATTTTATTGGGTTAATTAAAACTCTGATGTAAAATGGATGTTTAAATATAATACTAGTATCTAAGACCGACTTACTTGAAGAGTTTCTTATGCTAGTTGAGTCATTATTTGTATTTAATATTTACTAAAGTTAAAAGCGCCTAAAGCTCTGCAATTTTTTTTATAACTAAAATAATATTTCCTACCTACAAAGCTTTAAATAAATATTGCATAAAAGTGGAGATTTTCATCGAAAATCACAGGTATTTGATATTTTATTAGAATTGACAACAACAACAACGTATTTTATTGGTTTAATTAAAACTCTGATGTAAAATGGATGTTTAAATATTATACTAGTATCTAAGACCGACTTACTTGAAGAGTTTCTTATGCTAGTTGAGTCATTATTTGTATTTAATATTTACTAAAGTTAAAAGCTCCTAAAGCTCTGCAATTTTTTTTATAACTAAAATAATATTTCCTACCTACAAAGCTTTAAATAAATATTGCATAAAAGTGGAGCTTTTCATCGACAATCACGGGTATTTTATATTTTATTAGAGTTGACAACAAAAACACCGTATTTTATTGGTTTAATTAAAACTCTGATGTAAAATGGATGTTTAAATATAATACTAGTATCTAAGACCGACTTACTTGAAGAGTTTCTTATGCTAGTTGAGTCATTATTTGTATTTAGTATTTACTAAAATTAAAAGCACCTAAAGCTCTGCAATTTTTTTTAAACTAAAATAATATTTCCTACCTACAAAGCTTTAAATAAATATTGCATAAAAGTGGAGATTTTCATCGACAATCACAGGTATTTTATATTTTATAAGAATTGACAACAACAACAACGTATTTTATTGGTTTAATTAAAACTCTGATGTAAAATGGATGTTTAAGTATAATACTAGTATCTAAGACCGATTTACTTGAAGAGTTTCTTATGCAAGTAAAGTCATTATTTGTATTTAATATTTTGTTAAAGTTAAAAGCGCCTAAAGCTCTGCAATTTTTAATTTAACTAAAATACTATTTCCTACCTACAAAGCTTTAAATAAATATTTCATAAAAGTGGAGCTTTTCATCGACAATCACAGGTATTTTTTATTTTATTAGAATTGACAACAACAACACCGTATTTTATTGGGTTAATTAAAACTCTGATGTAAAATGGATGTTTAAATATAATACTAGTATCTAAGACCGACTTACTTGAAGAGTTTCTTATGCTAGTTGAGTCATTATTTGTATTTAATATTTACTAAAGTTAAAAGCGCCAAAGCTCTGCAATTTTTTTTTAACTGAAATAATATTTCCTACATACAAAGCTTTAAATAAATATTGCATAAAACTGGAGCTTTTCATCGACAATCACAGATATTTTATATTTTATTAGAATTGACAACAACAACAACGTATTTTATTGGTTTAATTAGAACTCTGATGTAAAATGGATGTTTAAATATAATACTAGTATCTAAGACCGATTTACTTGAAGAGTTTCTTATGCAAGTAAAGTCATTATTTGTATTTAATATTTTGTTAAAGTTAAAAGCGCCTAAAGCTCTGCAATTTTTAATTTAACTAAAATACTATTTCCTACCTACAAAGCTTTAAATAAATATTTCATAAAAGTGGAGCTTTTCATCGACAATCACAGGTATTTTTTATTTTATTAGAATTGACAACAACAACACCGTATTTTATTGGGTTAATTAAAACTCTGATGTAAAATGGATGTTTAAATATAATACTAGTATCTAAGACCGACTTACTTGAAGAGTTTCTTATGCTAGTTGAGTCATTATTTGTATTTAATATTTACTAAAGTTAAAAGCGCCTAAAGCTCTGCAATTTTTTTTATAACTAAAATAATATTTCCTACCTACAAAGCTTTAAATAAATATTGCATAAAAGTGGAGATTTTCATCGAAAATCACAGGTATTTTATATTTTATTAGAATTGACAACAACAACAACAACGTATTTTATTGGTTTAATATTTACTAAAGTTAAAATCGCCTAAAGCTTTACAATTTATTTTATAACTAAAGTAATATTTCCTACCTACAAAGCTTTAAATAAATATTGCCTAAAAGTGGTGCTTTTCATCGACAATCACAGGTATTTTATATTTTATTAGAATTGACAACAACAACAACGTATTTTATTGGTTTAATTAAAAATCTGATGTAAAATTGATATTTAAATATAATACTAGTATCTATAACCGAATTACTTGAAGAGTTTCTTATGCAAGTTGAGTCATTATTTGTATCTAATATTTACTAAAGTTAAAAGCGCCTAAAGCTCTGCAATTTTTTTTATAACTAAAATAATATTTCCTACCTACAAAGCTTTAAATAAATATTGCATAAAAGTGGAGATTTTCGTAGGCAATCACAGGTATTTTATATTTTATTAGAATTGACAACAACAACAACGTATTTTATTGGTTTAATTAAAACTCTGATGTAAAATTGATATTTAAATATAATACTAGTATCTATAACCGAATTACTTGAAGAGTTTCTTATGCAAGTTGAGTCATTATTTGTATCTAATATTTACTAAAGTTAAAAGCGCCTAAAGCTCTGCAATTTTTTTTAAACTAAAATAATATTTCCTACCTACAAAGCTTTAAATAAATATTGCATAAAAGTGGAGATTTTCATCGACAATCACAGGTATTTTATATTTTATTAGAATTGACAACAACAACAACGTATTTTATTGGTTTAATTAAAACTCTGATGTAAAATTGATATTTAAATATAATACTAGTATCTATAACCGAATTACTTGAAGAGTTTCTTATGCAAGTTGAGTCATTATTTGTATCTAATATTTACTAAAGTTAAAAGCGCCTAAAGCTCTGCAATTTTTTTTAAACTAAAATAATATTTCCTACCTACAAAGCTTTAAATAAATATTGCATAAAAGTGGAGATTTTCATCGACAATCACAGGTATTTTATATTTTATAAGAATTGACAACAACAACAACGTATTTTATTGGTTTAATTAAAACTGTATTGTAAAATGGATGTTTAAATATAATACTAGTATCTGAGACCAACTTACTTGAAGAGTTTCTTATGCTAGTTGAGTCAAAAGCGCCTAAAGCTCTGCAATTTTTTTTATAACTAAAATAATATTTCCTACCTACAAAGCTTTAAATAAATATTGCATAAAAGTGGAGATTTTCATCGACAATCACAGGTATTTTATATTTTATTAGAATTGACAACAACAACAACGTATTTTATTGGTTTAATTAAAACTCTGATGTAAAATTGAGATTTAAATATAATACTAGTATCTAAGACCGAATTACTTGAAGAGTTCCTTATGCTAGTTGAGTCATTATTTGTATTTAATATTTACTAAAGTTAAAAGCGCCTAACGCTCTGCAATTTTTTTTATAACTAAAATACTATTTCCTACCTACAAAGCTTTAAATAAATATTGCATAAAAGTGGAGCTTTTCATCTTCAATCACAGGTATTTTAATTGATGTTTGGTACTGGTAGTATTGGTTTAATGTGAATGGGAAAAATGTTCGGAAATTACAGAAAAAGTGCAGTTTTAGTTTACACCTTGCAGTCGCCTTATTCTGACAATTGCAAGAAATTTGAAAGATATGTCTTCTCTGATTGATCTGTAATTTTGTTTGGTTTTAATCACAAATACTTCGCCATCGTCCTGCTTAGTCTATCTATTTCCTTGTATGAATTTAATTGCTTCGTTATTATTTGAATTCCACCTTGCTTTGTGGCAAGATATAACCATACAGTTTGGTACACCTGCGAATTCAAATATTTGATATAATTCAAATTTTCCTTCAACACATTTCAAATTGAAACCATTCATAATGATTAGCAACAAAATCAGTTTCCACCAAACCAATTGGGAAATTCTTGAAATAATATCATGTTGAGATTGCACGTACATATATGTATAACACACAAGGAATTTCCATATTATCACATTATCATAATATTTTATGTTTATTTTGCAACTGAAACATCCTATACCATCTAGGACTTTATCCTAATATGTACTATACGTATGTACACAGGAAAACAGCAATTTCCACTTTGAAACAGTCTACATATACCTACACTCCCATTTCAAATTTTCGTTAAATTCGTAAAAAAAAACAGGGATAAAAAACAAAATCTTATTTGTATGTACAAAAAAAATGTGTGTTACATTTAACAAATCGCTAAAATAAATTTATTTGAACACTGTATTCCTTTTTAACAACAAAACATATACAAACACAAGCATACAAAAGGAAATTCATTGTTTTCTCTGCTATTTACCATAATTTTTCACATATTTTTGCTGTCCTCATTGTGGTACTGGTTGCCGGTATTCTACTGAAATCACATATACAAAAAAACCAAATATCCTTTAACTCAATTTTCCATATATTGCTGTTGTTTCTGTTTATCACCATAACCTTTAAAATGTCCTTAATATGGCATGGCGTATAGGAAAAAAAAGGGAAATATTTTTTTTTTACTCATGTTGTTTGTATCACATATGAAACATAATGCTTTCGTTACATAAAAATAATAATAATAATTTGTAGTCAACATAAAACATATTGGATTGAATTTGAAATAAGGACACGACGTATAAAATGAAAGGATATAAGCCAAAGTGTTTTTATAAATTTTTTGTTTTTGTTTTGTTTGCGTATACAACAAAAATCACAATCCATTATGTACCCGAGCTATGCATACACACAGTTTTATATATAAAGCAGCATATTACATAGGTTTTAACAGCATAAGAGTTTTCTTTTTTTTTATATATGAAATGAAAAATTAATCATTTTCAATTTTCATCTCTATAAACTTTAACTTTTATTTTTATTATTTTGCTACACAGAGAGCGGAGCTTAAAGTTCATAAAAGTAAAATTATTGCGAATATGTTGGAAAAACAAAATGATCGACAATACATCCGTTAACTGTACAAAAAAGTTAAGTTGTAAAGAAATGTGTATGTTTTATATAGAAAACTACCGCACTAAACATTCTATCAGCACTATTAAATTCTAATAAATACCAACTGTTTCATAAAACTTGAAGGATATAATGGTTATCGTATGTTCCTTTTCATATTTTTTTTGTTTTAATGTACTTTATTATAAATAAATAGCTTTTGATATGGTGAGAAGGTTGTTTTTATTACTCAAGTTAAGTTGTCAAGTTCATAAAAACGAACATAAAAAAGAAAATGCGTGAAGCAGCACCTAATCAGCATGGGGGTACATATTACATAGAGAACGAAGCATTATTTAAAGAATGGTAAGTTATTGTCAAATCACGTAGCTAGAAATTAGCTGTAAATGTATGCTGCCATCTTACCGTCCTTTTGACTTTAAGAACACCATAGCTGCGTACGCTTATTGAGTTGCATTACAGAAGCGGTGCAGATCTATATGGTAGAACTATCAACTGCGTTTATAAATCTAGAGAATCGTCTTTAAATTTTTCGTTATCTTTCCCATAGAATGGTTGTTTGGAAGAGGATCGTTTGCAAGCGTGCAAGCGTTTGCACAAATATTTTGAATGTTATGGCGACAAGAGCCGTCAAGAACCTAGAGCTAATAAGAAATTTCGGTTGTCTTCTAATATTGGCTTGATCGCTCTTGTTGTTAGAAATAAAGCAGATGCTAAACCGTAGGTGACTCTCAATAAACGAAAATATCGAAAGGCTTTAGATGGATCAGAGCTATAAACGATTAATTTTCATTTTTTGTTACTTGGAAAACACAGACCTGATAGTGCATCTTTTCCACAACAGTAGAAAACACCACCTTATGCACCCTGAACTGCAGTAATATTGCATATAAACCAGATTGAACTGTTATAGGCTCAGAGAAATACCTTGAGTAGATTTGGCGCATCCATCGAATGCGACTCTCATATATTACCTACTGGTTGCGCTAGAGGTTTTAATTACACCATCATATAGTAAATAGCAATCGTTTTCCAAAAAAATTGAATTTTCCACAGAACGTGTAGAAATATTCGACCGATCCAAATGGCCGTTTGTATGACAATTACAGGTCTCAACGCCTATTGATAGAGGTATCAATCATCGAAATCGGAGCACATTGGCAGATTTTCGAATTTTGTGGCTCTGAATTTGTAGGCTATAGTTCAGTTGATTTTCAAAAAAATTTAACTTTCCACGGAACGTGTAGAAATATTCGACCGATCCAAATAGCCGTTTGTATGTCAATTGCAGACCTCAACGACTATTGATAGATGTATCAATCATCGAAATCGGATCACATTTGCAGATTTTCGATTTTTGTGGCTCTGAATTTGTGGGCTATAGTTCAGTTGATTTTCAAAAAAATTTAATTTTCCACGGAACGAGTAGAAATATTCGACCGATCCAAATGGCCGTTTGTATGACTCAACGCCTATTGATAGAGGTATCAATCATCGAAATCGGGTCACATTTGCAGATTTTCGATTTTTGTGGCTCTGAATTTGTGGGCTATAGTTCAGTTGATTTTCAAAAAAATTGAATTTTTCACGGAACTGTAGAAATATTTGACCGATCCAATTGGCCGTTTGTATGACAATTACAGGTCTCAACACCTATTGATAGAGGCAGGGCCTTTCAGAGCTAGCAGGGGGCCTGGGCCAAATTATTAAAATGGGACTCCATGAAAATAAAATAAAACAACCTTAAGTTTAGTTCACATGAATTCATTTTAGTATTTATTAGAATTTATTAGAAATTATTAGATTGAAGCTTTTCTCGCTTTATTATTAGAAAATTCTCTAATGATTTGCTCAAAATTTATTTTTCTTGCCATGTCGTGGTTAATGTTTAACATTGCCAATCCATTTAACCGTTGTTCTGCCATTGTTGAGCGATGAAAATTTTTTATTCTTTTAAGAACACTGAAACTCCTCTCGGCTGAAGACACAGATGCAGGAATACTTAAAAATATTATTAAGACAATGATAAGATTCGGAAATAAACCAGCTAAGTTTTACTGAGAATATTTTCTAATAAATTTGTTGGTGTCAGATCTGCATTGAAATTAGCTGTGTAGCATTTCGAGCTTCAATTACCAAATTTGTCTGATGCAAATCTGTCAAAATTTCGAGCCATATGATAGAAAGCAAAACACATTCAAATTTATTTAAATATTTCTCAATTGAGTGTAATTCAACGATTGCGTGTGGTGGTAAATTAAAGGAATACATTTCATTTAAAGCATCTCGAATAGATAATAGATTTTTGGCTATTGGTTTTACTGCATCTATTCTAGCAGACCATCTAGTTTTGGAAATCGAATGAAGAGACATACTGATATGTTTCTTTAAAACCTCCCATCTCCGCGGACTACTGCTAAAAAAATTATACATTTGTTGTATAACTCAAAAAAATTGTACAGCTTCTTTACACGATTCAGCTGAATCAACTCCAACAAGATTTAATGTATGGTTCCCACAGCTGGAAAAAATACAATTAGGATTACGCTTCGTAAGAATGGCTTGCACACCGTTTAGCTTGCCAGCTATATTTGTACCATTATCATATGCTCGGGCAATACATAAATTAAAATTTAATTCCATATCCGACAAAATTTCAAGAATTCTGGCAGCAATTTCTTCTCCGGTTTTTCTAGAGAATGAATCGAAGCAAATAAAACGCTCTTCAATGTCAAATTTTAAATTGTCGCACACATCTTGTTCTTGTTATAAAGACAAAATACTATCGAAGATCAAGCGCAAATGAGAAATCTATAGTAACAAAAAATTCGGGGGCCCCTAAAAATCGGGGGCCCGTGCCGTATGGCCCGGCTGGCCCACCCTCTGATTGGCCCTGGATAGAGGTATCAGTCATCGAAATCGGAGCACATTTGCAGATTTTCGATTTTTGTGGCTCTGATCTTGTGGGTTATAGTTCAGTTGATTTTCAAAAAATTGAATTTTCCACGGAACGTGTAGAAATATTCTACCGATCCACATGGCCGTTTGTATGAGGATTACAGGTCTCAACGACTATTGATAGAGGTATCAATCATCGAAATCGGAGCACATTTGCAGATTTTCGATTTTTGTGGCTCTGAATTTGTGGGCTATAGTTCAGTTGATTTTCAAAAAAATTGAATTTTTCACGGAACGTGTAGAAATATTCGATCGATCCAAATGGCCGTTTGTATGACATTTACAGGTCTCAACACCTATTGATAGTGGTATCAGTCATCGAAATCGGAGCACATTTGCAGATTTTCGATTTTTGTGGCTCTGATTTTGTGGGCTATAGTTCAGTTGATTTTCAAAAAAATTGAACTTCCCACGGAATGTGTTGAAGTATACGACCGATCCAAATGGCAGTTTGTATGACAATTACAGGTCTCAACGACTATTGATAGAGGTATCAATCATTGAAATCAGAGCATATTTGCAGATTTTCGAATTTTGTGTCTCTGAATTTGTGGGCTATAGTTCAGTTGATTTTCAAAAAAATTGAATTTTTCACGGAACGTGTAGAAATATTTGACCGATCCAATTGGCCGTTTGTATGACAATTACAGGTCTCAACACCTATTGATAGAGGTATCAGTCATCGAAATCGGAGCACATTTGCAGATTTTCGATTTTTGTGGCTCTGATCTTGTGGGTTATAGTTCAGTTGATTTTCAAAAAATTGAATTTTCCACGGAACGTGTAGAAATATTCGACCGATCCACATGGCCGTTTGTATGAGGATTACAGGTCTCAACGACTATTGATAGAGGTATCAATCATCGAAATCGGAGAACATTTGCAGATTTTCGATTTTTGTGGCTCTGATTTTGTGGGCTATAGTTCAGTTGATTTTCAAAAAAATTGAACTTCCCACGGAACGTGTAGAAATATTCGACCGATCCAAATGGCCGTTTGTGTGACAATTACAGGTCTCAACACCTATTGATAGAGGTATCAGTCATCGAAATCGGAGCATATTTGCAGATTTTCGATTTTTGTGGCTCTGAATTTGTGGACTATAGTTCAGTTGATTTTCAAAAAAATTGAATTTTCCACGGAATGTGTTGAAGTATACGACCGATCCAAATGGCAGTTTGTATGACAATTACAGGTCTCAACGACTATTGATAGAGGTATCAATCATTGAAATCAGAGCATATTTGCAGATTTTCGAATTTTGTGTCTCTGAATTTGTGGGCTATAGTTCAGTTGATTTTCAAAAAAATTAACTTTTTCACGGAACGTGTAGAAATATTTGACCGATCCAATTGGCCGTTTGTATGACAATTACAGGTCTCAACACCTATTGATAGAGGTATCAATCATCGAAATCGGGTCACATTTGCAGATTTTCGAATTTTGTGTCTCTGAATTTGTGGGCTACAGTTCAGTTGATTTTCAAAAAAATTGAATTTTCCACGGAATGTGTAGAAATATTCGACCGATCCAAATGGCAGTTTGTATGATAATTACAGGTCTCAACGCCTATTGATAGAGGTATCAATCATTGAAATCGGAGCTCATTTGCAGATTTTCGATTTTTGTGGCTCTGATTTTGTGGGTTATAGTTCAGTTGATTTTCAAAAAAGTTGAATTTTCCACGGAACGTGTAGAAATATTCTACCGATCCAAATGGCCGTTTGTATGAAAATTACAGGTCTCAACGACTATTGATAGAGGTATCAATCATCGAAATCGGAGCACGTTTGCAGATTTTCGATTTTTGTGGCTCTGATCTTGTGGGTTATAGTTCAGTTGATTTTCAAAAAATTGAATTTTCCACGGAACGTGTAGAAATATTCTACCGATCCACATGGCCGTTTGTATGAAAATTACAGGTCTCAACGACTATTGATAGAGGTATCAATCATCGAAATCGGATCACATTTGCAGAATTCGATTTTTGTGGCTCTGATCTTGTGGGTTATAGTTCAGTTGATTTTCAAAAAAATTGAATTTCCCAAGGAACGTGTAGAAATATTCGACCGATCCACATGGCCGTTTGTATGAAAATTACAGGTCTCAACGCCTATTGATAGAGGTATCAGTCATCGAAATCGGAGCACATTTGCAGATTTTTGATTTTTGTGGCTCTGAATTTGTGGGCTATAGTTCAGTTGATTTTCAAAAAAATTGAACTTTCCACGGAACGTGTAGAAATATTCGACCGATCCAAATGGCCCTTTTTTTGATAATTACAGGTCTCAACGACTATTGATAGAGGTACCAATCATCGAAATCGGAGCTCATTTGCAGATTTTCGATTTTTGTGGCTCTGATTTTGTGGGCTACAGTTCAGTTGATTTTCAAAAAATTGAATTTTTCACGGAACGTGTAGAAATATTCTACCGATCCACATGGCCGTTTGTATGAAAATTACAGGTCTCAACGACTATTGATAGAGGTATCAATCATCGAAATCGGAGAACATTTGCAGATTTTCGATTTTTGTGGCTCTGATTTTGTGGGCTATAGTTCAGTTCACATGGCCGTTTGTATGACAATTACAGGTATCAACGCCTACTGATAGAGGTATCAATCATCGAAATCGGGTCACATTTGCAGATTTTCAAATTTTGTGGCTCTGATCTTGTGGGCTATAGTTCAGTTGATTTTCAAAAAAATTGAATTTTCCACGGAACGTGTAGAAATATTCGACCGATCCAAATGGCCGTTTGAATGACAATTACAGGTCTCAACGCCTATTGATAGAGGTATCAATCATTGAAATCAGAGCATATTTGCAGATTTCCGAATTTTGTGTCTCTGAATTTGTGGGCTATAGTTCAGTTGATTTTCAAAAAAATTTATTTTTTTACGGAACGTGTAGAAATATTCGACCGATCCAAATGGCCGTTTGTATGACAATTACAGGTCTCAACGCCTATTGATAGAGGTATCAATCATTGAAATCCAAGCACATTTGCAGATTTTCGATTTTTGTGGCTCTGATTTTGTGGGTTATTTGTGGCTCTGATTTTGTGGGTTCAGTTGATTTTCAAAAAATTGAATTTTCCACGGAACGTGTAGAAATATTCGACCGATTCAAATGGCCGTTTGTATGACAATTACAGGTCTCAACACCTATTGATAGAGGTATCAATCATCGAAATCGGAGCACATTTGAAGATTTTCGATTTTTGTGGCTCTGAATTTGTGGGCTATACTTCAGTTGATTTTCAAAAAAATTGAATTTTTCACGGAACGTGTAGAAATATTCGACCGATCCAAATGGCCGTTTGTATGACAATTACAGGTCTCAACACCTATTGATAGAGGTATCAATCATCGAAATCGGAGCACATTTGCAGATTTTCGATTTTTGTGGCTCTGAATTTGTGGGCTATAGTTCAGTTGATTTTCAAAAAAATTGAATTTTCCACGGAACGTGTTGAAATATTCGACCGATACAAATGGCCGTTTGTATGACTCAACGCCTATTGATAGAGGTATCAGTCATCGAAATCGGATCACATTTGCAGATTTTCGATTTTTGTGGCTCTGAATTTGTGGGCTATAGTTCAGTTGATTTTCAAAAAAATTGAATTTTCCACGGAATGTGTTGAAGTATACGACCGATCCAAATGGCAGTTTGTATGACAATTACAGGTCTCAACGACTATTGATAGAGGTATCAATCATTTAAATCGGAGCATATTTGCAGATTTTCGATTTTTGTGGCTCTGAATTTGTGGGCTATAGTTCAGTTGATTTTCAAAAAAATTGAATTTTCCACGGAACGTGTAGAAATATTCGACCGATCCAAATGGTCGTTTGAATGACAATTACAGGTCTCAACGCCTATTGATAGAGGTATCAATCATTGAAATCAGAGTATATTTGCAGATTTTCGAATTTTGTGTCTCTGAATTTGTGGGCTATAGTTCAGTTGATTTTCAAAAAAATTGAATTTTCCAATGAACGTGTAAAAATATTCGACCGATCCAAATGGCCGTTAGTATGAAAATTACAGGTCTCAACGACTATTGATAGAGGTATCAATCATCGAAATCGGAGAACATTTGCAGATTTTCGATTTTTTTGGCTCTGATTTTGTGGGCTATAGTTCAGTTGATTTTCAAAAAAATTGAATTTTCCACGGAACGTGTTGAAATATTCGACCGATACAAATGGCAGTTTGTATGACTCAACGCCTATTGATAGAGGTATCAATCATCGAAATCGGAGAACATTTGCAGATTTCCGAATTTTGTGTCTCTGAATTTGTGGGCTATAGTTCAGTTGATTTTCAAAAAAATTGAATTTTCCACGGAACGTGTAGAAATATTCGATCGATCCAAATGGCCGTTTGTATGACAATTACAGGTCTCAACACCTATTGATAGAGGTATCAGTCATCGAAATCGGGTCACATTTGCAGATTTTCGAATTTTGTGGCTCTGATTTTGTGGGCTATAGTTCAGTTGATTTTCAAAAAAATTGAATTTTCCACGGAACGTGTAGAAATATTCGACCGATCCAAATGGCCGTTTGTGTGACAATTACAGGTCTCAACGACTATTGATAGAGGTATCAATCATCGAAATCGGGTCACATTTGCAGATTTTCGAATTTTGTGGCTCTGATTTTGTGGGTTATAGTTCAGTTGATTTTCAAAAAAATTGAATTTTCCACGGAACGTGTAGAAATATTCGACCGATCCAAATGGCCGTTTGTATGATAATTACAGGTCTCAACGACTATTGATAGAGGTACCAATCATCGAAATCGGAGCACATTTGCAGATTTTCGATTTTTGTGGCTCTGATTTTGTGGGTTATAGTTCAGTTGATTTTCAAAAAAATTGAATTTTCCACGGAACGTGTAGAAATATTCGACCGATACAAATGGCCGTTTGTATGACTCAATGCCTATTGATAGAGGTATCAGTCATCGAAATCGGAGCACATTTGCAGATTTTCGATTTTTGTGGCTCTGAATTTGTGGGTTATAGTTCAGTTGATTTTCCAAAAAATTGAATTTTCCACGGAATGTGTTGAAATATTCGACCGATCCAAATGGCAGTTTGTATGACAATTACAGGTCTCAACGCCTATTGATAGAGGTATCAATCATTGAAATCGGAGCACATTTGCAGATTTTCGATTTTTGTGGCTCTGATTTTGTGGGTTATTTGTGGCTCTGATTTTGTGGGTTCAGTTGATTTTCAAAAAAATTGAATTTTCCACGGAACGTGTAGAAATATTCGACCGATCCAAATGGTCGTTTGAATGACAATTACAGGTCTCAACGCCTATTGATAGAGGTATCAATCATCGAAATCGGAGCACATTTGCACATTTTCGATTTTTGTGGCTCTGATTTTGTGGGCTATAGTTCAGTTGATTTTCAAAAAAATTGAATTTTCCACGGAACGTATAGAAATATTCGACCGATCCAAATGGCAGTTTGTATGACAATTACAGGTCTCAACGACTATTGATATAGGTATCAATCATCGAAATCGGATCACATTTGCAGATTTTCGATTTTTGTGGCTCTGAATTTGTGGGCTATAGTTCAGTTGATTTTCAAAAAAATTTAATTTTACACGGAACGAGTAGAAATTCTCGACCGATCCAAATTGCCGTTTGTATGACTCAACGCCTATTGATAGAGGTATAAATCATCGAAATCGGGTCACATTTGCAGATTTTCGAATTTTGTGGCTCTGAATTTGTGGGTTATAGTTCAGTTGATTTTCAAAAAAATTGAATTTTCCACGGAACGTGTAGAAATATTCGACCGATCCACATGGCCGTTTGTATGAAAATTACAGGTCTCAACGACTATTGATAGAGGTATCAATCATCGAAATCGGAGAACATTTGCAGATTTTCGATTTTTGTGTCTCTGAATTTGGGGGCTATAGTTCAGTTGATTTTCAAAAAAATTGAATTTTCCACGGAATGTGTAGAAATATTCGACCGATCCAAATGGCAGTTTGTATGACAATTACAGGTCTCAACGGCTATTGATATAGGTATCAATCATCGAAATCGGAGAACATTTGCAGATTTTCGATTTTTGTGTCTCTGAATTTGGGGGCTATAGTTCAGTTGATTTTCAAAAAAATTGAATTTTCCACGGAATGTGTAGAAATATTCGACCGATCCAAATGGCAGTTTGTATGACAATTACAGGTCTCAACGGCTATTGATATAGGTATCAATCATCGAAATCGGAGCACATTTGCAGATTTTCGATTTTTGTGTCTCTGAATTTGGGGGCTATAGTTCAGTTGATTTTCAAAAAAATTGAATTTTCCACGGAATGTGTAGAAATATTCGACCGATCCAAATGGCAGTTTGTATGACAATTACAGGTCTCAACGGCTATTGATATAGGTATCAATCATCGAAATCGGATCACATTTGCAGATTTTCGATTTTTGTGGCTCTGAATTTGTGGGCTATAGTGCAGTTGATTTTCAAAAAAATTGAATTTTTCACGGAACGTATAGAAATATTCGACCGATCCAAATGGCAGTTTGTATGACAATTACAGGTCTCAACACCTATTGATATAGGTATCAGTCATCGAAATCGGAGCACATTTGCAGATTTTCGATTTTTGTGTCTCTGAATTTGTGGGCTATAGTTCAGTTGATTTTCAAAAAAATTGAATTTTTCACGGAACGTGTAGATATATTCGACCGATCCAAATGGCCGTTTGTATGACAATTACAGGTCTCAACACCTATTGATAGAGGTATCAGTCATCGAAATCGGATCACATTTGCAGATTTTCGATTTTTGTGGCTCTGATCTTGTGGGTTATAGTTCAGTTGATTTTCAAAAAATTGAATTTTCCACGGAACGTGTAGAAATATTCGACCGATCCACATGGCCGTTTGTATGAAAATTACAGGTCTCAACGACTATTGATAGAGGTATCAATCATCGAAATCGGAGCACATTTGCAGATTTTCGATTTTTGTGTCTCTGAATTTGTGGGCTATAGTTCAGTTGATTTTCAAAAAAATTGAACTTCCCACGGAACGTGTAGAAATATTCGACCGATACAAATGGCAGTTTGTATGACAATTACAGGTCTCAACGCCTATTGATAGAGGTATCAATCATCGAAATCGGAGCACATTTGCAGATTTTCGAATTTTGTATCTCTGAATTTGTGTTCTATAGTTCAGTTGATTTTCAAATATATTTAATTTTCCGCGGAATGTGTAGAAATATTCGACCGATCCAAATGGCAGTTTGTATGATAATTATAGGTCTCAACGCCTATTGATATATCGTTTCGACAATTCTGACAATTTACTTTTGTAATATTCTTTTGCGCCAAAAAATCAGACCAAAATCTGTTTTTGATTGGCAAGCTGCAATCTTTAAACAAATGGGTAGTATGCTGACAGTTCCAACCAGCAATCCTGTTTACCTCGCTTGTGTTATTATAATTGGAGTACTTTGACTCATCCAGTTCATTGCATGTATGGAATCGTTTGGTTTTGGAAAATCGGTTGCCTCATCTTGATAAGTAATTAAACCGCTTTAGACGTAGTGACATTCAGCATCAATTTCGTGGATTTTCCTTCTGCCTGAAAAGACATTTCAAGGAACCATCCAATGCGATTCCATGCATCTTCTACTGCTATTGACTGATTTAGAAGTGTAGCAATGTCAGTTAAAGATCAACCGTCAAACGTTGACTGTGATCCAGGCCTCATATTTGAGAATAATAAATCAATTGTTGGGTCCTCCGTAAGAGGTTAGTGTAACGTCAGAGACAGTGACTAGACTGCTCGCTTTCTTCTCAACAGCTAGTCCTCAAGTAACGATTTCGAGTGGCCAATAGCCACACAATTAGGAGCGGCTAAATGAAGTATTTTTAAAGAATTGGGATTAATAACAAACCTCTTTCCATTTAAAACGAAAGGTGTATCCACCCCAGAGCTAGCAGCTTCAATCACCGAATACATCTATAGTCGAATACTCTATATACGGATTTATTTTGAATCATTTAATTATCATTATAGCCTTTAAAGAATATTGCCGACATTTCTATAACAAAGTAGTAAAACCGTATACTTTCATTGAATTATTTTATTTTGTATAACTCTCTATTTTCCAACACATAAGTTCCAAATATTTTGTGTAATAATCGCATTAATTCAGTGTTAATTTCACTATTGTTGATTTGGCAATATACATTGGGTAAAAAAAATTAGAAAAAAATGGTTTTCCACTAAACAACAACGAACCTAATATGCTAACCACTGAACTACCAAGCAGTGATTCCAAACGTAAGAGAAAAAAATTGTGCGTAATTTTAGTTATAGGGGCCAAAACAATTTTCAAGTATATTACATATAACAAAAAATTCCGCCTGAGTGCTTATGTGTAGTATAATATGTATAAAATGATGTTTTAATTAAAACTAACATTTGAAATAAATCAATTTTAATAACAAAAAATAAAAACGTATAATAAATTGAAATAGAAAACTGAACCACTCATAGCTGTATTTATATAGATTCCTTCTTGTGCTGTTGATTATGTAATTAATGAGATAATCTTAGTATACTGATTGTGAATATAAGATTACATAATATAATTTCCCATATATAACGTTATAATGGGTAATTGTTTGTAAATAATTTCTAATTAATCGTTATAGTAGCTCGTCTAGAATTTTTCAACAAGTTGTGAATTGTTATATGAGTAAATATGTATGTTAATGCGATAATTAATGAGAGTTTTAGAATCAACAGCAAAAACAAAAGGGATAATGAAAGAATTGTAATTAAATGTTGGTATATTTACACAAGATTTGTTTTGTCTAATTTTGAAATATTACTCAAATTTGGGTTACTTTGACAATGCCTCCTATTCTACATACATAAAACTGACTTATTTGATTTGTGACTTATTCAATATAAGCACTGAACCAGAAAGTTAGTTGTTCACCTTCTTATATAACTTATCTTATTAAATTTATTTAGAAATTAGCGTTTGAGAATAGCTGATTCTAGCAGTTCTGTAAATCAGAAATATTCCATATATTCTCACTTCGGGAATCTTTCAGGACCTAAATATTATAGACATGCAGTGTTTTTTTTATATTATTATATGTATATAAGAAACAGTGTGCTTACAGTTTAAGGGCTTGTGTTGATATCCCCCTAGTTTTTAACTGCTTCAATTCGATGTTTTTCACTTCACAATACTCCTTGATTTCTTTTCTATCGATGCAATCTTTCTGAGGTTCGAGGCAATTCCACCTCATTCATGGAACACTGTATCATACCTGTCATGTGCTATAATCCTGCCACGGATTGTTCCAAATCAAAGCTTTCACGGTGATGAATATTTGGTCACCGTCATTCACTTAAGTATGTACCATTTTAAAGCAATTTGATTCGAAGCATAATTGGTCCGATCAGATGAGGCAATCTTCTCTCAACAGAGATCTCTAGCATTTTAAATCGCTATTTTACAGTTTGTAATTTTAATTAAAATTTATGTGGGGAATTATTCCGATCAGATGATGCGTTGCCTCGCTACATTATTTCAACCATTTTCAATCTCCCGAAATCAGAGGTTCACGGCGCGGCTTTCCTCGTTACATGATGGCATCATTATGATAATATTATGCATGAGGCATGAACCCTACACGGTTAAAAATGGGCCGTCTTCCCTCTTTGAGCAGTCGCAATTTAGAAAGAGTTTCAAACATTGATGCTAGACGTTAATTTCAGAAAGCCGTAAGCCAATTTAAAAAAAAAATCGTAATTAATTAGTTAAAATTTATATTTCTATAGGCGTTAATTAGAGGCTTAAGACTCAAGGAATAATATATAAGAAAACAACTTTTGTGGGAGCATTATTTGTACAAATACCTTATAGTAATATTTGGTCCTAATACGTTAACAAATATAAATAAATTAATACGTTCAATTTGGCGTTCGCCAATTAGTTAAACATCATTTCCGTCAGATTAATTATTTCTCCTGATATTATTTTGGTACCCAAAAATACTCTTAAATATATTTTTTTTAAAATTAGGATTTAAAAATTTATTTTGGTATTCAAAACAAAATACTTAATAATGGTACTCATCTACTTAAAAACTATGAAGAAACCCGAAATTTGAATGACAAATATCGTCGATGTGCTATCAATATAATTACAAACCAATTAATTTCAGTTAGACCACACCCTAGAAAGCAGGATACAATTATTTGGGCAAAATTGGTGTTAAACTATTTCCGAGCTTAGGAGCAAGGAGTGTGTCGGGCAAGAAGGATACGTATATCCTGTGCATCCAAATCGACAGATTTATCTGTTTTTGACAGATTTTTTTTTCTTAAAACAGAGAAACAGATTTGGTCCGATATTTCCAGATTTTTAACAAAATCATTATTTTTACCAGATTTTGGTAAAATTAAATTAAAGAACGACAATTACCTAAAGTTTCTCAAATTTGTGATAAACGAGGCTAATAACTTCAACAAATTTTTTCAAAGTGAATCACCTCTGCTTCTCAAATCAGAGAAGCAAAGGTGATTCAACGGTAATTTTCATAAATGAAAAAAAAAACTTGGAACTTAAGAATGAGTTCAATTTTGTTATATTTGGGATTATACTCGGAAGTTAACCGCCTTCATTCTAAAATTCTTCAGTATTTTGTGAAAGAACAAACACGAACGAAATATTGATACTCGTTGAATTACTCAAGAACGATAATGTTACATTAGTGATAGAAAATATTTATTTAGGAGCAGATCTGCACTAAATTCTAGCCATAGGTTGACCAAAAAAGACCAAATAGAGGTTCGATCCCACTGCCTGAATTTTTATAAAGAGCTCTGTAACAATTTATTTAAAAAATTTGATTTTAGCGATAATTTATTGAAGTCGTTTAACTTCATATCACCGAATGACATCGATAAAAAAACTTATCATGCATAAATATTGCCAGACATTTCCCACAAATTATTTAAACTGAAAATTATCAAAAGATTGATGATGATGAATGGCGGTAAATTAGATTTCTAGATTTTCATATGTTAAAATTTGATTACCATCTGACAAAAAACCTATTCTGGCAAAATATATTTAATTTAAACGTGGAGAATGGAGATGACATAGTGTCTCCTCTCCTAATTAAAAGACATTTATTATGGCCATTCTGACTGTCCCGATATCAATGGCTGACGTTGAGCGGGTGTTTTCCCAAATCAATTTAAATAAAATAAAAACTCGCAATGTCATTAATTCGTTACATTAAATGGAATGCTATAAACAAAAATTTTATAAAAAAAAACAATTTGTAAAACTGTACGAATCTTCATCCCACAAAAATATGTATCAACAATTTATTGTAAATTTATTGTGTTTTGACCTATTGAAAAATAAACGGATCTTTTTGTTCAAAAACAGAATTTTTTGAAAAATTTACAGAAAAAAATAAAAATTAATTGGCAGCACTGCGTATGTCTCAAAATTAAAATAAGTTATATCATTAATATTTAATAACTACAAGTTATTTGTACTAATAGGTGTATGATCCAACAAACAAAAGTAGTTGGATGGACATTAGGTTGAGAACCCTAAACAAGGTAGCAGCACAGAAGAGAAAAGCGTTTAGTGAAAAAATTGAAACAAACCAAAGCTCTCAGCTAATAAACAGCTTTTACTTTATTCCACTCGACATATTAGAAAAAACAAGAAAACTTAAAAACACTTGACCCACAAATTATAAGTGAAATGAACATTACTTTCCAAATTAGATAAAATTACGTCCTTTCTAATAATTCGGCAGTCATTTTATTAGAGTATCCCCATTTTATACATACCTACTCATTGGTAAGCCTTTACATAAATTTAACTTTTATTTAAAATAGTTTGATTTTTTTCTTCTGAATTCTTTTCAAGATTCTTAACGATTTTGAAAAGCTTTTTCCTGATAACCATAACAATTTTAAAAGCACTTTTCGCTATCATTTTGCGAAAAAATCAAAATTGCATCGGAAGGTAGGTATCGAAAAAAGTAAATTTGTTGCCTACATATTCGTAAAATTGTTTTTCAATGTTTTATAAAAAAAAAGCTTCAGTGTGTCAGTGGTTACATTCTGTGTTTATCAAGAAGTAAAAGATGGAATGCACGTATCGAAAAATATTGGAGTAATATTTTATAAACAATTTAAAAAAATTTAAAAGTTAATACTGTTTCAGAACATAAAATTTAATAAAAATAAAATACATTTTTTTTTTTAATTTTTAGATTTTGGTTCTAATATTCTAATAGTATTTTATCTATGTATTAACTCTTCTGCCGCCAACACAAAAAGGACGAGGAGCAAAAAATAGTTGTGACTTAAAGGTAGTCATAGGTTCATAGGTATCAATAACAAAATCAATGGCACCCAAAACTTAACTATTATGGCACAAGGTGAAAGTAAGTGCAATATAACTAACTTTTATATGTCACAAAAATGTAAAAATCTACGTAAATTATATGTAACCAAATTTACATTTTAAGAACAACAAATAATAATAAATAACTAACTGAAAATTTACGATATGTATTGTACAAAGTTAATAAAAATTATAATTTTAACTTTATTAAAGTGTAAATTATGTATCATTATCACATATCTATACTAGTAATGCTAATTGTTTTGAAATAGAAAAGATTTCCGATTTTAAAAACTTAGATCTATTTTGAACCGAAAATTTTAATTCTCTGAGGATGTCAACAGCATTTAAAAAGAGATCGAAAGGCTCAGTCCTGAACTCTATTAACAATTTTGTTCTCTGCTATATGCTAATGAAATCATTTTGATACCAATTAAAACATTTTATTTGTTTGTTTATTTATTAGTTAATCCACTTTCCATCGGCCTTGCGTTATTTTTCATGAAAATCGGTAAAGAAATTACCAAATTTCATCCAAAATGATCAGAACTTACATAGATCAGAACGCCTTATAATTATTGGCAAAGTCACAATCAGTCAAAAAATATCCGAGTTTCAAAACTTCAACTAAATTCATATGAGAATCGCCTCTCCATCGGACATAAATTGGTTTAAAATTATCCAATTCGAATAAAGCTACCGTTTATGAAAAAGTTTCACATCAATACATCTTTTATTTTTTATCAATTTTAGAGAGATTGGTCAACAAAAACCTTCGTATAACCGAACACCCTAAAAGGAGTAACGTCCAAATCAATAGAGTTCTTTCCCTTGAATTGCTTGGCTGAACGTTTAATGTAAAAATTATGTTGAAATATCCATCCACGGCTGCGGCCACAAAACCAACAGAAATTAACTGCCAGTTATCTCAATCCAATGAGATATTATGTACCCAATCTACTACCATTCAACAAATTATGCCAGAAATCGACTTATCAAATCAAAATTCGAAGTATTATGCCATGCAAGAATTAGAATCTTTGGTGTCAAAATTCGAAATATCATTTCAGAATTCCATACTTCATGTCACAATTAGATATACAATACCAGTATTTGCATTTATGATAGCAGAATTCTATATCTTGTGTCAGAATTCGATATATCACGCCAGGATTCGCCATGCACCATATTCGAGATTTTATGCCAGACTCCCAGTCATGTCAGAATTTGAATTTTTGATGCCAGAATTCGAGTTATCATGAAGGATTCTATACTTTATTTCAAAATTAGATATACAATATCAGAATTTGTATTTATGATGTCAGAACTCGATATATTCTATCGGAATTTTATATATCATGTCTGAATTTGAGTTTTTGATGTTAGAATTCGGTACATAATGTCAGAATTCGATGTATTATGCCAGAATTCAATATGCAATTTCAGAGTTTGAAATTGTTATACAAATAAATTCGATAATCGAAATATTCTGTCAAAATTCAATATGTCACGTCAAAAAATTTTTGATGCCAAAAAAAAATACTTCATATCAGGATTCGAAAAACCATAAGCGAATTCGATATGTCTTTTCAAAATTTAAATCGTTGATGCCAATATTCGATATCTCATATCAGAATTTCAATTTTTGATTTTAGAATTCGATAACACAAGTCAAATTTTATATGTCACGTCGATATTTTAACTTTTTTCGTATTGGACATATTCGGTGAAAATTCGACATGTTTGGCCAGAAGTCGAAAGGTCTTATCAGAATTTTATATATCATCTCATGACTTCAGAATTCGATAGATCATCTCAAAATTCGAGATGTCATATCAGAATTGGATATATCATGTTATATTCTGACATAACATCTCGAATTTTGGGATTATGGTATATCACTTCCACATCTCATTTCAAAATTTAATAAACTTCTTCAGCGTTTGATGGATGTCAAAATTCGAAATATCATGCTGGTATTTGATTATTATACTAGGATTCGATAAAACATATTAGAATTCAATAAATCGTGTCAGAAATTAATTTTGTGACATCAGAATTGTAGTTATTGATGTTAAAATTCGACATATCGTTTCTGAATTCGATCTGTATTTCAGAATTTGTGTTTTTATGATAGATTTCCGAATTACCAATTTGAAAATATAGGTGTATACGAGAATTAAAATAAGTTTTGTTTACATCTCTTTATTAAAATACAAATATCTGGTATATAATAATTTTGGCATACAATACCAACTTTTTACAGTGAGGTAGGGTTTGTTCTTATAAGGATATAACTGAGCATAACGCTAAATATTTTAAGACGTGTAGCTAAGAGGAAATATTTTGAAAGTATTTCGTACGAGATTTTCACAATTATTCAAAAATGGAGGTGTGGCCAACACACGACTTTCTTTTACGAACAGCGAATTTTGAAAAACTTTTATAATTCAAATTTCTCGCAAACTTAATTAAGATTGTTTTTATTATTTCATGTTTTCTGTAAATTGTATATTTTTGAAATATTTGCAAAATAAATTTTCTGTTTTACGGAATCTGGGAGCTGGGAACTGGGACCCCAAAATTTATGTAAAAAGTTTAAACATGAAGTTGCAGTTTGATTGCTTAAACCATTTGGACTACAAATTGACAGTCATATGTATATACCAACAGACACCACTTCAAAACTCAATTTTTTGAACTCATTAGTACACACGTAAAAGAAATAAAAGGTGATATTTATGAATTTAAATTTTTTCTTTTAATTTTTTGGAATTTGTATTAGTGATTTTTTGTAAATCTTATACTTTTTAAAATATGTGCAAAACACATTTTCGGGCCGAGAGTGGCCACTTCCGGTTGACCGATTTGGCAATTTAACATACATGTAGGCTAAATATTTTTATAACATACAGTACGTCACTGAAGTGTGTAAATTAATTATAATTAGCATAATTGGGCTAATACACACAATAATTAAAATGACAAATGCAAGAACTGCTGTAACTCCCTGTAAAAAAGTGTGGGGGGGGGGGGGCAGGAGTTGCGAAATATTTTTGCAATTATAAAACGATATATATACTTAAGTATTACAAACCCTAATAAGTCGTTAAAAAAGTTAAGAAACATGAAAAAATGATCCACATTCAATTATGTAATATTTGCATTAAAAACCGGACGTCACTGTAGTGTGCAAATTAATTATAATTAGCATAATTAGGCTATATATACATATATATTTATGTGTTGGCAAAACAATATTTAATTTTTTTTTTATAAAATTTTTAAATTTTTTTTAAATTTTTTTTTTAAATTTTTAATTTTAATTTTTTTAATTTTTAATTTGTTTATTTTTATTTATTTTTTATTTTTGGAAACATTTTGTATTAGTAATTTTTTGTAAACCTTATACTTTTTAAGATATTTCCAAAACAAATTTTCTGGCCCAAGGGAGTGGCCACTTCCGGTGGACCGATTTGAAGTAAAATTCACTGGGACCTCCCAATTTATTCAAAAAGCTTAAATCTGAAGTTTCAGTTCGATTGGTTAAGCCATCTGGGCTGTAGAGAGGACACAGACTGACAGACAGACAGACGGACAGACAGACGGACTGACAGACAGACATCATTTCGAAACCCACTTTTTCGGACTCAGGGGACCTCAAAACAGATAAATCTTCAATAATCTCAAGGTCGAAAATTTTCATGATTACTATACTTTATTTTACTTACGTAAAAGAAAGTAATAAAAGTGATTAAATACAGTCAGTTTATTTAATTTACGGTATATTACTTTCTTTTACGTAAGTAAAATAAAGTATAGTAATCATGAAAATTTTCGACCTTGAGATTATTGAAGATTTATCTGTTTTGAGGTCCCCTGAGTCCGAAAAAGTGGGTTTCGAAATGATGTCTGTCTGTCAGTCCGTCTGTCTGTCCGTCTGTCTGTCCGTCTGTCTGTCCGTCTGTCTGTCAGTCTGTGTCCTCTCTACAGCCCAGACGGCTTAACCAATCGAACTGAAACTTCAGATTTAAGCTTTTTGGATAAATTGGGAGGTCCCAGTGAATTTTACTTCAAATCGGTCCACCGGAAGTGGCCACTCCCTTGGGCCAGAAAATTTGTTTTGCAAATATCTTAAAAAGTATAAGGTTTACAAAAAATTACTAATACAAAATGTTTCCAAAAATAAAAAAAAAATAAAAATAAACAAATTAAAAATTAAAAAAAATTAAAATTAAAAATTAAAAATTAAATTTAAAAAAAATTTAAAAATTTTATAAAAAAAAAATTAAATATTGTTTTGCCAACACATAAATATATGTGTATATATAGCCTAATTATGCTAATTATAATTAATTTGCACACTACAGTGACATACTTCCGGTTTTTAATGCAAATATTACATAATTGAATGTGGATCATTTTTTCATGTTTCTTAACTTTTTTAACGACTTATTAGGGTTTGTAATACTTAAGTATATATATCGTTTTATAATTGCAAAAATATTTCGCAACTCCTGCCCCTCCCCCCCACACTTTTTTACAGGGAGTTACAGCAGTTCTTGCATTTGTCATTTTAATTATTGTGTGTATTAGCCCAATTATGCTAATTATAATTAATTTGCACACTTCAGTGACGTACTGTATGTTATAAAAATATTTAGCCTACATGTATGTTAAATTGCCAAATCGGTCAACCGGAAGTGGCCACTCTCGGCCCGAAAATGTGTTTTGCACATATTTTAAAAAGTATAAGATTTACAAAAAATCACTAATACAAATTCCAAAAAATTAAAAGAAAAAATTTAAATTCATAAATATCACCTTTTATTTCTTTTACGTGTGTACTAATGAGTTCAAAAAATTGAGTTTTGAAGTGGTGTCTGTTGGTATATACATATGACTGTCAATTTGTAGTCCAAATGGTTTAAGCAATCAAACTGCAACTTCATGTTTAAACTTTTTACATAAATTTTGGGGTCCCAGTTCCCAGCTCCCAGATTCCGTAAAACAGAAAATTTATTTTGCAAATATTTCAAAAATATACAATTTACAGAAAACATGAAATAATAAAAACAATCTTAATTAAGTTTGCGGGAAATTTGAATTATAAAAATTTTTCAAAATTCGCTGTTCGTAAAAGAAAGTCGTGTGTTGGCCACACCTCCATTTTTTTCATACATAATGTATAAAATGGCCTTATGTAAATTACAGAAACTGTGTAAATTATGGTGTAATTTATTCGCCCAAACGTGATATTTCTCTAGACAAGTTAAATCCCACAAATAATACATTAGTATGCAGTAGATTTATTATTTAAGCCTCACTCCGTGTTTAATATTAATGACGAAAACCTAGATAATTTTTACAAGTATATACCTATAGCATTATATCTTTGAAATACCTAATTAAAATTTGCCAACTACCGTAAAGTATTGCTACAGTTTACGAAATCCTGAAATTTAAAATTGTCTTCAATTTTTTTAACTTTTTTAATATTACTATTATTATTATTTTCTTTATTTCTAATTAATATTTGAACTTAGTTGATTTCTTGTTTATAAAAATTGATTTAAAATTGCTTTCGAGAAAATGCTGGTGTTGGAATAATATGTGGTTATAGCTCACGTGACAAAATTTGTCGGTTTAGTTATGGCCTTAAAACCCATATGATCAATTGTTTAAATACAGCTACTAATGTAGATGGATATAGTGTAAATGACATCCAAATTTTGCCTTCTATTATAATTAATTCTAGACAGCTGACAATACCTGATCAAATTGAAATCCAAAATGTAGCTAGTGAAATTTTAACAAGGTTTTTAGTTATTTCAAATAGTAATTTAAACTTTATAACTGAAAATGTCGAAAAAGTTTTGCAGGATCTATTTTTTATTATTAGAAAAATAATTTATGATAACCAAGATAACGCGTATGAGTGCCGAAGTACAATAGATAAGATTGCATAAGAACCTAATGAAATTTGCTCCAAAGAAGAAACCACTTACAAAAATAGAAAGCGGGCTTTCAACACAGTTCCAGAACATAACGAAATAACTGTATTTCAAAAATACGAACATATAAATGGCATTCTGATATAAATATGTTTATTAATATTCCATCTCTTAATACTTAAATGTACTCGTATGTACCAATTCTAGATAATCTATGTTATATTCTATCAACCGACAAGATTTAGAATAAGATCATCAAACGCAACCCTAATGAAAATCACTTTAAAAACTTAGAAGATGAGACATTTTAATCAAGAGTAACGATATAGGGCATCCAATTACGGAATTCCGGTATTCTGGAATACCGGCCTATATTTAAGTTTCAATTATTCCAGAATTATCGAATTTCTATTTGTCATACTTATTTAAGTAGTTTCAACTTACCGCTACGAAAATTAGTGTTTGCTAGTCCAGCGCCGGCCCTAGAACACTTTGCGCCCTAAGCTAGTATTTTATCAGGCGCCCTTTTTTTTAAATTAAATGGTAAATAAAAATTACTTAAATTACCAGTTCCTTGTCATTCGATTTACAAACTTCTTCAAAATCGGTTAAAAACTGAAAATTATTGACATGAGCTTTTATAACCTCAAATCTTGCATGTAAGGATTTAAGTATGGTATCTAGTATAGGAAAGAAAAATGAAATTTTTAATGTATGTATATTGTGGATCATTGGGAGTTTTGGCGTAGTTTTCGTAATCAAATAGCCTTTTTTTACGTCTTTGTAAAGCATTATCATTAATTTGAGGGTTAATTTCTAAATCAGTTGCTAATTCTCTTGCTGTTTCTTGAACACGATTGAACGTTCATCCGTTCGCATTTCTTTAATGTACGTTATACTTATTTAAGCCGCTGATTGCCTCATTTATATTTCGGTTGAGATTTTGAAAAATTTTACTATCCCCGTTAATTCTACTCAAGATGTCATACCAAATTATAACCGAACAAATAAATTCATATTCTTTACTTATATGCTAGTGCCTTTGCATCATGTTTTGTGGTATGGTAGAATTGAGTACTTTCATATACATCAATTAAAGCATCTAAAATGTTCCGAAGTTCATACTTAACAGGATGAAGAGCACTGCTAATGAAAAATATTTTTTTATTTTTTTAGTAGAAGAATTTGTTTAGAAAACATGAGAAGAATTGTCGGCGCCCCTAATTGGTCTGCGATACTTTGCGAGGCATAATCTGCTTAGTGGGTAAAGACCATTGCGAACTATTTGGATGTAACATAACTTTTCTCTGCGTTTCGAAAGGGGCTTTAATTTTGGGACGATTCAAGTGCCTTCGAGGCCCTTTTTATCAGAATGTTTTATGCAAATTTACCATCAATCAGCATCGAGCATTTAGCAACAGGAAATATCGCCATTAAAACTTTGGCCTGCCTAAATGACACAACCCTCGGTGCGGTAGGTTTAATGAGAAAAATTTGATTTTTCCATCAATTATTAGATACTGAAATTGAAGAAATTGGCTGTTTTTTGTAAAATTTTGATTTTTAATTTTTAATCAAAGATTATTTTAAAAAAATCAATTCCGGAATTGATACCGGAATTCCAGAATCGAGAGCATTCAAATTCAAAAATCACATTTTTGCCAAATATTGGATGCCCTAGTACAAATTACTTTATTCATCTGAGGTAGCTTTACAAATTCAATTGTATTTTGACGACTTTGTGACCGTTAACCCTCTGGGTTCGAAAAAAGGAATCCACAAGATAGGAGCTATTTATTTCATAATAAGGAATTTACCACACTATATTAAACCATTATCATATTCGTCAAAGAGATCTAAAAAATTTAGACCCCACTAAGATTGGTTGCATAAATACAACAAATCTAAACTTAGAAATAAAAGATCCTACACCTCCATTAAAAGCAAATTTGGATCAAATAAATATAGACGTATTATCTACAAATCATATTCCAAAACCTGTTAATTAAAGCTCTTTGGAATAGAATAGTTGATCGAAAATTAAAAAAAATGCTTTAAGCTTGTCTGTGCAACTTTATAACTAAATAACAGTATGTCTAGAAAGCAAATTTTGAAAATTCAAAATTTAATAAAAAAATTGTTATCTTTAGTACCAAGTGCTGTACAGAGTACAATACAAGATAGAAGCATAAATGATCTAACAAACTTTGAAAACATATTAGATTTTTAGAATTATCTGTAGCGATTCATTCATTCACTCATTTAATCGCTCATTTTTTTCGTTTTCATCACCACAATCATTCAAAATTGACTTGCGCAAATTTGTGGTAAAGTAAAATCATTTTTCTCACATCCTGGTGTCCGTGCATCTCGTAAATTGATTTCTGCTCGCTACTTTTGGCCCAGTATAAACAAAGACGTAGGCAATTGGGCTCAGTCTTGTTTATCCTGCCAACGTTCGAAAGTTCAACGACACACAAAATCACCTAGAGGACAATTTGAAATTCCACCCGGCCGATTTGAGCATGTTCATATAAATATAGTAGGACCACTTCCTCCATCTAATGGATATTCCTATTTGCTCACCTGTGTCGATCGTTTCACTCGCTGGCCCGAAGCTTACAGCATGACCAATGTGTCAGCTACCACCATCGCCACAACATTTGTTAATAACTATGTATCACGATTCGGCGTGCCCCTTCACATCACAACAGATCAGGGAACGCAATTTGAGTCAAAGCTTTTCACAGAGTTAACGAAACTCCTTGGCTCACATCGAATACGTACAACGGTTTATCACCCTCAAGCCAATGGCATGGTAGAACGCTTCCATCGGCAACTCAAAGCCGCGCTTAGGGCGAGAAGCAACACTATTCATTGGAGCTCGGAAATACCAATCATCTTACTTGGAATCCGAGCAGCAGTAAAAGAAAATCTGAAGTGCTCACCAGCAGAATTAGTTTACGGTCAAACAATTAAGCTACCTGGTGAGTTTTTCGTCGAAATCATCTTCCACAACTTCCAACTTCCGACACAGTCATCGACCAACTGCGAAAAACGATGCAAAACCTTGTTCCTAAACCAACTCGTCAATCCAAACAAGATGACGTTTTTGTACCAAAATCACTCGACAACTGTGATTTCGTTTTCATTAGAACAGACAAGGTTCGCACGGGATTATCTCCTCGCTACGAAGGTCCATTTAAAGTCATTCGACGCCTTCGGAAACAATTCGTCGTATCGGTTAATGGTAAAAACAGAGACACGAATCACATTCAATAATTCGTTAGGGAGGGATAATCACTGGCGGCGGAGTCCTGTAGCGATTCATTCATTCACTCATTTAATCGCTTACTCTTTTCGTTTTCATCACCACAATCATTCAAAATTGACTTGCGCAAATTTGTGGTAAAGTAAAATCATTTTTCTCACATCTGTGTTATTAAACTTCGCGCTCTATTACAAAAACTCCAAAAATGAAATGTCATGTATGAACAAAAAAACATAAAAATACACACACTCTCTCTCTATACTTTCAAGTGGCGTCATCAGCCATTTGTAAAATATTGATTTTTCAAAATTAAGAATATCTGTGCTCGTCTTTTCAATTTACGCGATTAATAATATTAAGTGAACAACAATAATAATAATAATAGTAATTATTTTTAGTTCTTTTTAATACAATTCGTGTCGCGAAATAAATTCATACAGTGGAGGCATTATATTGCTATTAAAAATCATTGTGCAAATAAACAATTGTGTATTCGCTTTACAATAAACATTTGCGAATTAAAAGTTACTGTGCGCTTTTTAATTTCTCGATTAACACACACTCGAGGCATAAAAACGGAGACAAGAAGAACCCCCAAATATCCTTTTAAGGAAATAAACTCCGAACACCGTATCCTTAAAATGTTAAAGCAAATAAAATTATTTGATTACACTTTGACATTTGTTATTAGTAATATCGTTTCAGAAACAACTTTCTCAAGAATTCAAACATTAGCACTTTAGTTTTCCAATTCAAGTCTATTTCTCAACTTCCACTTATTTTAAAACAAACTTTAGAAAATGCAGATAAACATTTCAACTCAAATAATTTAAGAGCTATTTGAAATACAAAAACGTAAATATGGTGATTATTTGGTTATACCTTACGTAGTATACGCTGATGACTTTCAAATTAATAATGCTTAGGCAGCGATTGTTCTTCAACATGCGGCTTTTAATATAGTTTGCCCACAATGCCGCAATATTTGTTATCAAAATTAGATTTAATTTTTCACTGTGTGGTTATTAGTTCTAATAATATAAAGAAAATTGGAAACGACAGCTCATTTTTTCCATTTAGTTAATCAGTTAAAAGAGCTAGAAAATGGTGTTGACATTAACACTTCGGAAGGAAGTTTTAAAATTCGTTCTATATTAGGTGTGAAAAGCATTCTAGGCTCCGTTCAATCATTTAATTCTAAAAGATTTTGTCGTGTGTGTACTAAGAATCGAGAGGATACCAAATCTGATATATCTGAAATAGAATCATTTTACAGAAATAACGATAACTATACGAGAGACTTAGCAATTAACAATTTTAAAGAAACCGGTCTAAAAACTAGTTATATTTTCAATCAATTAGAATGCTTTGATGTCCGTGAAAATTTTTGTTTTGATATCACGCACGATATTTTTGAAGGGGTATGTCGGTATGATATATAATATCGATAAATGTTGTAAATAGTAGGAAACAATTATTCCAATTTAAAAAAAAAACGGAAATCGGCAATATGTCACCAGATATTGAAATGAACAAATTAAAACTCTGTATATGCATGTGAAATGATGTGCTTTGGGTACTTTTTCGCTTTAATGATATACCTAGGTGATTTAATTTCCCAGCAAAACAGGCATTGGAAACTTTTGACGTTTTTTATACATATTTTTGATTTAATACAACAATCACAATACTCCTTAAATAATCTAAACAATTTGAAACTATTAATTGATAACTATTGTTAACCATTAATTGATAACTATTGATTAACTATTGTCTTATTCATTAGCTGTCAAATTAGGATTCTATCAATAGAAGAATATTATTCCAAAATAATTGGCGTTCAACAAATTGATTATAAACGTATCAATATGGAACTGAAAAGGAACTGAATATAAACCTAATTATTATTTAGTCAGAAGTTTTCAAGATAATTGTGAGTTATATAAAATCAAATCAATTATGTATGAAGGGGACCTGTTAATACTTTGCTACTTGTGCAATTTAAAATAATTCAATGATCATTTTCAATCTTATGATGTGGGAAATATTTATATTGATCAATTATATATTAAAAATATAAATTATTTTACAAGCCCACTGCTACACTTGTACTCCATTAACAACGAAAAACATATATTAGAAATAAGTTTATTTGAATTAAATTTAGTGAATATAAGGTTTTTTGTAATACGAATAAATAACGAATTAAAAGTTCAATAATTAATTTAAATCAAACGCATTTTTCTTTTATTTCGAATTCGATGTTCGTTAAATCAACGTTAGCCCATTTTGAATCAAAAATGTTAATAATTTAAATTAAGATTATTTTCGTATTGAAACAATTACTTAATGACGTCTCAAAGAAATAAATCATTGGTCGGACATTGAACCAACGAATATTTCTTTTAATGACATTAAATCAAAATTGTCAAATATTGAATTGACATGGAATTCAATAATTTGTAATCGTCAAATCAAGGTTGATCAAGAGTTAAAAGTAAAAGGTTGCACAATCAAAATAAAATAGTTAAGTTTAAAAACTACATTGTTTAGATTTAATTATATTTTGAAATTTTTTCGGAATTGAAACTAAGAAAAACCACTTTAACGAGTTTTCATATACATTTTACCAGTGTTTCGTTACAATCCAATAAAAAATTTTCATATCGTTCCGTTTTCCGTTATTTTTACTAAACTATTATTTCGTTACGATATGGTATAACGTTACAAAACACTAATATATATACATAACTTGCTCTAAGAAAAAACAACCAGCTTATTAACTTAATTAAATGTTCTTCATTTATTTGTGTTTAGTATTTCCAATAATTTTTAGAATTTTTAAATTCATCAATTTTCATATTATTTTGTATATTCATTTTTACAAAATCCGGTATACCGGTATTTCGTTCCGTTACGGTTAACGTTTCGCAACACTGGAATTTACATTTGTTTACCTCGGTAGTCAGTTAATGTAATGCATAGTCGTTTAGAACGACTAGTTCAAGTGTTATTAAATTTATTTTTATCTTATGATTTTAAATCTTTAAAGGAAATTATTGATCGAATAAATTCATTCAATTACGGATTTTAAGAGAAGAAAATTTTTCCATCATCTGTTCTGCACAATACAATAGGTCAAAAAGCGGCACAAACTTGGGCGTTAGTTGTCAATGTTCCCTTGATTTTCATCGAAATTTTTACAAATAATGAAAAAAAAATATCAGCAAAATGAGAGGTAATTATTCTATTAATAAGGCTTGGGAATTATTTTTTTTTCAAAAATTGAGAAACATTGGATATTGGAGCTATAGTCTTTAATATTCGAGCATCATACCAAATTATTAAAAGAATTTCCATACAAAAAATTAAAAACGAAACGTAATTTCATGATACATTACCCCAATATTTAAAGAAAAGTCGGTTCAATTATAAATATTTGGTATCTGCGCTGTGAAGGGGAACACAATGTGTTTAAATTAAGGACGAATGTTGAAAAAATTATATAAATGTTTGCAAAATGTTAAGTTAAAAATTTCAAGAAAATAAATCTTTGAATTTTGCATTACAATCAGAAATAAAATTTCAAATAGATGAAACCAATAAGTGCGACAAATTTTATATTTATTGATATAATAATGAAAGTATTGATAAGCAAAATTCTTAAAAATATTCAGTTTTTTTAATACCTTTATCACACTGCTGAATATAGAGAAAGGCGTTTTATAGTTCAAACCAAATATAGTTTATAAAATAAATAAGTAAATTAATTAAAATTGAAATTAATAAATGAAATCAGGAAAATAAAATTATTTTTTATTTAAACTTAAGAGGGTAAATAAATTCCCATTCACTATAGAGTAACATTTGACGTCCGAAATTTTAAAAATAATCGTTTTAAAATTATTCGAAGAATTAAAATTCAACTTAAATCAAAAATAACGTCAAAAAGTGTTATTTAACAAAACGAATCTGATAAACGGCTGAAAGTTTAATATGTTGTACTTACTAAAGTAAATTCGCGCTGGCATAACTCGAAAGCAGTTAAAAGTCACGGCTGATTTTTAACCGTGTAAGGACCAACCTATATGCAATCATATATTTAAATTAAACGTAATGCTTATTGTTAATGAGTAGTTGCCAACAACCCATAAGGCTCTGAGACTTTCGGATTGCAACCGACTATTTCAAACTTCTAGTCACTATTAACCTTTAGAAACCTAACTATACTGAACTAATAGATACAACTTTTTTCTTATCCTAACGGTATCTCTAAATAATAACAAAGTTCAGTTCATCTGCTAGCCATGCAATAAAATAAATTTAATTGTGTGAAAAATGCTTAAACACAAAATCTCAATAAGGTCACTCCAAACCCCTGAACTAAATTACTTATTTACTAAACTTTTAATTTCATTATTTAATTTCGTTTAGTTACATAAGTACCTACTTATAAAGGAACCGACAATATACTAAGGAAGAGAAAAAAAAGGATCATATTATAAGCTGTTAATAAAAACCATTTATCTAGATAGTACTAAAACATATGTTCCATGAAATTTAAATACAACAGACTCGAGAAACATTTATATAATAATAGAAAATCCATAAAAACGAGAAGCATCAAGTGTATCAAATTTTATTTGTTCAATTTCCGTCTCGACACAAAAAAAAATCGTTCCACCCGTTCATCCTAAGCTAATATTTTTACTTTTAATCCTTCCTTTTATTTTTATTTAGATTTTATTTTCTTTATCCCATTTCGTCCACCGTCTCCTCCATTTTATGAGGCAGATCCTTACACAAGTATATATGAACGGATATTGAAAATTTTGTTTGCCGTTTATAAACCAAAATAAAATTGATGAAGGCTGTTATCAATTTACTTATTAAAACAAATAAAAACAAGTTGATATATCGATCATTGTTGCTGTGAAAAAAGGAAATCCTTTTTGGCACCCTTTTCCAATTTTTCCTTCTCTCTATATTCACAAGACAATTGATTGGAACTTTTTCATTGTTTGTTTATAAAAAAAAAAATAAAAAATAAAAAAATACAAAATTGGTCAAATTTTATTTATTTTTTTGTTTTGAATTTTGATGTTTTGATGAAGGGTAAATTGACTTTCAATAAAATATAGACTGCGGAGTTAATTTAAATCCCCATCCGCAACCACACGCATTATTTCTACGCACGAATGAAATAGACTTATGGAAACAGTATTTTTTCGGATTTTTTGATTGACAGATTTAATCTTGTAAAAAACTGAAATTTCTTCTGAAACATTTCGGGTTTTTCAACTGTACATGTACACCAATAATAATTTTTTTTTTTTTGGTATGTACTGTGTATACGAGTACATAAACTGTGTCAAGCTTAAATTTGAAATTGAGCATACTATATTTTGTACAACAAATAAACTCTTCATTGGATTTTTGAAAACATTTTATTTTTAAGAAAATTATTTAGAGATTACTGTTGCTTGAATTAATTTTGATGAAATTGGACATAATCGATAACTGTTTATTATTTTTATTGAAAATCTTAATCCTACTTATCAGTATTTAATTTTTCTTAATTTTATCTTTCGTCGAGATTATTTATGTTATTTTATAGTTTATGACGATATAATATTGGTTGTTACATTTCTACTTTTTATATCATTGGACATCAATGTTTGTTTGAAAGACGTAATTGGTCATTAGGAAAGTTCAATATATAAGTTGTCAGAGTCTATTAAAAAAATGTATATCGTGTATTATGCACCCTATCCTTGGATGAATAGTCTGCTTTTTTTTTTTTTCAAAATAACTGTAATGTAATACCAGTCGAAATTAGACTTGCCACCTTGTTTTTGATGGGACAGACAAATTTATAAATGAATGCTCCTTGTCTGGGGTTAGTTTCAGAAGGCTGTGGTTTATCCCGTTAGCATCGTCTGCAAAAGGTATGTTTTCTGTTTTTTTCCTAACTTTCCGGAAACATTTAGAAACAAAATGTGTGGTGTACCGTTGTCCCGATTTCCAAATGTAGCAAGTCTAGTCGTAATAAAACGAAACTGAAATAAAAATTATTAAATTTGTGGCTAGTTTATACATTTAAGATCAAATGAACATTTGGTTCTGCGACAAAACTTTTACGTTATTTTAATTCAATTTTGGAAATATGCAAATCGCATTTACTTTATTACTTTATTTTAATAAGCATCAAATGTTTTTACTTTTTTTTATCATTTTGGGGTATCTATAAAACAAACGGAGTATTAAAAAAATCTTTTCATCGCCTCCCTCTTGCCATACCAATAACAAAAGTAGTAAATACATTTCCCCAATAATATTATTTAATTCCATTTTACGGCTTTGCCCACCCTGATGAGCTTACATATCTTTAGGTTTTTGACGTGTTAACGTTTTACACCGCATGTTCAGAAAACTGAACCGACATTTGGCCTTTGGCCGGGGGAAATTACTCATTAACCATAAGCATTACCATTAATATAAAGATATGATAGCTTATATTGCTCCTTCGGCTTTATGTGCCACGCATAATATTATCACAATGACGTCATTAGACGGCAAAAGAACCCCCGCCGCGAACCTCTGATTTCGATCGATTTTAATGCTTGAACAAGTGTATTGAGAGAATGACTCATCCGATCGGAGATCCGATGGTGTCAATTTTTGCGTAAAAACCGGTAGTGGTTAATTTATTTTAAATTAAATTAATTAATCTCCACATAAATTTTAATTAAAAATTCAAACTATGAAATAGCTATTTACAGAGATTGAGGGCACTATAGCGAGAGAATGCCTCATCAGATCGAAGCAATTTGAGTATTAATTTGTGCTTATACTCTCGCAGATAATTTATTTTAAATTAAATTAATTAATCTCTACATGAATTTTAATTAAAATTACAAGCACAAAACAGCGATTTACAATCAACCATGAGAATCCCTTATCTGACCGGAGTGATTCTGGTGTCAATTTGTACGTAAAGAAACTGTGACAGATAACTTATTGTTAATTAAAATAATTAATCTCCACATGAATTTTAATTAAAATTAAAATCTACCAAATGGTGATTTAAAAAGGTTTAGAACACTGTAATGGGAGAATGCATCATATGATCGGGTCATGTAGCAGATAATTTATTTTAAATTAAAATAATTAATTTTCACATAAATTTTAATTAAAATTACAAACTACAAAATAGCGATTAAAAATTCTTGAAAGCACTGTAGCGATAGAACGCCTCATCTGATCAGAAAAATTCTGGTGTCAATTTGTGCGTAAAGAATCTGTGGCAGATAATTTATTGAAAATTAAAATAATTAATTTTCACATAAATTATAATTAAAATTTTGATAATGCTAAAGAGCACTGTAAAGGGAGAATGCCTCATCTGATAGGAGCAGATGAGGCATTCTCGCGGAGTCATTTTGAGAAGTGATATGATTTGAGAATTGATTTAGCTGCACAATGTGAAAATTATTCCGATATAGTTAAATGTAAGTTTTAATTCCCCATGAATTGTTGCAATAAATCATCATAGTATAAGCATAAAGATCGAAATAAGACCAACTGGCAGATATAGACCCTATAGAATTTATACAATACAGTATCAATTAAACGTTTGGCATAGATTTTTGTAGGCCATATATACAGCTACTGGCCAAAGTAAACGAAAATTGTGTTAGCCGAAAGCAGATATAGTCCTAGAAGTAATGCATTATATCAACCGCCACCTCCCGATCCAAACGCCGCAGCTTTAACCACTCAGCCGTTTGGTCGGTTCTTTTAAATCTTAAATGCATTTACTAAATCGATTTCTTTAAATTATAAATAAATAAAAATGTTACTGAACATCAGATAAATGGCAAAATCTACTCCTGTCGTTAGCACTAAACTAAACAAATTAGAATCTATATTGACAATTACAATGATTTGATCAAAGCTCTACTTTTTTATATCCAGAATGTGAAAATATTTGAATAATAATCAATTCTGATTGGCTAACGTGATATAAGAAGCTTTCCTTGCAAATATCCAAATAATGGTGGGACTAGACATACATTGAAAGTTAGAAATTAAGTATGTAATAAATTAATTGTTAAACAGGATTAAGGAAAAGACGGACCATAAACAAGCTTTAGATTATGAGCCCCACGAAATAATTGGAGAATCCGAGCCTCTACCCACCTTGTTTGAGACAATACAGCACTACTTCTTTGAATGATAGGATTAAACTTGAACCGGTATTTGCGCAAAAAAATATAAATTTAGCTAGAAATCCTTAAAGAGAACTTGAAAACAAAATAACATTGTAACTCTCGATTTACATTCAGAGGTACATGGAGGACAGATCATTATGTTTATAATTTTGTTAAATGTGGGAATCAGTCTAAAAAAAGTAATAATTTTAATTTTTTATATTGAATTGATAACGGAAATACAATTTACAACATAACACTTTCAAACCGCGAACCGTGGTTTGAGAGAATATAGAAGGCAGATATATCAATACAGAATATTGATATGAAAAAAAAAATTCCTGGTCGATTTAACCCTGCATCCTTTCATATAAGCAATCTCTCGTTGGATGAGTTATTTCAAAGTGTACACAAAAATTACAAATCAAAGTATCAGATTAATTTTGTGACCCAAACGGATATGTCTTAATTTTAGAAATCTACAACGGGAAACAAATTATAGGCCCTTCAAATTCCAAGCTTAATTCGTTGGTTTTACGCTTGATGAATCCATACTTAGGCTGCGTACCAATAGTCAGGTAAATCATTTAGTACAGTAAATTTCAATTTTAGTACATATTTACCTCAATTGGCGTACCAATTCTCTAGAAGTAAAAATGGTTTGATGGAACCAAATTATGGTTCGGAGGGTTAAAATCGCTGGCTGCTAGGTGCATAAGGAAACGTCAAATTTTTTTTTTAATATTTTGCTTTCGTAAAATAACAATAAAAATAATTTTGTTTGCTATGAATTTAATAATGGAAGCTCAAAAATTTTCGTTAATTATGTTTTTGTGCGGTGAGGCTGCTAAACTATTATTCATGTTTGCCAAACTGCAACAAACAACTTTAAATGAGTTTTGCAATTCACGCAAGGTAAGTTCTGTGTATGCTACAAAAATTAGTTAAAATTTGATGTTTATTATTTTTTGGATTTGCAGGTGAGAACCGTCGGGATGCGCTACTGCATGAATAATCAGCCACCCATTATTACAAAAATTTTAAATGGTGATTTTAATGAAACGAAGGCAAATATAAGAATTACGCCGCAATCGTTTCATAAATTAGCCGAGCTAATTCCTCATAAAACACACGGTTGGGATAGAGAAGTAGAAATTATTGTATTCCTGTTTTGGCTGGCCTCTGGTACCAGTTACCGTGTAGTATCCAAAACAATGGACATGCCAAAAAACACCGTAAAAAATATTATCCACAAATATTTAATTTTGTTTGAGAAACTGTCGCTCGACATTGTGCAGAAACCACCATCAAGTTCAGAGTTGGATGAAATTGGCGCTAAATTTGCTAGAAAGGCTCGTACGCAGGCGTTCAACAAAGCTGTAGGTGCTATTGACGGTTGTCATATTAAAGTAAAATGTCCGGCAAATCAACGCAATCAATATATCAACAGAAAACTTGATTACTCAATCCAATTACAAGCAGTTTGCGATCCCGACCATAAAATTATAAATATGTGTGTGGGTTATCCAGGATCAGTCCATGATCAACGAGTGTTAATAAATAGTAACCTGTACAAATCGGCAAAATTTCCTCCTCCAGGCTATTTTTTGTTAGGTGATGCGGGATATAAATGTATGATAAGCCCTATCGCAATTTTGACTCCTTACAAGGGGCATAATCTAACGGATTTGCAGTCGCGCTTTAATCATGCTCATTCGAGAGCACGTATTACCATCGAGCAAACGTTCGGGATGATGAAGACCAGGTGGCGGGCAATTTTTTTTAAAACATTGGAGCTCGAAATTAAAAGGTGTGTACAAGTTGTCTGTGCGTGTTGCGTGATGCATAACATTTGTTTGTCATCGGATGATTTTACCGATTTTGGGGCAGTAGAAGCTACTGAGAGTGAGTCCAATTCTCGGGATTACACAAACGCGATTGCATTTCGCGAAAATTTATGTACACAAATATAAAACTACATCTTTATGATTTTTAATCAAAAAATTATATTAAAAAATTCATAAAAAATAAAATAAAATTAAAAATATTTCAGTCTTTAAATAAAATAAATAATAAGGCACAACAATTCATCACAGTCTATTCCAATAATTTATCATAATGTTTTGCAACTCAAAACTCCATCTTTTCCAACTAGACATCATCACCTATTCCAACTCTGGGAATTCAACATCGGGAAACATTTCGGTTTGGTTGCAAAAGAAACCAATTTCTCTAGGTTTCTGGCACTTTTTTTTACTTCTTCGGAAGTCTCCCGCAAAACCTCTAGCAATTCACTATTGTTTGATTGTATTTTGGTGGTATTTCCCGAATTGCCCGCTACTTGTACATCATCAGACTCTGATGAGATTTCCATCCAATCGGGCATCGGAGAACTATTTCGGGAAAAGGAACTGTTTGATGAGCCCGGTGAAGTAGTTTCTTCGGTATACCGATTTTGAGTGGTATTCTCATCTATTAAATAAGCGGGAATAACGCCATGCTTTGTCCTTAAAAAATCATGGAGCTCATCAAACAGCTCCCATTGAGTTGGTAATAGATGCCCGCTCTCCGTTGAAATTCCCGACGGCGGTTGTATCATTTTCTAAAATAAGAAAATTGTATAATATGATGTTTTAACAAAAATAAACAAACCATTATTACTTTGAGTGCCACTTTGGTAAGTTTTCTTTATTCCGGCTTCCTTCATTACTTTCCTAGCAAAATTAAACGTTTATTATTTGAATCCATGTAAAAAAGCATAATCTATTTTTCAATGGATGTACTTACTCCCAACAGTGTCGTGAATTTGCATTTTTCGATTGAAATTCACAATCGAGTCGTATTCGAGTCTGCAGCAAATTTTTTTCTTCTTCTGATGTCCCTGAAATAAGAAAATAAATTTAATTTATCTTTGTTTAGAATAATACAATCATTTTATTACTACGTACATCGTTCCGAATATTTCTTTTTTGAATTTTCCATTGCCACAGATACTTAAATAGCGGTTTCCCTATAATAAAACACTAGCACAATTTTATAATTATTTATTAAAAATAAAATTTTATTAAATAAGGGTTATTTAAAAAAAAATATAAAAAGTTTGTCGTTTACACTCACCTAGATTATGAAAAAAAAAAATTATCACTGAAACGTCAAAAAGTTAACAGCAACGTCATTAGTTTTTTTTCTCATATTTTACCCAACTTTTTAGTACAGTATTTCAATTTACCCTGTACACTGTAAAAAAGTAGGTAAAAGAGCAATTTACCCGACTATTGGTACGCAGCCTTAGTGTCTAAATTCTGATAAGAAACACCACAAACAACACAACGAAAAAAAATATATATCTCTTTTCTTTGTAGTCTAACCATTGAGGAAGAACATTTTTTTTTGTATTGTGCATAAATAATTTTAATAAATAAACACAATACACAGCTACACACACTTATGTAAACAGACGTAATATGTAATAGCTTTAAGCTATGTTAAAAAAACATGAATTTTTAGGACTTAGCGACCATTGAGAATTTTGATCAGCAGGTCAAGAACTACTAGAATCCAAAATTTGAAAGAGCTAGACCGAGGGCCATTTTCCATATAAAAAGTGCGGGGTCCTTTGATGACGAACCTCCACCGCTAGACGAATTAGAAAGTAGATTGTCCAAATCCGAAGAAATATATACCGAACATGAAAAAATCTGGGACGATTTAATTAAAATCAATGCAGAAAATCTCAATGATCTGCAACCGGAAATAGAAGATAGAGGATCGATTCCATAGCGTAACGGCTAATTTGAATGTTTTAATCAAAAATTATAAGGATAAGTTAATTACTTCTGATACCAAATCATTGGTTACCAAATTAAAATTTAATGCGGTTAAATTACCTCACGTAAATCTTCCGGTATTTAACGGAAACCCAACAGAGTGACTCACTTTAAAGATACCTATTTATCCGTCGTGCACAATAGAGATGACATTGTGAAATTTACGTTATTGTTGGAAAAATTAACGGGAGATGCAAGAGACACAATAGGCCATGTTACTTTATCCGCTGCTGGTTATCAAAAAGCTTGGTCCGAGTTAGTAACTCAGTACAACGATGAGCGAATTATCGTAGACGTTCATGTAGATGCTCTTTTGAATTTTCCAAAGGTTCCCAGAGACAATGCCTTAGAATTAAGAAAATTGGTGAATTTCTGCATTTCGCACATTTCATCCTTAGAAGCGTGCAATCAATACATATGTAGATGGTCTGGGCGAATTATTTATTATTAACACTGTTACTAAACAATTAGATGCTAGTTTAAGAAAACAATGGGAAAATGAGTTAGTTCCAAATGTCTTACCCAAGTGGATTCAATTAAAAGAATTTTTGATGAAACGATGCAGAGTGTTATCATCAGCTGGATCAAATTTCAATGATTCTGGGAAATCGTTTCCGAACAAATCAATTAGACAGAGCACAGATCGAAATACACCAATTTCTAATGTTAAACCAAATTCCACATTCACATATTCTTCCCAAATTACTATAGCCAAGCCAAGTTAAATCATAAGAAAACAAATTCATGTGTGTTTTGTAAAGGTAGTTTCCATCCATTTTATACGTGTAAAATAGTTGAATTACCCAGATAACTTGATTAAAAACAAGTTTTATTATCAACGGCTTTAATTCTTATCAGAAGTAACAATGAGAAGTACCACGAATGTCGTGTATTACTCGATTCCGGTAGCCAGAGTAATTTCACATCAATTTTGCGAATAAATTGCAGTTAAATTGCAGTTAAATTGCACTGCTCTTGGCCAACAGCATGTTAGCCGATCCATATTTCAATCCCTCTAGGCCGGTTGATGCGCTTATGGGTGCTGAACTATTTTTCAAAATTTTAAGAAATAACTGGATCCATTTAAATCCAAACCTTCCAATAATTTATCATAAGAAAACATTTTCGATTGGATATTCAACGAAATTACTTTGAACAAAATAAGTTTAGTTTTGTAAACAAGTATCAACAACCGTGTGAATTGGATAGCTTAAACCAAAATTTACAACGATTTTGGGAGATAGAATCCATTCCAGCTAAGAAATTTATGTCAAAGGATGAAGTAGACTGTGAATCACATTTCAGTAAAACCCATTTCAGAGACGAGACAGGGCGCTATACTGTTTTTATCCCATGGAAGGACAATGTTGACAGAATCGGTAGTTCTAACCCCAAGCATTACGCAGATTTGGTTATCTGGAACAAAAACTCAATTCTAATGCGGACTTAAGGCAGCAATATACCAATTTTATCAAAGAATACAATGATTTAGGACACATGAAACTTGTTAATGAATCTGTCGATTCTGAGATAATGAAATTTACTGATTTTGAAACCCAGCAGCTCAACGACTAAGTTGCTCGTTGTTTTTGACGCTTCAGCTAAGTCGTCTACAAATGTTTCCCTAAACGAATTAATGTACATAGGGCCTAACGTACAGCAGGATCTTTTTAATATCATTTTAAGATTCAGGAAATATGCCTATGTTTTTACATCCGATATAAATAAAATGTATCGCCAAGTGAAAATTCATCTAACACAAACAAGTTTACAAAGAATATTATGGCGTACATATTTTTGAATTGACTACGGTAACGTATGGTACAGCTTCTGCCCCATATCTTGCCACGCGCGTCTTAACCCAGCTCGCAGTTGATGAGAAAACAAAATTCCCTCTAGCCTCATGCTGAGTTTATGACATAGGAACATAGGAAGATAGGGTTGTGACACGACCAACCAAATTATTTAAAATGTCACCAGCCCCGCCTACTAACCTACTTTGATCAAAAGTAAGAAATTTTTCAACTTGAGCATGGAAGTAATAGGCGGGGCTTGTGATATTTTAAATAATTTGGTTGGTCGTGTCACACTCCCTACCTTCCTATGTTCCTATGTCATAAACTCCGCAACACAACGTCCATTCGAAATTTTTATGTTGATGATTTCCTTGGTGGTGCCGACTCGATCAATGAAGCGCTTGAATTACAGCACCAGCTGATTGAAATGTTACCTAGTGTAGGTTTTTTTACATAAATGGTCAGCCAATACAGATGAGCTATTGGCACCAATTCCGGAAAGCCACAGAGAAAGTTTAAGATTAGACGATGCTAGTTGCTGCGAATTAATAAAGACATTGGGTTTATTATGGAAACCGAATTCCTATATTTTTATATTCAATATCAGCCCAATGGAAATTCATATCCACATCACTAAAAGGTCAGTTCTTTCTGATATTGCTAAGGTGTATGATCCACTAGGATTGCTTTCTCCAGTTATGATCACCGCAAAAATACTCAACCAATCACTTTGGAAATGCAAATCAGATTGGGACGAACCACTTTCTGAAGACTTATATCGTATATGGCATTAATTTAGAACAAATTTAGTCAATGTTAATACCATTTATTTTCCGAGATGTGTACTTCTTAAAAATCGTGTTTCTGTAGAGTTGCATGGTTTTTCAGATGCCTCAGCTTATGGTGCTTGCATTTATGTTAAGACTACAGATAATTTCAAAAATATTTCCGTTCGTTTGTTATGTAGTAAATCGCGAGTAGGTAACGGGCACCCCGGCGTGGGAACTAAATTTTGACCTTGAAGATGACACCTCAAGGTCGAGTCATCTTCATTAAATGAAGATGACACCTCAAGGTCGACTTATCTTCATTAAATGAAGATGACACCTCAAGGTCGACTCATCTTCACTAAATGAAGGTGACACCTCAAGGTTGACTCATCTTCACCTTGACATGTCATGACAGCTCAAGGATGACTCATCTTGCCCCGTTACCTACTATCGCGAGTAGCACCGATACAAATAATTTCACTTCCACGTTTAGAGTTATGTGCTGCGCTATTGCTCTCACGACTAATAACAACCGTAGCGGATACGATCATAACATTAATAACCTTACAATAGATTAGAATCTCGCCTCATAAATTAAAAACGTTTATTGCTAATCGTGTAAACGAAATTCAAGAATTGACATGCAATTTCAATTGGCAACACGTCAGTTCAGCAAACAATCCATCCGATTTAGTGTCGCGAGGCTGCATGCCTCAGGATATAAAGAATATTGAATGGTGGTGGAATGGACCTACATTTTTGTATCTTCCTGAATGCGGTGGATCTGAACATCTATCTCATGATGATCCTATTAATTTCGACAATAAATTACTAGAATTAAAAGAAAAATCATCATTGAATTTTTTTACCATTTCAATGAATATATTTACTTCTTTTATAGAAAGATCCAGCTCCTTTTAAAAATTAATTCGCTCTATGTGTTACGTACTTCGATTTGCACACAATTGCAAAAATAAAATTAATAGATTGTCCGGTTCTCCTTCAGTAACAGAATCCAAAAATGCAACCTTGGCATTGGTTAAAATTATTCAACATCATGAATTCCAATCCGATTTAACTCGAATCTCTGATAATAAAGAATTACAAAAGCAAAGTAGACTACGATGTTTAAGCCCGTTTATCGATGAAAATAACCAGCTCCGAGTTGATTGCAAACATCAGTTATTATTACCTGCTAATCATCACTTCACAACAATCTTGTTCCGTTATGAGCATTGTAAAAATCTTCATGCTGGTCCGCAACTTCTAACTTTCATAATACGTTAAGGCTTATTGGCCAATTAACGCTAAAAATACAACCAAGAAAACAGTTAGAAGCTGCATAAGTTGTTTCAAAACAAAGCCGATATTGACACAGCAAATCATGGGTGATTTACCATTAGAAAGAACCACCTGTACTAATCCATTTAATACTGCTGGTACCTTTGTGGCCCCTTCCAGATTAAAAAAAAAAATACGAAACAGTGTGTGTCAGAAAGTTTATGTTGCAGTATTCGTTTGCTTCACAACAAAGGTATTACATCTCGAAATTCTATCCGATCTCAGTTCTGAATGTTTTATTGCCTCTTTGAAAAGATTTATTTACAGAAGAGGTAAATGTGAGACAATCTGGTCAGACAACGCAACAAATTTCAAGGGTGCCAGCAATGAGCTTGCACGACAATGCCAATTTTTTCAAACAGGAATTGCATCCAATGACATAATTTAATATTGTAGTACAGAGGGCATTAACTGGAAATTTATTCCGCCCCGTTCTCCTGATTTTGGCGGACTCTGGGAATCATCGGTAAAGTCGTTGTAATTTCATCTTCGAAAAATTGCTTCCGGAATTGTTCTTACTTATGAAGAATTACACACCTTAATCGTACAAATTGAAGGAATTCTTAATTCGCGCCCGCTTACTGTTTTATCGTCTGATCCTTGTGATCTAGAGACATTGACACCCGCACATTTTTTGACAGGTGGCCCTATTGTGGCTCCTGCTGAATCTTCTTGTCTAGAAATTCCAATTAACAGATTGTCAAGTTGGAAGCGAGTCACTCAGCTGGTTCAAAGCTTTTAGAAGCGATTTAGAACTGAATATTTCCATACGCTTCAACAACGTTATAAATGGAAGGATATTAAACCAAATTTAAAGATAACTGACTTGGTACTTGTTTCAGATGAGAATCTTCCATCTACGTGCTGGGTTTTGGGTTTGGTAACAAATGTTTTTCCCGGCAATGACAATAAAATAACAGTCGTCGAATTAAAAACAAAGGCCGGCTTATTTAAACGAAGTATTTTTAAGTTGGCTAAGATTCCTTTAGAAAGGAAAGCTTAAGTAATTTTTCCTTTAGCTTAAGTAATTTTTTGTTTATAATACGTTATATGGTACTTTCTGAATTCAAACAAATTTAAATAGTATCAATTTTTATATGCATTGTTCTCTTATTAGATTGATACAGACAATTAGTATTTTAACATTATTATTATTATTATTTTTATGTTATGTAAAGAATTGAAAAATCTAGTGTTTCAAGGAGGCCGGCATGTCTAAATTCTTATAAGAAACACCACAAACAACAACAACGAAAAAAAACATATCTCTTTTCTTTGTACTCTAACTTTAATGAAAGAAAAGAACCCAATTACATATAATTTTCGCTCTCTCTTTTGCGTTTTCGGATTTATTTTGGTTCGGGTTTCGTTGTGTTGTATTGCGTTTGTGGTGATGGTGACTGGTGAGTTAACATTAGAGTTTAGTAAGAACTCGGAAACCGATGTGCAAACATGTACAATTAAATGTTTATTAAATAAAATGTGTTTTTTATGAATTTAACCAAAAATAACAGTTTGTTTGTTTTAATAAGTTTAAATTTTGAGTTTCCGTGAATATATAGTCCATCGAAGAACAAAACCAACTACTTAGGAAAAGGAAATTCATAGTTTATAGACAATTTGTATAACATTGTGACCTTGTACAATATTATGCTAACCTATAAAACACACACTTATGGTACACTCCGCAGCAACTGTAAGGGGAATCCGAAAGATTTAATAGAAAAAAAATTAAAAAAAGACGAACTTATTTGGAAACCATGCATAACTCGTTAGTTTGGGCAAGAAAAGGTGGTGTTAACATCTCCAAGTGGTAAGTTAAAAGAGAGGTTACTAGTTGTAACACGGCATTTCATCCAGCAATGGTAACGACGGCCGATAGTTACGGTAAAAAAAGGAAAAGCCGTAGTATCGATAGGGTAGACTAACTAGAGTCATATTATTCGTTTCCTAGGAAAACTGTAAGATGGAACAAAAAAGTTTTATTTCATCTAATCACTTAGCCGTTTTTAATTCTTAGCTTTTATATAAAACAAATTCCCGAAAATATCCTATCTGCAATTTCGAACCTCACTGATATGTTCACTTCTAACATGCCAGAACACTAGCCGAAGAGTTAATCTTCGAAGTTCGAAAAACCGAGTGGTTAATTCATCAATGACACAATAAATTACATCTACATCTAGCCAACATTCTTTAGAGAAAAGTCAATTCCCCAAGTCAAGAGGCAAACCGATTTTCGGGACTGTAAATGTTGCAAAAAAATTAAAAAGCTGAAGTACAGTCGCCGAAAGCCCTGTTGAGGAGAAACATACTAACCGATGCATTAATAATTGTGATGAGAAAAATTTAAGGTAACGTTTATGTTTGTTGCCATGTAAAACCAACGAAAATACTGTTTTGTAATTTTTTTTATCTTATTTAATTCAATTACCTATATATAAAGTTTTATTTGATATACATTTCATAAGTAAACTCATAACTGTAATGCAAATAAATTCAATTAAACTTGTTGCAAAAGTATTTGTGATTCATATTTTTGATGGATTAGTATTTGTGGTATGTGCAGAAAAATTTGAAACAATTAGTAAATCAACTAAATTTAAAATTAGTTTTACTATAGTAATTTAGTAACTAATAATTTGTGGACCATTGGAACATTTTTATTACGTCTCTATCACGCCTCGGTTTGATTAGCATCCCAAATGAGACCATGACAGGCAGTAGAATGGTAACATCAGAAGTGAAGCTTCCTGGACTAAGGGTACCATACACAATAGAACCAAACTACACCCGGTGCAAAAATTCCAATTCTTTGGGAATTCGCTTGGACAGGAACCAGCATGACTAATCCTCCACAAGAATATTACCGAAGCCAACTATATTCTAGCGTTGAATAAATTAAAGGGCTAATGCGATCGCGTAAGCGCCATATGCTGAATAAATGTATTTAGATGTTTTTGGAGCCAAGTATCACGAAACCAAGCGCTCATGGTTTAAGGAATATGTATGAAGTATCGGACGAAGTAGTGCGTGTGTTGCATGTATTAGGAAATGAAGCCAAAGAGTGCTATGTGTAGCTACTTTATATTTTTGTCATAAAGGTCAATGACATTTCTCAGGCATTATGAATGCAACATTCAGGTGACGAAGATTATCCGAAATTCAAGGCATTTTTTACATGTATAACCAACCGAGTGGATCCCTTAGAATACCAGTATAAACCAGAAGAGTAGCCCAGATTACCAAGAGTCTCGATTGGGGCTAGATCACACAACAATAAATCGCTGCTGTCGGTTTTAATTAGCTCTCCTATATGTAACACAAATAGCCATCAAATGTATCAGTTCCAGCTCTTTCGAAGAATGGAAGTTCCGAAGCGCAAAGACGTAATCAAAAAGTCAAACCGGTGCTTTAATTCTTTGGGTGCCGATCATACAGTACAGGAATGTCGATCACGCCGTTGTTGTCAGATTTACGACGTCGGTATCATTCACTTATTCATCAGGCGGATCAAATGAATCAACTTCACCAATCGCAACAAACGGGCCAATTAAAAATAATCAACGAGACGAAGATAAAACCGACCGAAACAAGCAAGTACAGGGCAAATCAACTACAATATATACGCCAACTATAACATCACAATTAGTAATGGCTAAGAGCTGCTTCGAACCATCATCAACCATGTCAATGTTACCAACTGCCTTGGTAAAAATACAGGATCTTATACTCGACAATGGCAATTATGTCGAGCTCTATTGGACTCTGAAGCAGAGAATTCTTTCATCTTTGAATACTGCGTCCAATGATTATTTGCGTCCAATGATTAGCAGTAAAAGGTTTGGGCGATCAACAATTCCAATTTAAGGAACAATTTCCGTCGGGATTTACTCTGTTCTTTCACACGTACATAGCACCAACAATTACAAATATTACACGGCCACTCTCGTTCAATCATACATTGTTAGAGAAACTGAGGAATGAAATGCACGCTGATATGATTTCAAGCAATAACACAAGTAAAGTAGATGTGTTAATTGGGGTTGACCAACCATCATATTTGTGATGAACATTATTTAAATAATTACGCTCGAGAAACGATGGTCGTTATATATAGTGAAATTATTTATTTTGAGATTCATTTTAAACGGCCAAGGTCAGGCTCCTGGCAATGGAACAAGAATTCAAGCGAAATCCAAACTTCGACCAGTTATACAAGTTGTTCATGAAAGATTACTTAGACATCCAGCATATGTCATTAGTCAAGAATCCTGCGTCAGAATTTGGAGTCCCACAAACCGTGTGGGATAAAATTCGATGCGAATTTATGAACAAACTTTTGGACCACTTCCGAGGCGTGATAGAGACGTATTAAATATGTTCCAATGGTCCACAAATTAGAAGTGACTAAATTACTATTTAAATAGGTAAAACTAATTTTAAATTTAGTTGATTTACTAATTGTTTAAAATTTTTCTGCACATCACAAATACTAATGCATCAAAAATATGAATCAAAAATACTTGTGCATCAAGTTTAATTGAATTTATTTAAGCGGGCGAGTGGACAAGTGAGAAGAGATGCAACAGCTTCAACAACGGTGTCAAGCAACATTTCTTTAGGTAGTACAAATTTGGGTGACCGCTTGGGGACATGATGATAGAACGAAATCTCGCCCCTCCCACCGCATAACCGGCGATTGAAGCGCACATACACACACATACACATAATCATTCTTAAAAGGAATTTAATTTAATCCTAATTTTCAGTTTATTCGTAACACAGGGTGTACGGTGGACCTGGCATATTCCGAAAAACTTGCCTTTTAGCTTGGCCCTAACACACTAAATCAATAATCAATTACAGTTATGCAATTTATATCGAATAAAACGTTATTTAAATAAGATAAAAAAAATTACAAAAAACTATTTTTCTTTATACAAGGAGGTTATATACAAAATAAAAATAAGTTAAAAAACAAATAAATCATTTTAATAAATTAAATTTCTCTCATCGCAATCACTAATGCATCGGATAGTAGCTTTCGGCGACTGTAATTGAACGCCATTCTCCATGTATTTTCAGAATTTGGAGGAAAGCCCCGCTGTTCGCAAGTAAAGCCGCAGAGGTTCTTCGGAAACAATGTCCGGTATAACTACTGGCACTTGGAAGTTCTAAATACTCCGCAATTTTTCTGGGCATACTGTAGAACGTATTAATACCAACTGGCTGCACAGTGCATTTGCCTTTTTTGTAACATATAAAAATTCTACGATGATCAATACTCCGTTGTTTTAAACTATAGTATTTTTGTTAAAAGCAATTACATTTAAATCTTCCACTTCGGAAATAACTGTAAAGACACGTTTTTTGTTTGTTCTTGTGTCGTGTAATGTTACGACAAAAATTCAAGCATCTTCCATGTCGTCAACTTTCAACATCTCATCACTGCGACATCCTCCATGCAGGGCAAACACTAATACTACTTTCAAGAAAATAAAGAAATCATCAGGAGCATTTTCTAAAAATGTGTTCATATCACTCATGGTTGAAACCTTTGATTTTTTTCCCATATATCCATCATTTTGATGTTTTAAGTAAGCAAGACCCTTTATACTGAGAAATGTCCACATTTTCATTTATTTGCAATGCGCTTTTCAGCATCGGCTAAACTGACTACAATGCTGACGATTTAAAAATTTTGGCCTGTAACAATACGTTAAAACTAAAATTGGAAAGTAGTATATTTAATACGTAAGACCACTTACCTTCTTAAAAAAATATGCTACATTAATATACCATATTTAGCTAGCGAGGCTGTAGAACGCTTTGAAAAAATAAAACAATTTAACAATGCAAATAAAACGAGAGTTATTATATTGTTTGTGGCGTAGTGGTACTGGTAACGCGTTGGACTAGAGCGGCAAAGGTTTTTTTTAAATTTTTATTATTATTTTTTTTGGTATTCATGTAATGATCAAATAATGACTTTAAATTAAACATTCCGCTTTATAGCTATTAAAGTCATTACACAAGAAAATACGTGGTCCGCGTTTATGATGCCCCTAAACACTACAACAAATTATTTAAAAACTTTAATATATTATAAGTTGTAGTAAGCCATGAGAATTTTTCGGTAAAAATTTTTTTTACTCCCAACATCTCAAAAACCTCTACTTTTAATACTGTTTTTGGGTATTAAAGTTGGCCTTTTTCTTACTATTTTAAAAATGTGTGTGTTGCTAAGCTACACTTTTAATCCTAGGTGTAAAAGTACGTACTTTTAATACTAGGAGAAAAATAGTATGCGTAGCCGAGCAAAAGCAAAAATTCCGAGTCAAACAAAGTCACTTTTAATCCGAATAACACATACTATTTTTTCTCCAACGAAGAGTTCATGTCGTATCGGTTGTATATTACTAATTATACGAGTAAGTACAAATTATGTAATTAAAACTTAAAAATTGAAACTAATTTTGTTGAAATATTTTGTGAAACTAAGGAGGTCATGACTTTTGTTTGGTTTGACTATTGTACGCGTCAAATACAATGCAATATTCCAACCAAACAAAAGTCATGACCTCCTTAGTTTCACAAAATATTTCAACAAAATTAGTTTCAATTTTGAAGTTTTAATTACATAATTTGTACTTACTCGTATAATTAGTAATATACAACCGACACGACATGATCTTTTCGTTGGAGAAAAAATAGTATGTGTTATTCGGATTAAAAGTAACTTTGTTTGACACGCAATCTTTGCTTTTGCTCGGCTACGCTGCGCTTCGCCTCGCATGCAAATATAATTGCTCGTCAAACAAAGTATCACTTTTAATCCTAATGACACAATGTACTATTTCCTTTCATAAACTTCAAAGCATGCTATGTTTGAAACAATATAAGAATGAAAATTAAATAAATTTCCTTAGGTTGGTATGGCCTACTAGAAATGTTTTGGACTAGTGTGGCTAAAGTCCGGGGTTCGATTGTGGTCAAGGCATTTTAGTTTTGATTTTCAATTTATATTTTTTTGACGTGATAACGTCTTACACCGCAAGTTCAGAAAATTGACATGAAAGTTTTCCCTTGGTCGTGGGCAATCACTAATCAACTGTAAGCATTACCTTTAATTTAAATGTATGATTTCTTAGGTTGGTCCTTAGGCTTCAAGCCTCACACATAATATTATCGAATGATTTCACGCAATTTAAATCCTTCAACAACTGTAGTGAGAGAATGTCTTATCCGATCCGAGCCATTCTGAAATCAATTTTTGCATTGGTAAATTTATTTTAAATTAAATTAATTAATCTACACATTAATTTTAATTTAAATCTAATCCTTAAAAGCCTTTAGTCTCGAGCTATCCCTACTTGACTAAAAAATAACGATTAAAAAAATATTAAATGGCCAAATGGTGATTGTGGCAGCGGCCGATTGACATCAACGTTATATATAAATTGTATCCGTCCTAGGACGGGCTGTACCCTCTAGTATTATGATATTTTCACAAATTCCGATCATTTTCTTTTCCACTCTCCAACGAGAAAATAAGAAAAAAATAAATCTTTCTAGACTCTGTGGGGAGCAAGTTTAAGGTAGCTTCCGAAACTACTTTTGAAATATCAGGAGAACCCTCATTGTGTTGATCCATTTCCCAAACAAATGATTTTCGCATTTTTGACTTTTAGTTATTTGCTTACTGCGGTTGTTATGAATACACTATGCGTGTATCAAGCATGATTGATTTGGGCACTTCAAATTCTTCAAATTTTATTCTGAATGTTAGAATATTGCCTACATCAATAAATTTGTTGCTTACCCTGAAATTTTTTTCTGTTTGGCGATATAACAAATTTCCAGGCCCACCAAAATCCTGCGATCAGTAGATTTTTTTGACTTTTTATTCATTTTTAACTATGTAACATATTTATTGACGTAGCGAAAATTCTAAGACGTAGGGATAATCCTGATCAGAAAGTTTTTTCTTTGTATTTTTATTTTATTTATTTTTAACTATTAGAGAAAAAATCTTATAACAATTAAAAATCCTGGAATAGATTTTAAAGTTCGTAAACTTTAAATAGTGTATAGAAAAAAATCTGGAATGTGATTTTACGCTTGTGTTGTCGGAGGTAATTTCAAATTTGGAAAGTGTTTAATTGCGAATTATTTTTCCCAATACAATTTTTGCCCAAATACCAGAATACACTTTGGGGAAATTTAAAATTTCTAAATCTGAAGAATAAAATATTTAAAACCAATGGTGATCGCTTTTACTTTTCTTAATTTTAATTTATGGTTATCCACATCTAAACTCTAATTGACTAAACCGTAATATTATCATTAGATGAAAACGTTAAATTTTCCGTTTAATAACATATATTAAACTAAAGAAAATATTCAAATTATTTCATGGTCGATTAAACCTACAGTTTTAGTATATCCAACCACTATTTACCTTGTAAAAATTCTAAAAATCCTGGTTTACTTTTCCAGTTGATTAACTCTCTGATATATACCAATACTATAATTTTTAATAAAATCAAAAAGATATCAAAACACTAATTTTATCCACTGTGTCGGACACGGATCAATGATATCATAAAAAAAGGTTACCAACTATATTAAAAGACATATTAAATATTCTTCATATATGATCCTTTTTGTTTTCCTTTTTTTTTTATTTTTTGATGATGGCATAATGAAATTTGAAAGGGAAATTATTTTTCCATTCTAACTCCTTTATGCCAACCATTACTTATACTATATACTGAATACTACGAGTATAATATGTAGTAGCTACAGCATCACTATCGTTTCATTTCATTAATTCAGTTTTTATGATTTAATTTCTGTTTTGCCTTTCGGATTTTTATGATACATTAATCATAATTATGTGTCTGTTTAAACGACTATATATTTCATATTATGTATGTGTCTTTGCCGGTATCTAGCGCATAGACATTAAACACATACACAGTTGAAAGCTTCCTGAAGTTGTAATTCTTGTTTTTTTTTGTTTTTGTTTTATTTCACAAAAACAAAAAAAATTATATATTTTCATTTAACTTTTCGCGATATTCAATTAAAATATTCAACTCACATAAATATTTAATTAATTTTTATTCAACAGAACGCACACAGAACCACCTACAAAAACAAAGACATAGCACAACGATATTATGTATTATTTAATTAATCTTATTTCTTAGAAACGAACAAAAAAAAATAGCAAAAAATATTCACAAATCATAATAATATACAAGAGGTAATTTATTATCATTAGCACTGTGTGATAAGGGAGAAATGGATGATATAATGATAAAACCAAAAAAATGAAATAAAATTTCTGAAATAATTTTATTTCGACTAGGATTCGTGCATGTCATTCATGACATGGTTGTGAAAAGGAATTTTAATTAAAATTATGTTTGTGAAGGAACTTGATAAAGTTGTCTGGGTCGTATAACAAATATGTATACACTTTGATATTTTTTATCTGAGTCTGAAGTAGTATAATTTGGCATGGTTACTAAAATTGTTCTGTTTTAGGCAACCGACTTTTAAGGTTTTTTTCGAAAACACTATGAAAATTGATTATAAAAATGGAAATACCGCTGTTTTTTATTGGTGAAAACCTGTTGTTACTTGTAAAACAATTTTTCTGCTGGTTCCAAATCCCTCTAGAGCATTCCTAAACCCCGCACAATTACAATGATACCTCAATAGAATATAGCGTTACTTGCATGATTTAAAATGTTTTTCTGATTTTTTGTGCATAATAGATTGCAATTTATTAAAAATAGTGGAGTACCATACTCTTAACGTAGATGCATCACAAAAACAACAACAAATGTAGAAGAATTTTTTTTTTTTCAATTTTTCGTTTTCAACGTACAGGCCCTAATTCCGAATGAATTCCATAACCATTTTCCACATGCGGAAAATTCAAAAACACGCTCGGAATTGTAATTCATGTGTCGACTCATATGGAAAAATGGATTAGCTTTAAATAAGCGAAACGCGATTTGTAGTTATAAATTTGATGAGAGCAATTTAAGCTCGAACGGCGATGATACAATTGATTATTTCAATAATCTTATCCTTTGCCCTTGAATGCTCATTGCGGGAAATTTGTATTAACAAAAATTATAAACTTTGATCAGTTCTTTAAAAGTAGAAAGAATAAACATATTGCTAAACGCTAAAACGCTCAAAATTGAAAAAAAACATTTAACTTTGTTAGTTCATTACCTGAAAAATATTAAAAACCTTAGAAAAGGAATTTAATTTTGGGACGGTGGAGGTGCCCCTCGAGGCTAAAACAGCGTATTTAGCAGCGGGAAATTTTATCATCAAAATTCTAGCCTATAAGCATCGATGTGTCAGGCTTAAAATAAAATCAGAAAAACATCAAACACTTGATTTCAATCATTGCCGTACTTACACGGTACTAAGTCGCAGTAGTAATTAAATCTTTGTTTAAAATTTTTCCGATTTTATTTTTTCACATTCATTTTATAAGTAGTGAGTAGGAAAATATATTTTTAAACAAGCATTTAATTTTAATTGCGATTTAGTATCGTTAGTTCCAGTAAGGGTGAAGGGAATAAATTCTGTACCACTTCAACTAACCTTACATAATACACTTAATTTATAGGATTTACAGAATTTTATCAATTTATGAAATTCTTAAAAATTAAAAAAAATTTTGAAATATTAAAATTTGTAGAATTTATGGAATTTATAGAACTTTTAAAATAAGTCAAATTTGAGTTTGTAGAATCTATAGAACTGATAGAATTGAATAATTTATAGAATCCATAGAATCTATAATATTTGCAGGATTTTTAAAATTTCTAGAATTTAAAGGTTTTAAAAACATATTAGAAATTTGAATACTTACAGACTTAAAATTTATAGAATTTATTAGATTTTTAAATTATTGAATTTATTGAATTAACAGAATTTAAAAATTTATGAGATTTGTAGACTAAACAACTTTTATGCAAAGGATTTATAGAATTTATAGAAACTGTGGAATTTTTAGAATAAGTTAAATTCGAGTTTTCAGAATTTATAGAACTGGCGAACTGGAAACAATTCATAGAACCCATTGAATAAAATTTATAAAAATTATAAAATTTGTCGAATTCATGAGTTTATAAATATATTAGAATTTATAACATTTATAAACTTTATAGAATTTATCGAATTCACAGAATTATTTAATTATATGATTTATAGAATTATGCAAGGAATTTATAGAATTTATAAATTTTATAGAATTTGTAGATTTCATAGGGGTTATTCCATATGAAATCGTACATGAGTTGGACGCGATGTCTCAAAAATTGTTCAAACTATATTTCTTCGATTTATAAGTAAAAATAAAAAAATTTTGTAGGAAAACATTTTTTTTCTCTCTCTCACTCTCGAGTTTACACTCTCTTAAAGTTTTCTCATTTTCAAGGATTTTTGCGTATACTATGTATGTATTACGTTTTTGATCATATTTTCGGAACGGGTTGACCGATTTTAGTTTCCTCATCGGTTTTTCACAGCTAGGAGAATATGTAAAATTATGAAATAATTAGTTTTTAATAATTTTCAATTTTGGAATTTTCTTAGTATCTCGATAACAAAAAAAGTATTTTTTTTTAATTTTTTAAATTACCGTTAAATCACTTCTTACTAATGACATTTTAATCTGTGAAAAATTTAGCTTGGCACTAGAAGAAAAAATTTGAAATACATGCTTTTCAAATCAACAGTTTATATCTCTTCCTACTCAAATTGTCTTTAGACACAATTAGTGCGTACAATCACAAACAATAGAGAAGCGAACTCTATTTAACGTCCTCAAGGATTCCGCTCGTGCTAGTCTTTTAATAGTTCCACCAACGCCATCAGCTGCTCCTTTTCCGTGAGCTGTAGCAAAAAAGATCCATTCTGCTTTTAAATTGAAGTCCACGTTGTGATAGCAAATGTTAATGAAATTTTTTTTATTTTTGAATTGTGCTGGTGATCCATCATGAAAGTAAGTAAATTTTGTGGGCGCAGGATTGATCGCACTATTATTATTGAGATAATTTATCGGCTTCATCTGGAAAAGATATACTTGGTTTTTAGTATGTTTAGGTTCCTGCTATATCATTGCAAATGATACGTGTTTTAGCTCATCGTTCTTCTTATAATAAACAACCATCGGAAATATTATTACTTGCTGGTTATTCCAGTGACTTGATTGTACTTCTTCTTGTGTTACAAACAAATAGTTTTCAGCAAAATTACAAATAATAATGTATTCGTCCTAGCAAAAGTTTTCATATCCTTCTCGAAGATATTCAGATTGTCGCTTAGCAGTGAAACTGTGTTACTACAGTTTACCCAACAATCCTTTCAGACGCTCAAGAATTTCTTCCTTTGACTTTATGATTTCTTCGAGGCTGCAACGATCTTGTTGTGTCCACATATGACATCTAATTTCTTCCGTGCCCTGTTTGCCCAATTTTAATTGGATCTCCACTATGAAATCATCAAGCTTCGTATTGCAATCAGAACATGGTTGCACTTTGTATTGCAACCTCTGGTTGCACTAAATTAGAGACAGCTGAATACATTAAATTTGAATTTTGATGTGTAATACAAACACAAACTGGGTGTGTCGGCGATCGGTTTCATTTTGTTGTTTGTATCTATGGTAAGCTTCCTTTAGGTTCAGCCACATCAACCTCTTAGTTTTTCTAACTTTTGCTGTTCCTTCACGGATGCTCACTGTATCTTTCATGCCATGTAATATTCGGCTTACTTCGCTGTCATAATAATATTCCAAAATTCTGCTTGTTACAACGTCTGATAATGAATTACCCTTAATAGAATCTGGGCAACTATAATGTCCTTTGGTAGCAACTAGTTGTTTCACTTGTCTGCTTGTGTATCTTCTTATACTTAAAATTCTTTTTGTATGCGCGTTTTACTCCAACTAGCTGGCAATGTGGTTAGGAAGTAAATCCTTTGCCTTTGATTTGTTTACTTTTCGATTGTTTCTATTAAATTTGAAACCAAGGTATGCAATTTGTTTTCAATAAAACTGATGCCAGAGGAACTTTTGATGGTTGGATTTAAAATTTGAATTGAATTACTTAAAATTGAAGATACCTTCATCGTGCTTTTCGCATTATATAAACTTTAAAAGGAAATTTGTTGGTTATCCAATACCAAAGAGTTATAAGGGTAAGGAAGCTCATGATCTAAATTCTGTTTGGGGAACAAATTAAAACGGCTTTAGATGGTTTCAATACTAAAATGTATATGGGCCCTGATGGTATTCCCTCATTATTTTTATATAATTGTTCGGAAGCCATTAGTGGCCATTTTGCTCATTCAATTAATTACAGCCTTAGGCAAGATATTTTTCCCCTGTGTTGAAAATCCTCGTATGTAATCCCAGCATTTTAACCTGGGCCACAAAATTTAGTTGAGAATTATAGAGGAATAGCTATTTTATCTGTTATCCCTAAGCTTTTAGGAAAACTGGTTAAAGATTTTATTTATATTAATATCAAAAACATTATTGTTCCCTAACAACACGGGTTTTTTATCTACTATCAAAGTATTTTTTTTGAAGTTGACACTATCAAAAAAAATAATCACAAGATATTAATTGATAAATTGAGTAAGGTGAATTCTAATTGTATTCCTAGAAAATGGGTACCATCTTATTTGTCGCAAAGGTCTCAACTGGTACGTATTGGTCAAAATTAATCTGAGAAGTTCACAGTCACATCTGGTGTTCTCCTCAGGGTAGTCATTTAGGTCCATTATTATTTATTCTGTTTGTTAATGATATTGTTAAATGTTTCAGGTTTTGTATGTTCTATGCAGATGACCTAAAAATTTACGCTAATATCCGAAATGGTGCTGACGTTTTATTGGTACAACAGGTACAACTCCAAATGTAAAACTATGTCATTCGCAAAAATCATGAATTTAAATAAAGCCCCGTACAGTTTACAAGATGTGGAAATTGATAGAGTTACTAAGTTTATTGATTTAGGTGTTTTGTTTACAGGTAATCTAAGTTTAGCTGAACATTATAGAAATGATTGTATAGCTGGTTCGATGCTTGGTTTGGTATATGCTCGTCAATTTTCTGACCTATACACTCTCAAGACATTATATATTTCTTTTGTTAGGCCTATTATACAATACGCTGTAGTTATCTGGACTGGAGTTCAAGTTATACAATTTTTAGCGATCGTATTGAACGGGTTCAAAAAAAGTTCTTATTATTTGCCCGCCGAAGACTTCCGAGGTCAAATGCCGGATTTAGTTTACCTCCTTATGTTGGTCGTTGTACACTTTTGAACCTTCGTAATCTTGAATTCAGAAGGGAGGTACTTCAAGCAGTGTTTGCTTGGGACGTAATATGTGCTAAGATTGATTGTCCGGTATTGCTTGACTTATATTCATTTTATGTTCCAACAAGAAGTTTTCGCCCACGACATTTAATGTTGAGATTTTCATCGTACGAATTATGAAGTTGATGAACTGGTCGCGCATACCAAGTAATATTTTAACAAATATTCAGAATTTTTTGTTTTTAATGTTTCAAGAGACCTTTTTAAGAGTCTTATTCGAAATAATGATAACTTGAAACACTTTTTTTATATATCGTCACCCAAATATTAGTTTGGTCCATCAACCATTTACCTGAAACTCGAGAAAATGAACTTCTTTGTTTAAAGTTAAATAAAACGAAAAGTAGCCGATACAATTTTTCGATTTTTTTAGAATAGAGTTATTAGACATTTAGAAGTTTCTATTCAAACTTTTATAAAAATTTGGCCAATATTTTATGAGCAATTAAAGTTTTCCTAAATATAGAAATTTTAAAGTTTGGTCCATATCCACCCTTTCAGCACTAATTTTCTTCCTTTGTAGGATATGGACCAAATTGATTTGGATATGGAACAGTCTAGTTCCAAGTTCTGATTAAAAAAATTTAGTGGGCGGAGCATTGCTCAAGGGTTTGCCCTTGAGCAATCAATCCCACAAGCTGGCCCGTGGTGCTTTGAATTGTGATATTTTTACTTGTTACCGCCGGAAAACGAGCCCGAGGTCCCACTTAGTGCACCACAGAAAGCGAAAATTTCCATTTTTTTTATAAATAAAACGCGGTTAGTTTTAATTATTAGAATTTATTAAATAAAATAATTCACAACATTTTATCACAGCATTTTTTCATAGCCTCGATTTAAAATATAAAATATAAAATTTAAATTTAAATAAAAAATAATGTCTTTTTTGTAATATAATTCAAGTCTTTCTTAATATTGTATTTAGGCCCCACTTTATTTATTTTTTAATATTGCAGTAAGATATTTTACATCTTCGGTAGGCAGAAACGGGAAAAGATCCTTAATGTCGGAAGCTTTCTCTTTGGCAATGGAACGTGCTGGTAATGTAGCAATTTCAGTTAAGAAAAGATTTTTTGGAGTGGCAAGCAAATTTCGGGATGCCTTCTTGCGCAATGAACAAGTTTTGTAATTGATTTCTTGAAACGATAGTTTATATTGTACGGTAAAGTCATCGATTTCTGCTTGTTCGTATAAGATTGATTTAATTCTAGAAAATGGAACCCTGGTGAAGTCCAATTTTCCAGCAGGGTTTGAATATGTTTTAAAATCATTTGGCTTCATTTGTAATATAACTAAATTAACATTTTTAGTTTTCATGTTTTGCAGTAATCTCACAAAATGAAGAGGGCTGTGTATTTCCAGATTTTTCAGGTACCGATCTATTGAAGAGTGTACACAGTCAACTTCTTGAATATTTGAGTGCTCCGGTTCTGAAAATTTTTGAATAACCCGCTCTAAGTTCCGATTTGAGTTGACAAATATTTTTATTGCCGTAGTATTAATTTTGTTACGATTCTGTGGTACACAGGAATCGCTCCACAAAACTATACATTTTATCAAGGGAAAATCTTTCACTAGTTCGTTTAGAATTCGTATTAACGCACTACAGATGTCATTGCCGGAACGACCACTATGTGCCTCGGTCCATATAGCACAATAAGTAATTTTTTTCTCATGAGGAATTATAGCTGTTCCTGTCAGGTTATACAGGTTTAGTTTGCGTTTGTAATAAAACGACGAAGCATTTCCTTTCGGCAGGCCAATTACCCTCTGCAAGTCATAGCATAAAATACACGTGCTATCATCAATATTGCTTCTGTCGATATCCCGATCAGCTTTGCATGCTGTTTTCTCTTGTTGGTGTGTTTCATATACCAATATTTCTTCAAGGGATGGTGCTGTTTTTTGATTGAATAAAAAGCATTTATCGCAAAGATCCTTTTTTGGCTTGAAAAATGAAATATTAAATTCATTGTTGAATACGTTTCGGTATACGGCAAGTGTTACTGGTTGATTCGTGTCCTCTAAGTACAATAAGTACATTTTTGAAAGATTTAAGTGTGCTTCTAGATATTGCTTTTGTGTATTAGCACGGCAATAATGAGAGTCAACAACTGCAAAACTTTTTATGTGATTTCGCACTTCATTCAGTTTTTCTGGAGGTGTTACCCTTTTTACATTCTTTCCTCGTTTCATAGCACGCGGACATTCTGTTTCTTTATCGCAAAGATTTTCAAAACAATAATATATTCTTCTTTTCGATACATTTAGATTTTAGAGTGTTTAGAAAAAACAATCTACAGACCCGAACTATATGTTCATTGACTTGGAGAAAAAATCTATATGAATACTTCTTTATTTCCGAAGAAACTCGTCGCCGTTTTACAGTCACACGTTTGACAAATTTAAGGAAAAACTTGCTTTTATCGTCATCAGCCAGATTCCAAAAGTTATCAAATGTCTTCTGCCGATCATTATCTGTGAAATTTTTGGTAAAGAGAAAAAAGCAAGTTTGTTTGCATCCAGCTTTCATTTACCTTGCCGCCATCGGTTGATTTTTCCAATTCGTATATTCGTTTCCTGATTGCCTGAGCTTTTTGTTTACGTTGCACTTCCAGAGGCTAACATGTTTCTGTCTCTTTTTTGTTAATTTTGGAGATGAATTATCTGAGCCTGCAATAATGTTATATTTTAGTAAAACTATAGCCGATAATGTACACAGTAGATAGATTCGCACTTACCATAAAAACTAGAATTAGATGGTAAATCTCTCCAATTTTCATCCACCCCAAAATTGTTTGGGGACAAAGCATCTTTATCATCATTGGAATCTTTTAAATTTCAACAAATTAACGAAGTAAAATTGATTTAAATAAATATCAAGAAACTTACCATAACATAAATTTTGTCCAATATTTTCCTCTGGCACATAGGTTGGGTCTTCATCGGAATCATCACCTATTAGAATTTTAATTTAGTTTGATATAATTAATAAATAAAAGCTATTGAACATGTACCTAAAAAGTCTAATTTCGAGGAAGATTCGCTCAGTAAATCAGCATTCTTTAGTTGTTCTTCACCGTCACATTCTTCCATGATTGTGTTCATAATTCTATTTAAAAAATAATTTAATAGATAAACGCGCAACACGTCAAGTCATAAATTTCACTTACGCTAATGATCTTGGAGAAATAGGAGGACTCGGTGATTCCATCCTGCATAGGTTTTATCACGTTACCACAAGTAAAAAATTAAGTATTACTTTTACGAACTTAAACTAAATACGATTATATGGATACGGATCGCTTAAAAAATATTAGCAAATAAAATAATTTTTTTTTTTCATAGATCCTATCACCTTGACTTCCTTAGCACAACTGAAAAAAATATATTTTTTCTCAAATCGGATCAAATACGTCAGTTTTCTGGTTTGTTATCTGTCAGCAAAATGAAGTATTCCCCGACACTACATCGTTGCTAGGCAACTTACTAAAAACAGTACTGGAAAGTATTCCTTGCCTAGGCAGAGAATACTTTCTAGTACTGATTATCATCTGTTTTTAAGAAATACATGATATAATTTTAATTTATTTAGTTTTTATTATTATAATTGTAAAATTGCATATTTAACAACTATTTATTGTTGGTTATATTTACATGAATTGTACAATTTGTACAGGTGTTGAAAATTGGCGCAGATGCATTACAATTAAGGTTAGTTGTAGCCACTGATGCACTATTATCGTTTATTTCGGTCATGTTAGGGTCCACATCTGGATTTTGTTCTGTAGTATTGAAAATTTTTATCTCGGTCATGTTACGGTCCACACCTGGATTTTGTTCGGTGGTATTGAAAATTCTGTTTGCAACTTCAATTTTATTATTTAGAGAATCATCAATGTACCCTTCAGCAACCGTTGCCGATTTCCAACCACCATGTCTCTTAAGGCAAGTCAAATCTGCACCTGTATCTACCAATATTGTAGCAGATGATCTGCGAAAACAGTGCCCTGTATATTCTATCGCATTTGGCAACTTCAAATAAGTAGCTACAGTTTGAGGCAATTTGCCAAACTGATGTATGCCCACTACTTGTCTGTTACCTCTACCGTTTGTTAATTTGAAAAAGAATCGAGGGTTATCGAAATCAGTGGGACGTAATGCTATGTATCTACGATATATTTCGATATACGCTTCATTTACAATAAATGATCTTGGCTTGTTCGTCTTGTTAACAGGAATGGTAATCAATATCCTATTTCCCAAATCTTGAATGTCATTCAAATTTATTCGGCATAGTTCATCTTGACGATATGCGCCAGAAATTCCAAAAATTAAGGCAACCTAGAAAACAAATTTTTTGTAAATAAATTATGAGCGCGTACATCTTAACATACTTTTGCCATTAAATATATATCATCTGGAGCAAGTTCCATAAATGTTTCTATTTGTTGTTTCGTTAAGATTTTGGATTTTTTAGGCTTATATCCATCTGACTGACGTTTCAGTAATGCGCGTAGTTTTCCATATTTGGATATATCAACATTATTGTTAATGCTAAGCGTCGACCTCACCATGGAATAGTTGGGCCATAAGGTTGACGGTTTCATCTTTTGACATAAATCCGAAAAATATGCAATTAAAACGTTTTCGGAGAATGAATTGGCCTTGTTATTTATGCGATAATCCATAAAACGCTTGTATGCATTTTCGTACTTCCCCCTCGACTTCTGCGGCAACAAATTTAGTGTAGTCAATCTTGCTGTCTCCAAGATGCCAGGCGGAGCACCTGGGATTGAATTATCAAAATTGCTGTCCATTATATTTAAACTAAACCACAAATTAACGACGGGTATCGTTTGCTCTGACAGACCTTTAAATAAATTGACAGCGCACGCGATTGTTATAATTCTAAGGTAACTTTGATAGTGAAATCTATTGAAAATATAAATTGGAAAATTTTGCGTATTTTAAAGAATATAATGAATAAAATGGATAATCTGATATACTGCCGATTAGAGAAAAAATCGTATGTGCAACTCGTGGAAAAACTATAATTCCCGGACTCTTATGGTTGCTGGAACTCGGCTGACGCCTCGTCCCAGCAACTTCCATACTCGTCCGGGAATATATCGTTTTTCCTACACGTTACACAATATACTATTACTCGGTCTCTTATATACTTTTCCGATCTTTAATGTTAACGAGCTATGGATATGGAATAATGTTTTATATATTTTTTTTATTATTTTTGTTCCATATCCATAATACATATATATTTTATTAAAAATCATGGAACAAACTAGATTTGAAAAAAATTAAATAAATAATTGTTCCAGGTATATTTAATGTGCTTTTGTACCAAACGAATCGTAACAATTTTTATTTTGCAAAATACATTAGATTTTTGTTCCATGCGCCAAAAATCTGGAGAGGGCCCAAACTGAAATTATTAATTATTAAAAAAGAGGACATGGAACAAACAGAATACGAAATATCTCAGCAACTGTTATGATTAACAATAAACTGACAGTTGATTCTGAAAGAGCGGGTTTTATAACCATATTCTACATTTTCAGGTCAAAAAACACAAAAATGGCGTATGGACCAAACTAATATTCGGCTGACGATATGCACATATTCTATTAGTATTGTAACCTATGCTGTTTGTTAGTGCTGGTAATAAATAAATAAATTAAAAAACGAAACAGAAATTTTCTTCGAAAAAATACCCATATTTGACCTTTCAAAAAAAAAAATTTTGTCTCTAGTTGAAGGAAAGGACCCCGCACAAATCTTATGGAAATTGGGTCCCGGTCAAATTCGCTGAATTTTTGATATGTGATAGAGTTCATCATACTGGTCAATTGTCCCAATGGCCACAAAGCTCAAAAATGGATAGTTTGGCCGGTACAGAGCTTTAAAGCTCCGAGTATCCTCCACGGATTTATGTATATGCGCAGTGTGTATTGACTTTTGAAATAGCCTATTTCATTTTTTTTATTATCTAGGTTTATATTTTTGAGGTTGCTGAATTCAGATCTGTTGTTAGATTTTCAAAATTGACAGTTGGCAGCTGTCAAATAGCTGTCAATGTGCTATAATAAAGCCAACAAATTGTTTTTTTATGTTTTATCTTTCTTTTTTTTTTACTTCGATAAGTTCAAAGATGATATCAAATCAATAACAATGACTATCGGCAGCTCTCATTTAGCTGTCAACAATTCTTCAAAGTCCGGTAATAAAGTCAAAAAATTATTTTTTGTTTATAACTTCAAGTTTTTTAGATAAGTGAATATAAATATGATATAAAATTATGTAGTCATCAGCTTACAGCTGTCAACAAGCTGTCAACTAACTGTCAAAATGCAATAATAGAGCAACTAACTTATTTTTTGTGCTTAACTTTGTGGATAAGAAATCAAACATGATATAAGTTTATGACATCACTTTTGAACTCAGTGATCTAAGCAACTTAAAGCTTTTTAAAAAAAGTAACTTTTTGACTTTATTATTGCATTTTGACAGTTAGCTGATTGATAGGGGACATCTGTAAGCCAAGAATTTCTAGATAGAAAAATACATTGATGCTTTTTGTCATTGTTAAAGTTTATTCCCAATTATTTTTGAATGTTCAAACTTTGGCTTTTACTCTTTTAGTAATGCTTAAATTCACTTTTCTACCGTCGCCATTAGCGTAATCCAATGTGCACCGCGGGGAGGTTAGACGATCGGATTTTGCACATCGTTTGGCCCTTAAAAGGGCCGTTTAGTCATATATATATGGGATACTATTTGATATTATATACGTAAGTCTACAATATCAAATATATAAGGATGTTACTTTTAAAAGTGTGTTTGTGTGTGTGTGTGTGTGTGTGTGTGTATTTGTGTGTGTGTGTGTGTGTGTGTGTGTGTGTGTGTGTGTGTGTGTGTGTGTGTGTGTGTGTGTGTGTGTGTGTGTGTGTGTGTGTGTGTGTGTGTGTGTGTGTGTGTGTGTATGTGTGTGTGTGTGTGTGTGTGTGTGTGTGTGTGTGTGTGTGTGTGTGTGTGTGTGTGTGTATATTAAAACCAATAATTTTTAATTTCGTTGTTGTACTGGTCTGTTTCCAGCATCCATAACAGTTTCAATCAGATTTGTTGAAGGGTATTACACGTTTACTTCATGACGAGCATACCCAAAAAAACACAGTATGCATGCAACGTGAGCACATGTGCCAACGGTTTTGGCACCTGATTTACACAAACAGTAATGCCCATTTATTAATGGCTGGATATCGTCAGGTTCATTATGGTTATCCTGAGGAGCTGGCTTATATGATATTTTTATTTTGTTTTTCGCTGGCGCTACATCCCATGGAGGGATTTGGCCGCTTCATTTTTGAAGTTTCGTAATCATTTTTACAACAGATAATGAGTGATTAGTTCATTGATCCTTACATTAAACCAGCCGTGATTTTTTCATCACCCGCCGGGAATCGAACCCGGGACCTCCGGAGCTTAAAGCAAGCATGCTAACAACTGTGCCACCGGGGCGGCAGGTTCATTATCGTTATCCTCAGGAGCTGGCTTATATGATATCGAAAGTTGATATTTAGTTAAGCCCCGATGACGCGAATATACTCTTACTCTCATTAAACCAGGAATGGGGATTCGATCTTCATCTCTTAACATATCCAGTTGAAATTCGTCATCATTATCTCCATCCCTTTCAAGTGTATCCTGAATGTAGGATGGTGCCAATCCTAATTGATATGTACCTGTTGTAATATCTTTTAAGTAACCTAGGTCTAAAATCGGAAAATCATTCAATTGATTAGCAGATAAACGTACCCACCTTTCAGCATTTCTTGTATGAAGATTTTCTACTTCGACCAAAGCTTGGACTATGTTTGGTTCTTGAGCCTTTGCTATGAACTGATGAGCTAAAGCAGCATCAGCGCCTTCCATCTGAATTAGACAGCTGGCAGCTGTCAAACCAACTGTCAATTAGTGGCTCAGTATACAATTGACGCTTGAAAATTCTTATTTATTATACTTACTATAGAGGACCTTGATATAGAGTAAGCTGTCACAAGTGCAATTTGGCAGTTTACAGCCGCCAACTCACTGTCAAGATGCGCACAATGCCGCGAAAAAATAAATTCACAGGTGTTTTTGTAGGTGTTGACAGTCGCTGATCATAGATTTATTGTTAAAAATCCTTTGTGAAAAATTGCCGAAATAGACTTCTGATATGGAATTTGTCGTCAGACGTGCCAAATTATGTAATAAATGTGTTTTTTTCGATCATTCGGATTATATTGAGTCATTTGGCACTCGATTTGACACCTGACAGCTGTCAAAATGCACTTTTGGCCACCAGCATCGTGATCAGCAATCTTCAAAACATCGATACACGTACTAAAATCATATTATTATTATTATTATTACTTGAGGGCCATGTGGGGGCTCAAGCCACCCCGCACTGCGACCTAAAAGATCTTTTGTGCATTAAGCCCTACTTAATTATCCGTCCAGTCAATATTCAAGCTCTTAATGAACCTGATAATACTGCCTAACGGTACGTGATACATACTATCTGGGCTCATTGCTCTCCCTCCTAGATGTTTTAATTATCCGTCCAGCCAATATTCAGGCTCTTAAAGAACCTGATAATACTGCCGACCGGTGTGTGATACATACTATCTGGGTTCATTGCTCTCCCTCCTAGATGTAATAACATTTACTTCTGCTAGAAAAGCGGTAGCATTGGGACTCAAGGACATCGAGAGGGCAGACCCACTCCCGTATATTCCTATCCATGCCTCGTCTACCGTTTTGATTTTACTCTTGCAAGTTGCTGGGACATACTATCTGGGCTCATTGCTCTCCCTCCTAGGTGTAATAACATTTACTTCTGCTAGAAAAGCGGTAGCATTGGGACTCAAGGACTTTGAGAGGGCAGACCCACTCTCGTGTATTCCTTCCCGTGCCTCGTCTACCGTTTTGATTTAACTCTTGCGAGTTGCTGGGAATAAAAAAAAAAAAGTCGCCTGTAGGTCACCCAGGTTTACTACAGGAAGGCTAAATAAAACTGGAGGGTGCCTGGTATCCAGAGTCCGCATATATAGACTGATTAACCTATCAGCCATTCATCCATCGGCATATGCTGTTCCACCTTAGATTAGGGATTTTTTGTCAAGGTTTTCTCCTTTAGCGTCGTACTTTAGCCTGTCACCAAAGGCCACATTCAGCCTAATGGTTACAGTTACCGGTGGTTGCCACGAGGAGGCAGTACGTACACCTGCGCCTACTGGAAGTTTACGGAGCCCCTTCCAATAGACGCCAAACCACCACCAATCATATACTAATGTACCAGATTTCGAGTGGACGATTTTTTTTCCGAAAACAAGCAGTTTTTTCACTTTCAATTGTTTATAATTAAATAACAATAAACAATTACGTGAAAAAATCACTAGGACTAATTTCAGGAACCTCTTAGCGACATGAAATACCCATAGTCAACCATTTAAAGTCCGAATTGTAGAAGATACGGGGGTAACAAGCAAAAAATCTAGCCGGTACAAATATGTACCGGTGCCCCGGAAAGGGTTAATGAGAAAGAAAGTGTAAATCTATTTTTCAATATGAACAAGTTAATACCATAATAAACCGACCTTTACCTATATATTATTATTTGCATGTGGCAACATTCGAGGATATTCTCGGCTTACAGCTGTCACCTATCAATCAACTAACTGTCAAAACCGAGTTGTGTAAACACAATTGACGGGCATAGCACATGTTTACGGATAACCAATAACCAAGTTTAATAAAAAGTATTATTCTAAGTCCCTAAAGCCGAATTATCCTAAGTCCCTTTAACGAAATTATTTTAAGTCCCTAAATCGAAATTCTTCTAAGTCCTGTTTCACCCCCCTCCCTCCTAAAACTGACCATTTTCACCCCCTCCTAAGTGGAGGCCTTCGCGAAGTACCCTCTCTTTATGAACATGTTCCATGTTAAAAGTTACTTTTTAAAAAAACTTTAAGTTGCTTAGATCACTAAATAGGCTATTTCAAAAGTCAATACACACTGCGCATATATACATAAATCCGTGGAGGATACTCGGAGCTTTAAAGCTCTGTACCGGCCAAACTATCCATTTTTGAGCTTTATGGCCATTGGGACAATTGACCAGTATGATTAACTCTATCACATATCAAAAATTCAGCGAATTTGACCGGGACCCAATTTCCATAAGATTTGTGCGGGGTCCTTTGGTCTTCTTCTCGACACTGGAATTTGTTTTATTTTATTTTGCTTTTTTTTTTTTGCTTTTTTGAGTAAAACAAAAGGTATCTAAAAAAAATATGCTGCTGTTTGAAAATGTAATTGAACTTGCTCGATATTTCATTCAAAAATCCAAACCGGCCATTTATAAAGTTCTGAAAGATTCAAGAATAGGGTATTTGGTTGCATGTTAAATATACACTGGAAAATACCAAGAGAATTAATAAGGGAATTTTGACAGATGTTGACATATGAATAAAAGATTTGAAATTCAAGAATATGGCCACAGGACGATGCATGGATCGCATGAATTTGTGTGACATTTGTTTTATGATAACGTGTTGTTATGGTACAAAATGCTTGTGGCTCATAAGTTGGCCGAAAGTGACCAGTCCATATTAATATCAGCCAAAAGTTACCAAATCGGTAACGCAGTTCGTGTTATTCCAGCCGAAAATAAAAAATAGAGTCGTTATCAATAGTGTTAAGCCGACAAATTACTATGGATGCATGGATATCATTGAAGACCTGTGTGATTATTCTTATGTAGCTAAACCTGGCTTCAGTTCCTCGTGAAAAATTGTGGAAAATTCGCGAAACCCAAAAAAAAATTTGAAAATTTATGTCTGTAGATGGATTGCTTTGATGTGACTTGTCAATAGCTATCGCAGAAACAATTTTAATTTAGGTTTCCGGTAGGAAATCTGAAAAAAATTTGATAAAAGTTTCAGTCGAGAATAAAAAATGAATGTATAAAGTAAGCCTCCAGAGTGTTATATCTAGAGATGGATTACACTGATGTGACTTGTCAATAAATGACTTGTCAATAACTTGAACTGCAAAGTCACATAAAAGCAATCCATCCCCAGACATAACACTCTAGGGGCTGATTTCATAAATGATTTAGTTTCCGCTGATAACCACTAAATTTTTTATTTTCGGTTGGAATGTTAATAACGTAATCTGCCTTATCGACTTTTAACTTTAAAATAACTTTAACAGGGATAAAGAAGGTTTAGGGTATTAAGTTAACGAAGCAATAATTTGCTTAAACTCACCGAGACATGACCCATTAATGAAGAAAAGTTACATGACTCGATGCCAATAAATTATCGAAGATATTAAATTTCCTTTTAAAATATCTTACCAGCCAATGATAATGGTTCGTCCTCCAAATCCAGAGCCAACAATATAATTTAATTTAAATATTGAGCGAATTCAGAGTATATTACAGTCAACGATCATTCAATATGTTTCACATAAACATTTTGCGAGTTGAGCATGCACTCGCTCGTTGTTTTTATTGGAGTTTACTCCTTACTTCCTTCAGAATCGATTTTCATATATAGCCCGCATGATACACAAATTAGATAGAAAGCAAAATTGAGTTTTAACAAAATGTTAAGTCGTTATGTTTTGTAGAAATAGAACAATTTAACAATACAAATTAAATGTGAGATATTATGTCTTCCGTGGCATAGTGATAATGTAGTGGAGCAGCGTGGCAAAGATCTAAGATTCGATTCTGCCCAAATTTTTTGAATTTTATCTTTCTAATTTTTTTTATTTTTCTGCTAATTATTTATGTAGCAGACCAAATATTTTACTTTGATCAATTCGCTATACAGTTAGTAATAGACCAGAGTTAGTGATATAACGTAATTTTTGTTAGTTTCGTTTTTTGACACATTTAAAAACGAAAAGTGTTTTGTATTTTGAATAACATTGAACATTTAAATTGAGTTTTAACATGGTTTGTGGTTTAGTGGTGACGTACTGGACTAGACCGTCTAAGGTCTTCGGTTCAATACTCATCCATTTTTTTTTAATAACCAAAAATTTTACTGTAAATTAAATATTGTGACTTATATTTATGACATTAATTACACAAAAAATTCGTGGTACGCGTTTATGATGCGCCTAAATGTATGCGAATACTACTACAATGTAATTTTATTACAAAATAGAAAAGTATCATTCGGATTAAAATTAATTCTGGAAGGAAATATTATTAAGGGTCGGCAGACAAGGAATTTAGTCAGCTAATTTATTAACTAAATAAATGACCCTTTAGTATTTATGCCAAAATTGCGATTTGAAGATTAAAATGTGAAAGAAATTTATTTTGTGGGATTGGGGAAACCGTAATTTGAAGTTTAAAATTCGAATCACATTTATTTCTCTGGTTAAGTGATACTTTCATAGCATAATTGATGGAGAATTTATTCAGCCATTGCGTGAACTATCACAAATTTAGTCCATATCGCTAACAATGGCCGTTAATGGCTCTTAATCAATTTCCTGCAAAACGACAATTTAAAATTTGAAATTCGAAGCACATTTTTATTCCTCTGGTTAGGGATACCTTCATAGCCTTTTGGATGGGGAATTTAATGATCAAATAGTAATTTATTGGGCGGCAGCGGCCACTGGACATCATAATTATATAATATTGTATCCGCCCTAGGACTGATCTTAGATGCTATAACCTAAAGATTTATAGTAAAACACTCACTCGAAGTTTAGTTATTTTGACAGTTCCTGATAAAATTCTTCTAAAGTTTGCGAATTGGTCCTAGTACGTCTGCGACGCGTCTTAAAATCCGTGTACCTTTGTAATCGAATCGAAGCCGAGAACTAATAAATTCGAATCGTACGTTGCGACATCGTCACCTTACAGAGCATTGACCCGAATACGCACGACCACATCTCCGATAGATTCCGATTGTCTTTAATTCGTTTAAACTGACAGTTTAAATATATATATTGAGTGGATTTGAAATACACCACCAAACTAGTCCCATTACACATTTAAACAGACTATTAACATTCATTTGTCAAGCAAACTTGTGTTAAAAATAACATAACTTTGTATTCATATAAAAGTGTGGTACGAGTACAATAATCATAATACATAAAAGCAGTCTTGTTCAATATTTCTTAATTTTTCCGACTTTTTCCGATTTTCCTCATGTTCCCTTTTTAAAATTTTATTTGTTTTTTTTTTTATGGAAAAACATGATTTTCAAATAATCATAATAATAATAAAAATAATAACATTAAACGACGACGACACAAATATGAAATTTTATTTTTATTAAAATAAAATCGGAAAATGGAAAATATAGTGAGTAAATTTTTTTTTTAAACAGTTGGAAAAAATATTTTTATGTATGTATATGTATGTATCTATATGTATAATAGAGAGAAGCACACCAAAAATATAATGAAGTGTGAACACAATGGTATTTGATTTCTTTCTAATAACATTTTATATAAAATAAAATGTTGTGATTTTTTTCGATTTTTTTTTTTTTAACAATGATAAAGACATTATTATCACGTTTCATTCTAAATATCGAACGAACACACACATATATACCGAACACAAGAATAGAAAATTGTTCTATTTCCATGTCTCTCTCGGAACAAAGTGAAATCAATTTGAAATTTCGTTTAATATGTGTGAACCCTATGAATAAAAATAAAAAATTGGTATTAGAAGAATGTTGTACCAAAAAATAAGATGAATTGAGCATGCTTGATTTATTTTCTCGTAATTTTTCATTGATTTGAATTAGGTACAATGTTTTTTTATAAGATTAATGCTCTCTTAGCTTATCTTAATATAAACTTTATACATAATGGCTATATAAACTGTTATTGTCGTAAGAAAATTGAAAATATTTTTCCAGTCTTAATGATGTTATATTATGTAACGCTTATTCAAACTCTTTGGTTAAAAGATATATTTGATAATTTTGAACCGTGTAGCCTAACTATCTACTTTTCCATTGAATCAAATATTTTTATTCAACAAAAGAAACTTACAGCTTCTCTATATTAAAATTCCAAGTTTCTTGATGAGTTTTGCGAATAAACATTAATTAGCCATTATAACGTTGCTTGTTTCGGTACCAAACCTATTTATTCAATTGATTGAAACAAGATATTGTGTTTGTTTTGGGAACAGGATGAGAATATAGGAAAATACAGGTGAGGCATGTTACACTCAGAAAAATATGCGGTGTGAATTTTTTTTTTATCCGCAAACTTATTTTATTTTTATCCAATCGGTTATTCTTTTATAAAATCACTCCTAGTCAACGCATAAATATTTAAAAGTATCCTAACGGATAACTTTTAATAAACAATTTATAAATTTCACCACATTCGGTGTAAAATTATATTTTATCGTTTTGGATAAATAATTTCACACTTTCTTTTGAAAAAGGACACCGGTAGCTTTGGGAAACACTCTATGTGGATTTAATAAAATACACCTTTGTTCTTTTCTAAACGTGAAATTTCATGTCTAATTTAGCGAGAATATTTAATTATTTTGTGTTAAAAACATTCAGTTTCAGTTGAGATTTTGTGCAAGGTGCATCGGTTGATCAATAATACATAATATAAAATTTATTTTATTCTAGTGGCCGTGTAAAAGATAAAGTGAATAGTGAGATGTGATAAAATTAGCAATGAAGTAATTTTTTAGTGAAAGTGATAGCAATACCTACGCTTGATCATACCTCTTAAATTGGTTTATCATGTGGGTGAATAGCTCGTTTTCCGGTCACCTTTTTTCTGTACCGTAATGAGTAGTTTTCCGGACTGAAATCAATCACGTAAATATTGATTTTCGGTATAGTATGAAACAATAGTTATTTACGTCACAAGGGCGGTAAATGAGTTGTTACAGTACGAGTTCGACGTTTATTGAACGAGTACTGTAACGATCATTTAATGTACGTGTAACATACAACGTTTTATTTCATACATGAAATTTCTCATACAAAAATGACACAAGCAAACACGAAAATTAAAATTTCACCTCTAAATTTCACTTTGCGGTACGCAGTTTAGCTAGCGAAATGGGGGTTTTCGTATTATACACATTTTTCACTTCATTTTTATCTTCCCGGGCGATTAATGTGAAGCTAAATTTTGACGTTTCATCATTTGAGTTTCTTGTTTTTCAATCGCCTATTGCAGTCAATTGTAATTTTGATTTTAAATTGCAAATTGAATCGTCAAACTAAATTTTCACGTCAGATTTATCTTCCTATTTTTGGACACCAGTGAAAATTTCATTTCACTTGAACAGCGTACTGGCCTACTTAAAGTAAAAACATGAATTTGAAATTTAAAGAAAATCAATCCAAATGATTTTCAAATTATCAAATTAACTTAGTTATTTTTTTTTTGTTTGGTTTTATATTTTTCTGTATACTGTAACCTATGGTTTCCACTTGGATGCTTTGCGAATATTCGCAAAGGGAAATTTTTTGTTTCATGTCACTGTGTTAGAAAAATTTTGTATTTGTATTACCAAATGATTTTATCAATTTAGACATTTCTAGACGTCAATAAAAAATCATAATAAAAACAATAAAGTATTCACATAGGAAAAATATTTCAGCTTGCTTTGTTTATCGCAGGATTGAAAATGTTCCTAAACAAAATAAGGGAAATTTTTATTTTTTTTGTAAATACAAAATTTGCAATGGAAAAAGATGTAGGCATGATTACTTTTGATTGCAAATCGTATTGTAGATTTGTCTATGGTTGCGTAGACAAATTTATATACCGATATGTATTTTTTTTTCAATGTATACTATCCGTGTGAAAAAATTTAAAACAGATTGCGATTATTCGCAAAGGCATCCCAATTGGAAACCCACAGTTATAGCTCGTTTTCCGGACACTTTTGTTCTGTACCGTCATAATTCATTTCCCGGACAGAAATCAATCACGTAATCATTGATTTTCGGTATAGTATGAAATAAATAGTATATTGTATAATTAGGAGGAAAAGTACTGCATTCCCGGACGATAGTGGAAATTGGCGGACGAGGCGATAGCCGAGACATAAATATATTTTGTTTTTTTTTTCAAAAGTTTTTACGAAATTATGAATGCACATAATAACCAAATAACCCATAATAACCCATTTCAGTATAACCAAATGTGTAACGTAGCAACGCGCAGTTTTTTTTCAATTAAAAATAAATAAATGCGTTTGACCAAAGCCAAGACAAATGTCTTATACAAGCCATATTATTTCCGTGACGCACGCATATTATTAAATCCAAAACCTACTATTTTCTGTAAGTGTTAGTGATATTTTATACTGTTTTTGATACAAACTACAATTTAAAATCAAAGTATGTAAAGATTATACTGTAATATGACGCTAATACTTACAGAAATAGTAGGTTTTATTTTGTGTTTGTATGGCAATAATATGGCTTGTATAAGACATTTGTGTTGGTTTTGGTTTGACCTTATAAGTGTATTTTTATTTCTTCTAAACAATTAAAAATCCATACGGGAATATATTCCCGGCCTAGGCCAGAAAAAATATTCTCGTACTATTATTACTTGTTGCTCAGCAATAAATACAACATACTGGAATCATGAGCTTATCGTTTCGAAAAAACAACGGAAAGATATATTTTTTCCTACGATCGGAGAAAAAATATATTGCATGAAATGCATGAGTAGAACCAGAGCCTTCTAGAGTATAGAGCCATAATCATTATGACGTATTGTTTAGAAGCTTTTTTAGTGATATAACTTTTCACTAATTTCCATAGGAATCCATAGTAAAAATGGTGTTTTTAGCTTCAAGATTTGCAATGAAAAAAGCAAAAATATTACAAAAATTTTATACAAAAGTGTTCTACATATTTTTAGCAGCAATATACAAGAAGGGTACATTAGTGTTAAATGTTTACTGCCCACTGCCATCTATGTATATTGACTTAATGCACACGATTTGTAGTAAGCTTTTCTTTTCAATTTGACCAGAATGCTGTTGTTATGAACTTTTTTTATATTTTTGTTTAAATAAATCAATTATTACATGAAAATGAAAACGATTTACTTAAACGATATTCATATAGCTATGTTGAAATTCAAACATTTATGAAAATATTTCAGAAATCATAATTAAGAATTTGCAACGTTTTCATTTACAAATTTGTGTTAGGAAAAAAAGTGATTTCCCATATAGGGCAGGAGCCGTAGAGTAATAAAAATAAACGACAAGGTACACGGTGTCACTATACACGATTGAAAGGATAATAAAATTTCGAACTGAAACGTAAAAATAAAACAATACTTTTCGTTGACGATGTCCTTCAAATTGACTCTCAAAGTGGTAAGTGTCGTTGTTAAAAAAAAACGACAAGGTACACGGATAGTTATTTGACTAACATAATGTAGATCTCCAATTATAAAAAAAATCATTCAAGCGTCGAACAGTTTTTAGTGACCTTCAGTAAGAAAATGAGATTTGAAACAGGTGTTGTCGTTGTTAAAAAAAAACGACAAGGTACACGCCAAATTCGTAAGTCATTTGAAAGGTTTTAAGGCGAGCTTTCCAAATATATACGTGGTTTTTTTATAGGCGATGACAAAGATGGTCAATTTCACCAAAATTAGACAGAAATTGGTGTTTTTTTCATATATAATTATTAAGTATCGTTAATTAATTTTCTCTTTTTCGGTTTCAGTTTTCAATAATATATGTGGGAATTATGGTGTGTAGTCGAGAATATAGAATAAAGATGTATACATATGGTAAGTGTGCGTATTTACCGGTAACAGTTTGATGAAGGAAAATTTGGTTCTGAGCTATCTGAAATTTTGGCCATATCACTTCTATGTATATGTATGTAAATACCACATTTATCAAGGTGGTCTAGGAAATTTCTGGGGTGGTCAAACTGGTATAAATTTACGTGTGAAAATTTGGTAAAAGTGAGCTGAATGTACTATTTGAATGTACTATGAATTACTATAAGATATGAAATATAATATTTTGTTTAAATTTAGTTTAGTTTAAAACAATAAACAAATTAAAGTTTTCAAAAAAAAAAAATTTAATTTAGCAACAATTGGTTTATAGTTAAAAAATATTGTCTTCCTCATCACTCGAATGATGTCTTGAGAAAATATCTTAATTTTTTTTTTACATTTAACCATTGTAATTATGCTCGATGGTTGACTAAATATTTAAAAAAAGTTATATAACTTAAACCAAACGCATCCAGGCTTAGAGAACAGCTTTAGAAATGGTATGGATTTGGCATAAAACGAACCAAGAATTTTTTTTCGAAATTACCAATAGATTTAACATTGGAACAAACTATTAATGCAGATGCAGCTAACAAGTATACAGGTATATCTACATTTACGAATTCTATCACAGCAAGACAACGATGGTCAAAAAGTCATTATTTAAGGACTTCATTATGCTCAACATTTTTTACCAGTTTACATCTAAATTCCAATGACGATGTTTCTAAAGATTTACGTCCAAATATGATTAAGAAAAATAATGAGGACTTACAAAAATTAAAAATACTAATTATAAATCGCTGCAACCCATTCAAAACATTGGAAAACCCAAAACTTTTTAATATTACTTCTGGAAAATCAACTTCAGCCGTTACTTCAAAATTTTTGTTAAATATTTTTGATTTCGGGGGCAACCAGAAAAATTGTTTTATAACAGAGTGCTTACAAGAACCACAAAAATTTCTAAAATCTATAAAAAAATATAATTTCGAATTTTTCAAAAGAGTCTACATCAGCGAAAAGAGAGGCTGGTAATTTATTTGCCAGGATCGTCTTCATTGCCATTGAAAAACAGATTAATATGGAATTGGTATTAACTTATCCTTTAACACCAATACCATTGTCGTTATGTCACCCGGATGGAACTCCTCACAAGACGCAAAAATCTAAACTTTTAATACAAATCGAAGGAAAAGTAAATAGTTATCAACCATCTTCAATTGATACAATTATTTTTGATGGAATGTCGTTATTGCATTTGCTTAGTGATGTTCCTACAACTTACGGTGGTTTGATTAAGCGATGATTAATCCGACTGATTTACGATACGTACCTTATTCCATCTATAAAAGATGTTGAACGAAACAGACATCAGGCCTTACAATCGGAATCATTCAAAACCAAATTTGTAATTTTTTTTGTTACAACGCTACAAAATAATGGATCTAATTTTAATAATTCTTTAAATGAAAAAACATTGTATTGTTCAGCTGAAAACGAATGTTACAAATTTAGTGCAATTGAAGGTGAAATATGCTTTGAAAATGTTGCAGACCAATACTAGCTGGGTTTTTTTATTCGCTCCCGATAGCTGCTATGCGGAGCAGACAATTTTCTACACCCAAATTTAAATTTGACGTGCTATTTATTGGTAAATTACAGTTATTTAACGTCAAAATATAATTTTTAATTCAATTCATAAGTGAAAACGTGAAATAAAAAATATTTAACTCTACCTATTTATATGGAGCCGCTATCCGGAGCTATTTTCATATGACGGCTCTCGATAGCAGCGCCGGATAGCGAATAAAAAAACGCACTTACTGTGAGCATGAAGAAGCTGATGTCAAAATTGTATTTCATCTAAGCAAGATAAATAACATGTCACAAAATGTAGTTGTTCGAGCAATAGATACGGATGTTATGATAATTATATTGGGAAAAATGTATAATTTTCCAAATTTGAAAATTTATATGGAAGTTGGGCGGGTATCTAATAATTCTTTAAGATATATGCTTTGTAAATCTTTACCAGCGTTTCATGCTTTCACTGGATGTGATTTTTTAGCGGCATTTCATGGAAAAGGAAAAATAAAACCATTCAAATTACTGCAACAAAATCATGAGTTTCAGGAATCTTTTTCGGTGTTAGGTTTATCTGAAGAAGTGGACGAGGATGTTTCTTCAAAACTAGAAAATTTGTGTGTTCGACGTATGGCAACCCCACAGTCACATCGGTAAATAAATTAAGGTTTATTTTGTTTAATAAACTTTGTAAATATTCGGATAAAAATCCACTTAACAAAATTAAAGGTCTGTATGCTCAAGTTTTACTTTTATTATACATATACAGTCAAACTTGGATATACAAAATCGGGTTATAACGAAAGCCTTGTTATAAGGAACTTATATAAAATCCCAAACTTCGATAAATACGTCGAACTTGGTTATAACGAACCTCAATGCACTAAAAATGTTGTTCGTTATAAGGAAGAAACGTTAGATCAAGAGATCAATTTACCTACATTTGTATGTATTGTACATATTTCTCGAAGCTTGGGATTTTATATAAGTTCCTTATAACAAGACTTTCGTTATTACACGATTCTGTATATCCAAGCTTACATGCAAATGTATCATAGGTAAATTGATCTCTTGATATAACGTTTCTTCCTTAAAACGAACAAAATGTTTAGTCCCTTGAGGTTCGTTATAACCAAGTTCGACATTATAATGTATTGTGTAATTGTGTCTTACCTCCTTGTTTCTCGGTTTAATACCAAAAAATTAAAAGGGTTAATTTCATAACGGCCATCTGGAAGAATGCTGTGCATATCAAGCCACCACATTTCGTAGCACAAAATAATGGATGGATAGAGAAAGATAACTCTCTAGATTTTTACTGGTTCGGTGGGACTCAAACACCAACTGATGTACATGAAATATTGGATGAAAATGAAAGCTGTGACGAAGAGAAAGATGAAATTGGCATACATTCGAGTGATGAGGAAGACAATATTTTTTAACTATAAACCAATTGTTGCTAAATTAAATTTTTTTTTTTTGAAAACTTTAATTTGTTTATTGTTTTAAACTAAACTAAATTTAAACAAAATATTATATTTCATATCTTATAGTAATTCATAGTACATTCAAATAGTACATTCAGCTCACTTTTACCAAACTTTCACACGTAAATTTATACCAGTTTGACCACCCCAGAAATTTCCTAGACCACCTTGATAAATGTGGTATTTACATACATATACATAGAAGTGATATGGCCAAAATTTCAGATAGCTCAGAACCAAATTTTCCTTCATTTAACTGTTACCGGTAAATACGCACACTTACCATATGTATACATCTTTATTCTATATTCTCGACTACACACCATAATTCCCACATATATTATTGAAAACTGAAACCGAAAAAGAGAAAATTAATTAACGATACTTAATAATTATATATGAAAAAAACACCAATTTCTGTCTAATTTTGGTGAAATTGACCATCTTTGTCATCGCCTATAAAAAAACCACGTATATATTTGGAAAGCTCGCCTTAAAACCTTTCAAATGACTTACGAATTTGCCGTGTACCTTGTCGTTTTTTTTAACAACGACAACACCTGTTTCAAATCTCATTTTCTTACTGAAGGTCACTAAAAACTGTTCGACGCTTGAATGATTTTTTTTATAATTGGAGATCTACATTATGTTAGTCAAATAACTATCCGTGTACCTTGTCGTTTTTTTTAACAACGACACTTACCACTTTGAGAGTCAATTTGAAGGACATCGTCAACGAAAAATATTGTTTTATTTTTACGTTTCAGTTCGAAATTTTATTATCCTTTCAATCGTGTATAGTGAAGCCGTGTACCATATCGTTCACTTTTATTACTCTACGGCTCCCGGTCTATATTAATATGTTTTATGTGTTTTACCAGAGCCTTCTAGAGTATAGAGCCATAATCATTATGACGTATTTTTTAGAAGCTTTTTTAGTGGTATAACTTTTCACTAATTTCCATAGGAATCCATAGTAAAAATGGTGTTTTTTAGCTTCAAGTTTTTCATTGAGAAAAGCAAAAATGTTACAAAATTTTTATACAAAAATGTTCTACATACCTTTAGCAGAAATATACATAAAATAATACTTGCTACATTTATCTTTAGTTTTACTAGTGTACGTTAGATGTCTCAGATTTATACAGAAAAATACGAAAAAAAAATGTTTAATCACAAAATTATGACACGTTCTTAATATTTTGAGAATTTGTTTTGCTTTTCCTACAATTTTTGAACTTAAAATTTCTGCAGGTGGCATCTTTTGGTACGATTTTTAAAAAATGTGTACTGCCATCACTGCCATGCCTTGTTCAGACTATGTTAGTAATTTAGTCGAGTAGCGAGTATTTTAGTAACTAAAATCGATGAACTGACCAAAAAACGTTCGCACTACAGTCGAGTAAAAGTTACAAGTGAGAAGTGAGTGAGCAGTGCTTCGAAATGAAGAGAATACGCTAACCATGTTCTATATATTTCGTTGTTTCTTCGCTCCAATGAAACGACATCTTTACGGCAACTAATGAACTCGACTAAATTAACATGTTCGCACTTAGTTTATTTTGTTTTTTTTTGAAGAGTAGTCGGGGCTTTACTCGACTAAAAAAAATAGAATAAATTGGATCGACTCGACTAAATCATTTACTAATCAACTCGACTAAAATTTTGCTGTTCAGACACAGTTAGCTACTAAAATACTCGCTACTCGACTAAACTACTAATGTAGTCTGAACAAGGCTTTACGCTAGTTTATATTTTTGCACAAGCTATGATTTCCTATCACTACATTAGCAAAAAAAACGGGTATTTAAATTTGCCGCCGACGCGCCGCGCTTGATGTGATAGGACCTTAACAAGAAAATAAAAACGATTTACTTAAACGATATTCATATAGCTATGTTGAAATTCAAACATTTATGAAAATATTTCAGAAATCATAATAGAGAATTTGTACCGGTTTCATTTACAAATTTGTCTTTGAAAAAAAGTGATTTCCCATATGTTTTATGCGTTTTACTATGGAAATTTTAGTTTTTTCCTCGTTTCTAATTCCCTTATAAAAGCTTCGTTTTTTAGATTATGGCTTGTATAATCAATGTTGCTTTGACTTGATGCGGATCGCGACGTATTCTCTTGTATAAGCTACCAGTGCATCACATATATACGTTTTCACAGATTTTAACCCAATGGAATAAATCGTACGTAAATTAACCAACATGTCTTCGTTATTTCCTTCCCTACCGATTTGTTATACTATTGTTATTAGTAGAGAAAAAAACTAAATACAAAATAATTTACATAAAATATACAAACAGAAAATTAAAATTTATTATGCGACAAAATTTTGATTTAAAATATGAAATATGTTTTTAACATATACATAAAATACACCTAATACTATGTTTAGTATTTTTCCAGACAATAATTCACACACAACACACCAAACATGTTATACCTATATATAAATACCTAGGTATGAATTTTCCAGCATTTTCATTCCGTTATATTTTGATTTAAAGACTTTTGTAGTTGTTACTGTTTTACGTATATATGTATACAAAATATATATAATTGGAAGTGGAAATAAAATTTATTATATCAGTTTGCAGGAAAATTCAAATTCAATCTGGGGAAATATATTGTTGCATTATAAATGTTATATGTTTATGCGATTTTCAATTGGATGCCATGTGGTTTGGTAGCTAACTTCTTTTCCGGCGCCTTAATCAATTTTTTACGTTTCACTATCTTCGGTGCCGGCTTTTCCAATTTTACTAGCCGTGGAAATGAGACGGATCCTTGCTTAACCACCTTTGGTCCTTTGTCGGTTTTTATTCTTTTAGGCTTGATACCAACCGCATTTGGCCGTGCTGGTCGTGATTTAATTGAAAGTGGCGGTTGCGTTTCAGTCGCTTTGCCTGAACTAATTATTGCCTTAGCAACCGATTTTGCTTTCTGGATATATTTGAAAAAGAATAAAACAAAAAAAAAAAAAATATTATTATGGAAGACATGTAGAAATGCAGATTTGTTAATTTACCGGTCTTAACGGTTTTTCTTTTTTGATAACTCCCGTTAGTTTTGTTTCAATTTTTGTTGTCTCTGGAGTTTTTATTTTAACCGATTTTTGTACTCTGCCGGAACCTGAACCTGGTTTCGCTGTTTTTGCTTTCGCACCATTTACACTGCGAGGTTTTACATTTGATACCTTAGCAGGTAATTGGGAAATGGGTGCTGGTTTGCGTAGAACATTGGTTAACGGTTCGAACATTTTAACAGCAAAATCTGTTGGTTGTTTATTAGCCAGTATTCCACGAATTTTTGTTTCAATTACCGATGATTTATCACTTGTGGGTGGTGGCGTATAGTTTGGTGGTATATCTAAAACTGAAAGTAAAATTATTAGACAATATGAACTAGTGTGCATATTGGGGTTTCAGCAGAATTACCTATTTTGCCGGCGCCCTGTTCACTCGAAATCGGAAACATTTTCAATTGGCTGCGCAAAACTTCGTCGATCGATGGCATTGTCTTGATATCAATATGTTCGTTTATATTGTGATGATCCTTTAGGTAATTCAATATAAAATCTTTCTCGGATGAATGATATTCTCGTAACACAACCATTTATTGGAATACACTTGAATTTTTATGCTATGCTAGAATATTCAAAAAAATATATTAACATTAAAAAATTTATTTGGCTTGGAAAATTATTTTTTTTGTTTTCTAAAATTTTCTCTAGTATCAAAGCCAATAATTATACGACTACTGAGAATTCACCACAAACAAGGACTGAAAATATTTTGTTGGTCGAACTAATTGGTTGCTTTGATTTGTAAAAAAAATGTTTTTTTTTAGAAATTGCTTGCCTGCTATATAGTTTGCTTGTATACCTTATCAAAGTACTTTTTCAATTAAAAATTTGTAAAGCGGAAAATTTACGTTTTGTTTTAACAATATTCTGTAATTGATTAATCAATTTAAATTCAAACCACAGTTATTTCCGGTAAATCGAGTGGTTTTTGAGCACCATCCAGCAATGGTCTTTGTGTAAACAAAAACGAAATATGAAATCATTTACACTTCACGGAATACAGTAAATTACTTTCCAGTCTGAACGATTTAAAAAACAGTTTTCACATCAAAATAAATTGTTTGTAATTAAATTTGAATCTATAATCATTTTTTGTTGGTATAACTCTAATCTTAGATTCGTGTCAGTAGTTAATTTAGATTTATCATAATTTTTTTTTTTGTTATTAATTTTTGCGTGTTTTATGATAATAATATTAATAGCAATAACAATAATAATATCATAATAATTGTAATCTATTTTCATTTCTCGAAAAATCTTAAAACGTTTCGGGAAAAAATAAACAATCGTTACCTTTATTTTTGTAGGTGTATAACCATCACCACACCACACTGGTGTGGTGAAAATTTCAAAATGATTTTAATTTGTTTACCATATAGAGGAAAATTATGCTAAACAAATCCAATTAAAAATGTTTACCACATAGTTTTAGTTGTAAAAATATTATGTTGGCATCTCATCGCTGGAATGGAATTAATGCAGAATGTTATTTTAAATGATGTCTTAAAAAAATTAATTCCACACTCGAAACTAATAACGTATTACATACTTAAGTCTTTAACTGAGATTAACTATTACATCTTGATCACTATGGCATCGTAGAAAGTATGTCGAATCCAAGTTATGGATTATCCAAAACGAGTTCCATTATAGATTGTTTCTTGTACATTGCAAAAAAAACCTACTACGAACAATGTAGACCCTGTAGCTATAATTTTTTTTGCCTAACGGATTTCGTTAATCTAATGTGGACATTTGGTAGAAGCACAATAATCGAATCTACAACGGAGACTGAAGATCTGACCAATGATTGATTGACTGATTGATTGATTTTGATTGTACGATCAAGCATTTAGCAGGATCTCTCGGTAATTCTAAGAATTGTTGACGCCAGGCACCCAACGTACACCTGTTTTACATTTACTTGGAAGGATTGGATAGGATTGTTATAGCATTTAGATCGGCCCAGTTATAAACAGCTTGATTTTTAAATAACTCATAATATTCTCAACCAATTAAGCACACCTGCAAACCTGTTATAAATTAATCTTTATAAGTACTACAAAACCTTGTCAATAGTAGTATCTGTTTCCCTTGGTTGCTTCAGATTCCCGAATCCGTCTCAGGTAATTTGCTGTTGCAGTCTGATTGAGATCTGTCTAAACCTATAATTTTGTAATTTATTTAAACTATAACAACTGCATTCTGAAATAACGTTTATTAGTTTGCTGGGTCAGATTTCTGTGCAATTCTGAAAATCGTAATCAGTGCTAATTTATATTTCACTTAAACTTATAAAATAGTAGCTCAGAGGCGACCTAACGGAATAATTATTATTAACTAATATGAACTTGGTACCAAAAAATTTCCAACTATGGGTATTTTTCACTTATTTTTGTATTACAAATTATAGACAAGTGCTTAAAAATTTAGAATATAATATACAAATGCATAGCCAACTGTATATTGAACTCTTTAGTCAACCACTTAAACCGAAACATCATTTCTTTGTTCACGATTCTACTGCGATAAATGGCGTGTTTTTTTATTACATCGGAGAGACCAGAGAGATATAAAAAAAACCTTTTGCGTTTTTTTATTTTCTCAGATCGATCCGATAGTTTTTTTAGCGTTTTTTTATTAAATCTGAAAAATCGCAGATTGCTGTTTTTCGATCTGAAATTTATTTCAGATAGTACAGAGAATTACATATTCTGACGTTCAAAATGGTGAACACTATAGACTGAAATAACAACAATCGAAAATTAATTTTTTAGAGTATTGTAGGTAGGCTTCTTGTTCATTATCGTTTAATTTTATTTTTATGCATTAATTATGCGTAGGAAAACAATTTTCTTGGCCATAACGTGTTACAAAACAGTGGTTAGCCAATTTAAATAGTTAAGCGTTTAAAATCCGAAAAAGGTCTTTTCAGATTAAACATTATCGGATATTTCAGATAATTTATCTGTCTGATCTCTCTGGTCTCTCCGATGTAATAAAAAAACTCGCCAAAAGAAATGCAGCCCCTTATATTACTAAAGCTGTTTTCAACATAAAGAATATAAGATCTGTTAGTTATCTGTACTGAAATACCAATAGTGCAATATGATTATCATTATAATGAATACGAAGTGGGAAGTAATAAAAATATTGTTATTGAACATCCAATTCACTACTTTTCAAGTCCGCCATTGGATGTTTGTAAAGTAGCGAATGGAAATTATTACTTAAGGAATAAAAATTTATACTAGCAAGCAACATGTGCTGTATTATTACTTATTAATTATATTAGTTTTATAGTTTTGTTGTATAATTTAATAACGGTGAATTTTTAATAAATTTGAATTAAATAAAAAATAATCACTTTCATTTCAACAAGTTTCTCGCTTTAAATCAAAACTCCTCAGTTTTTTAATTAAAATATTTGTATTTTGTTCCAAAAACGTTTATTTTTTATTTCAAAATATTTGACATTTGCTTTAAAATTCCAAATCTTTCGGTCGACTATCAAAGCTTTTAAATCCAAAATTTACTTTTTAGTTCAAATGTTAAAACGGCATTTTTAAGGTGTGACCTCAAGCTGTGCAAGCACCCTCACTTCGATCATGCCAAAAAAATATCTAGTAATACGGACAAAAACGTACCACTGCAAACAGGGATATGTCCCGATTTAAACACAAAAAAAAAAAACTTCAACTCCATAGGCAATCTGTGTTACCGTCGCTACACCCAGCAAAATAATCCTTTAAGTTTAAGAATTTACCAATTAAAACTAAGATATTTTCCCTATATTTTTTGCGCAAAGGAATTTAGTATTTATTTTTAAGGATTTAAAATCTTTGGTTTTAAGTTTTGAAAATTATTCAATTTCAAAGAAAATAAATTTAATCTTAAGAAACTAAAACTTCAAATTTAAAGTAAACAAATATTCGCAATAGTTTTCCCCTTTACTACCACACCGCTCCCTCTCCAGTTGTAACTACAAGATCTGAAAAGTTTTAATTTAATTAATTATTTGTATCTTCACTATTTTTCCAATACCGGGAGGGGCGAGATTTCGTTCCATCCATCAATATCATGTTCCCAAGCGGTCTACTCGCTCCCCATAAAATACAAAAAAATATCAAATAAAAAGAAATGGACAATTTAATTTTATTTTTTTTTTTTATTTTTTTATTTTTTTATTATTAAAGGCTGGACTCCTATTCATAGAGCCATAAAGCCAACTTGCTTAATTCATTACAATTATTATTAATACTTTACAAAGTATGTAATTCTTTTCAACAATATATCTATACATTCCTGTGATTTAATCTATTTAATTATTTTCATTTAAAATTTATTTGCTATACAAATTCATAAGGCTGTTATATAATTTTTTAAAAATACAAAAGGTTATTTTATTAAAATAGTTAAATGTGTTTTTTTTTTGTATCCCAAAAATTTCATTTACACTTCCATTTTGCTCAATCGCACAAACTTATATACTTCCGTGTATCCTCTTCCACCATCTTTCAAAATCTGAACCAAACTATTGGCATTCCCGAGAATACTGAATTCGGCTCTTTCCTTTCTATACCTAGGGCAATGCAAAACTAGATGTTCAATATCCTCGGGAATAGCACACACTTCACACAGACTACTCTCAACCAACCGACATTTAAACAAACACTCTTTCCAATTACCATGATTCATTCTTATTCGTTCAATTGTCCTTAATATTCTGACATCACTCTTAATTGTTTTAAAAAAGGGAACTCTCAAGGGAACCTCACACTCTTTGTACTTCTTTCCTTTCACTCTACTCAAATCCTCATATTCATTCTTCCATTTATTCCATACATTATCCTTCAACTCTCGAAGTACATCCCTTGCATCTCTTTTGTTATACACTTGAACAATTTCACTCTCGCAACCGCTTTTCGCAAGGATGTCAGCTTTTTCATTTCCTTCGATTTGTCTATGGGAAGGAATCCATTGTATGACTACTTCGCACAGACAAGACCGAACACACTCATAAATCATGTCGACATACACATTGCCTTCACTGCCACCACCCTGTCTCAATACCAGCATTCCACTCTGAGAATCTGAAAAAATTACTATTTTCCTACTCTCCCCTCTCAATGCTAACTTAATACCTTCCAGTATCCCAATTAATTCTGCATTCATTATGCAGACGCCTTCATCGACTCGAAACGATTTTTCAACATTTGTCCGTGGCAAATAAAGCCCAACACCTACTTTCCCTCCAATCAAGCTTGCATCTGTATAAACACTCTCGATTTCAACATATCCGTTTTTAGTTTTTTCAAACATAATTTTCACCATAATCTCATTCATTTCTTTCGTATAACCCTCCAAATTCATTCGCAAAACAAGATTGTGAGGAAAGAACGCCGGCCCCGAGTTGCCCACTTTTTCCAGTATATTCAAGTTTTCTAATATAACTCTGGATCTATTCGTCGATTTGAGTATTCTCCCTCTTTGTATTCTTGTCATCATTTCCCTCAACAATTCATTCTTTCTAATACTCATTCGTACTGTTTCTCGCAATGTGATCCACTCTCTCTTAAAATGTTATGTATTGGTGTTGAGTTTATCGCCCCCAATACCACCCTGGCGCACGCATTCTCCACCTTCATTAATTGGCTAAAAGCCCCTTTCGCTCCATCTCCAAACACACTTATTGCATAGGAAATCTTGGAGGATACTAAAGCCTTTCGCAACATATCAGTCACTCTCGGGTGAGCCCCCCACTTTGGTTTGCTCACCCGTTTTATTATGTTCACTCGGTTCTTACAATTATCAGCCAAATACTTCATATGTGCTCCAAAATTTAATCGCCGATCAACCCATATACCCAAATACCTGTACAAATTCACTTGTGCAACTATGTTTTCATTTATTTGAACATTCACTTCTCTATTTCTCACTCTAAAGCTCATACATGCACATTTATTCGTATTCACTTTTAAATTTAGACTTCGCAGGCATTCAATTGTTTCATTCACCCCATCTTGTGCGTTTTTCGTCGCTTGTACAATATTGCGCCCCTTGCCAATAACCACAAAATCATCTGCAAATTGCAGAACGACTCTGTCCTCAATCACCGCTGATGATCGATGGACTTTTGCAGTGTACAAGTTGAAAAGGGTAGGAAAAATTTTGCTACCTTGCGGTAGCCCAATATCCACCACTCCCTCCAACCTGTAGTTCTTCCCCTTCATAACAATACTCCTTTCACTCATAAACTGTTTCACCCAATCACACACTTTCCTTGGAAAAGCCATACTCAAAAGAATATGATGCAATTCCAAGGAACCACGTTATCATACGCTCTTTCTATGTCTAAAAACAAAGCAACCACTTTCTTATTCTCCTTCCTTACTTCCCATATAAATTTTTCAACACATTCCATAGCAGAGTGGCCATTACGGAATCCATACGTTGTGTGTGGCAACAAATTATTTTCATTCACAAAACTATCAATTCTCTCTTTCAGCATACCATTCATCAATTTTATAAAAACATTTAACATGCATATCCCGCGATAGTTCGTTGTCACATTCGGGTCTCTATCTCTTTTGGGAATAGGTACCACTCTGCTTTCCTTCCATTCATGCGGTATTTTTATATCCATCCACACCTTGTTGAGTATTTTCAGCAAATTTAGTTTTGCTTCACTACTCAACAACTTAATCATTCCAAAGCTCACTCGATTGGTTCCCGGGATGGTAGATCTTGCACTATCTAAAACTCTTGCAAACTCTTCCCATTTAAATATCTCATTCATCTTACTCGTCCGTACAATTAATCCTTGATATACCCTACTTTCTGTTATACCATCCCTTACATTTATAACCATGTCCAAAAATTCAGACCCTTTCTCACTATTTTCAATTACAATATTTGGAGCCATAAAATGTTTTCCTCTCACTCTATTGAACATATCCCAAACGTTCTTCGTTGTGGTTCGATGTGTCATATTTGACACATATTCCCGCCAACTTTTACGTTTTGCCTTGCGTATTGCTTTTTTTAGTTTACCATTCAACCTGCCATACATGATTCTATTCTCAACACACATATTCCTGCTGAATTCACGCAGAGCAATCCGCTTCCTTTCATACCAATATGAAATTTCGTTGTTCCACCATCCATTTATTCTAATATCTTTCATATCAACGGTTTTTACACATCTGGCGTTCACTCGTTCAATTTCATTATTTAGTTTGTTCGCATCCAAATCATCCGCTCTGAGAATTTCATTCATTTCTCCCACCCATTTCTTTTTATTCATAATTTCTCGCTTGCACCCATACACTCTATTATCACCCACGATAAGTTTTATCATGAAGTGATTTCCCCCCAAATTCTCATCCTCCACATTCCAAGTGACTTGATCTGCCAGCCCAATAGATACAAGGGATATATCTATTGCGCTAGCCGTTTCGCCCACGTTCGCCATTCTAGTTGGCCTTCCATCATTCAGTATTACTAATTCAGAATCCTGAATGTGCCCGGCCAACCGATTTCCTCTCGCACTGTTGTTTACACAACCCCACATTCTCGAGTGCGCATTCAAATCACCACATACGATCAAGTCACTTTTTCCGTTCATCCTTTCAAATAATTTGGTTATATCATCCTCGGCACGTTTCCTTTCATCTCCATTCTTTGCCGGGGGAACATACGCACTCACTAATATATAAGATTCCTTTCCAAATTTTCTGTTTTGCCTGCAACCGCCTCTAAAAACGTAAAAGGGGGCAAGTTAATTTGTCTCATTATTACATTGTTCCGGAACATTATGGCTACTCCACCATATTCATCCGCTCGCGCTTTGGAAAGGAACCTATATCCCCTCATTTTTAATGACTTGTTCACTCTCTCCCATGTTTCACTAATACATAAAATATCCACATTCATTCTGGACAAATAAGTCACAAGCATATCCCATTTGGCATAAATGCTTTGTGTATTTATTTGACACACTACCACCCTCTTATTCATTCCACTCATCTATTCATAAAACTTTTTTTTTTTTTTTTTTTTTTTTTCATACTTACAGTCACATTTTTGGGATAGCCCTATTCTATCATAATATAATCCTCATCAGTCTTTGGATTTTGTACATTTAGTTTTATTTGGTCTAGTACATTTGGATTTATTAATTGAATACTTTTAATTTGTTGCGTCTCCCCCATTCTACTCTCTAATTGTTCTTTTATTTTGTTTAATAATTCTTCTTTGCTAACTTTATTCTTTTGTTCTTGTTTTTGTTCGTTGGTATTACTTTCCGCTGCGTTTTTGTTGCTGATTTCGTTTTGGTTGTAGTTGATATTACTGTTGCTGTTGCTGGTTTCATTTTGCATGTTGTTTATTTTGGAAAATTTTCTGTTATTATTGTTGTTGTTGTTTATCGTTTCAGTTTGAGTCTTTTGCAATACGATATGTTAAACGATCAATTGTTTTAATTTTTACTATTTCTTTTTCTCTTTGAAAAACGTGACACTTGTTGCTATTACTGGTATGATCAAGACTACAGTTAACACATTTTATTACTTCACATGCCTCGTGTACATTTATGATTAGTTCGGCGCACTTCTCACATTTTGTTGGGTTGTTGCAAAATTTTTTAGAATGCCCAAAACGTTGACAATTATGACAATGCAGTGGATTTGGTATATACATTCGTACTTCTAGATTTATTTATCCTGCCTTAACGTAACGTGGTAATTTGGTGTCTACGAATGTTAAAATATGTAACGGTGTGTTTATTAATTCTTGGCCCGTCCGTTTCTTAATTTTCTCCACTTTCGTTACGTTTTGTTCTCTGAGTCCTTCTAAAATCTCATCTTCGCTTAGATTTTTCAGATCTGGACAGAAAACAACTCCTTTGGATGTATTAAGTGTTGGATGTTCACTAACCGTTATAGACATTCCTGCTAACTTTTTTGCTTTTAAAATGCCCGTTACTCCCTTGTCTGTTGCCGTTAAAACCAACAAATCTCCGCTTCTTAGCTTTTGAACTTGTTTCAGTTGCTTTGTTATATATTATTGTTATAAAAAGCAAAGCTAATATCTGTATATTGTGTCACGATGTTACTAATCCGTTGACTAGTTTTTCCTATATACTCTAAGTGTTTAACTCACCCCCTTTTAATTTTTATTTTTTAATGTTTATTGCTGTCACCAATTTTATTGTTTACCACTCCCACATTTTTTTATTGGTATATGTTGGTTTCACTTTTTGCTTTTTCCAACTATATATATATATATATATATAACTACATTTTTATTTTTACAGTTCAGTAGATACTCCTGATGATGGCCTAATAAGCCGAAATCGATCGAGTGATTTTTTAAACCTTTTGTAATTTTGCGAAATATTTAACAAGTGTTTTTAAAAAAATTTTAAAAATGTGTGTATTAAACCTTTTTATTTATTGATGCAACAAAAATAAACAAATTCACTAATTAAAATTTCAATAACTGTACTTAGATAACAATATAACTCGAATAATAAATATTATTCCACTTTGTATGTTTCTCGCTTGAAAGCGCAAACAAGACTCAATTTTAGTTTGTATACTGTTATTAAGTCATTAAAATTAAAGATTTTTAAACCTGTATTTTAAAGTTTCATTGTACTTTAAATTTAAGAATAAATCAATGAATTTAATGGATTTTACTTTCATTTTTAAGAAAAACACAGTTCTTTATTTTAAAAGTACCCAATCTTTAACTTTGAAGTATTATAATTTTCTCAGTGTACCATGACCAAATTTCGTTCCCCAGAGTGTGGGTTGGTCCAAATCACAAACGACTGAGTATTCATGGATCCAGTGACTCTATATCCACAAACTGTACGTTTCCTCAACATGAATATGACTCACCAAGTATTTGGTTAGGCTAATCCGCAGCCATATGCACGTCAATAAACCTTGTCTATAACTGCATCAAAGCTCACAACTAAAGAAATTAACACTTTTTCAAATCTCACTAAAACAAATTTGGCTGAAAACAACAAAAAATTGAATAAAATAAAAGCAAAAACTTGGATCAGATGTTCTCAATCCGGTTGGCCACCACGTAAAACAATAGTGCCAACACTTATAATTAATGAAGAGGCGAATTTTGGCCTCTAGTTTGGGCGCCACTTTGTAATAAGTAAGGTTAGGGGTAGTACCTCACCCCTGTATTACCCTGTTGGATTACAATATTCGGGACAGGGAGTGATTCATTGGACCACTATAGACTGAGAATTACATGCACTGTCCCGCTGAGTCAGCCATGTGACTCAACGGAACGTTACTCCGAATATCATTGGATAAAAAGAGGAACCAAGATTAACCTAGCCTAACATTTTCGTTTGTATAACCAACAAAACACTAACGCAACATACAATAACGACATAAGAAAAATAAAATAAAATGAAGCGTGGCCACGTCTGACAACCACAAGCAAAATACGAACACCTATGTACCTACCTCTCAATTTTACTCACACGTTCAACCTACCACAACAAAATTAGAACTTTGAACAACAAACAACACAGAATTTGGAGCATTGTGTAATGGTCCCAATAAGAAAAAGCTTAGGTTGGAGTTGTACAATTTGTACAAGCAACAATTATAACGTTTATTGTTGTAAAAACTCCACATAATAAAAAAGAAACGAAAATAGCACTCTTTATGTATGTCAAATTACATCAATGCGTCATGAAATTATATTGTACAACTTCCTGCTTAGTGCAATTTAACACTTTCCAGTGTGTCACTCTTCGTCTGTTTTGTTTTGTATGAATACAAACAATTTATGTTGCAATTTTGCATTGCCCCAATGGCGAACCAATAAATTCATGTCGTACTCATGAAATGAATTGGCCATTTTTTATGATATTTAGGATATGACTCTGCTGGAACGAGTGCATTAAAATTGCTGCCCGTTACAAATATGAACCGTTTTATGTTTAGAATTACGTGTGAAAAATAAATTGGTGTTATGGTGTGAGCGCCGGCGTTATCCTAGAGCAACTTTGACCAATGAGGACCACTGTTTAGTTACCGCAAGCAAATTTAACGCACACACAAATTAACCGCACGCTAATTAAAATAATTAACTATTAAGACCCTCCTGTTTTGATCAGTGTTATCATCAATTCGAAATGGACTTGGCTTCTCCAAAAAGTCCAATCTACAGGAACAGGAGGAAAACCGACTGGGATATCTTTAGAACTATTCTGAGTAATTCCCTACCAGTTCCGGTGCCAAACACTCTAAAAACTACAAAAGAACTCGATGGCTTAGTGGACAACCTGTCCAGCGCTTTTAATGAAGCGATACTATGATCTAGACCTCTTAGTATGCCATGAGATTCAACAAATTCGTAAAATGCAAAAGACTCATCAAAACCGCATGGAAAACAAGAGCCGCTGTAGAATGGGACTCCTATAAGGAAGTCCTCAAGATTTACAAACATCAATTAAGAAGTGCCAAGAACAAACCTTGGAGACTATACTGTGGCAAAATTTGGGAGTCCTCGGAGATGTCTAGGCTGCACATAGAACTATTAACTGGCCCTTCCATCCGCAAATAGTATGGAATCATTAGAACTGCTACTGGGACTCACTTTTCTGGTTGTTCTGAATCTATACATAATGAATTATTAGGTAATTCGGCAAGTAGCCTCGTAGACTTCTGCTAAAGCAAAAGAAATATCCTGTGGGCGAGAAACAGTTTTAAACCATACATGTAAGTCACGTGGACCTGATGGTATTATCCATGCGAATATTCAACAAACTACGGATCTAACCATTTCCTGGTTTGAGGTAATTTTCAAAGACAGCCTAGAACTATGTCACATTCTTAGTAGATGGACGGAAGTGAAGGTTGTATTTATACCTAAGGCGAAAAACCGCTTACACTGCAATCTCAACGGTTTTAAACCGATTAGCTTGTCTTCCTTCCTTTTTAAAACACTGACAAGACAAATCGAACTTCATATTCAATTTTATTGTGCCAGAAAAGCTGTCTAATTCTCAACATAGATTATTATTAACATATTTGCAACATTGCAAGGGGAGAGCTGTAGAGACTCTTCATTCTGTTATATATATTATTGAAAAATCTTTCAAGTATAGAGACTACGCAATGGAAATCTTTTTTGACAATGAGAGAGCCTGTAACAACGTGTTTCCAGGGGCTATAACTCGGGCACTTTCGAATGTAGGAGTGGATGAATCACTCAAGGAATGGATAGATCAAATGTTAAGAGGCAGGAATACTCCGGCAGAAAATTTGCAGGCAGAGGTACGCCGCATGGCAGCTTACTGTCCCTTATGTTTTCAAGCTTGGTCATAAATAACCTGTGGCTTCAAAGTGGTTGCCTATGCGGATGATGTAGCTATTGGTGTCCGTGGCAAATATCCCAGTACCTTTAGTTAGCTTATGCAATATGTCCTGGGTAGGGCATCCAATTTTTGGGACAAATGTGATTCCGGAATTTTCGGATTTGAATGCTATTGATTCCGGAATTCCGGAATCAATTCCGGAATTGATATTTTTTAAATAATCTTTGATTAAAAATTAAAAATCAAAATTTTACAAATTTTACAAAAAACAACCAATTTCTTTTATTTCATTATTTAACGCACCGAGGGTTGTGTCATTTAGGCAGGCTACAGTTTTAGTGGGAATATTTCCTGCTGCTAAATACGCTCTTCCAGGCTCGATGCTGATTGATGGAAAACTTTGATAAACATTGTGATGAATAGGGCCTCGAGGGCACCTCAATCGCCTCAAAATTAAAGTCGTTTTCGGAGGGAAAACGTTGTTACATACGGCTAAGTAGTTCGCTAGTCAAAATACAAAAGTGTGTACCTACGTCTTTAATATTTTTCAGGAAGCCTGAAAAACGAGCGAATTTGCCATAGCAGAAACACTAAAATGAACTAACAACATTGAATGTTTTTTCACTTTTACACTTTTGCTGTCACAAATTTAATTCAAAAGACTAGCAAACACTAATTTTCGTAGCGGTAAATCAATAAAAAATTTTAAGGAATTTTGTAGATACTTTGAAGAACTAATCAAATCATATATTTTGTGTTGAAACAACGTTCCCGCAATCATTCCCGCAATCAGCATTCTGGACCAAGCAGTATAATTATTGAATTGTTCAGTTAAATCATTGCCATCGGAGCTTCAATTGCTCTCATTAAATTTATACCGGAATTGTAAGGACGAGAAACTTTCTGAATTTGTTTGTTTGAGTCCGAATTGGAATGAAGACCTTTCCTATTAAATACATTGTTCAAATACATTACAAATTACCTTTTGGCGGTTTTGAAAACTAAGAAACAATACAACACTTGTTTAACAGGTGTATTTTAGGGATGGATAAGATGCATTTTTTATAGACGTGCATTTATTGTTTTGTAATTCGTTTATTTGGTGTCATATCCAGTGAACGCAAAAGAAAAACACAGTATACAGTAATACTTTCAAAAGTGACCAACTTTGAACATCTCTCTAAATTGACCACTTTTTGTCAGTCCCTGGAATATTATCTATAACATTTGTTACACAATAATTTGTTGGCGAAACTTCTAATTTTCAAATTATTAGACTGCTACTCCTTAAACTGACCACCTCCATAAAGTGACCAAAGTTTCTATGACTCTTGAGTGGTCATTTTAGAGAAGTTTCACTATTTTATAGTACAAAAAATACTATAATTACATAAAATTAAGTTGAAGTGTGAGAAAATTAGTGTGAGAAATAGAAATCCGATAATTCCGGAATTAATGTTTTCAATTCCGGAATAATTGAAACTAAAATATGGGCCGGTATTCCGGAATACCGGAAATCCGAATTCCGGAATTGGATGCCCTAGTCCTGGGCATTCTTTTATTATGGGCCATTATTATGGGAATTGGTTCTGTTCTCTAGATCCTCCCACTTTAAGTAAATTTTCTGAGCTCGGTTTTGGTAACAAATTAATTTGGAAACCTAATATTCTGGAAAGGGTTAAGAAAGCTACCGTAGCGCTATACTCTTTGCAAAAATGGGGGCTGGAGCACCACATGGCACATTGACTTTATGCCGCAATAGTCAGACCCCAGTCTTTTGTTTGGGGTAACAGTCTGGTGGCCTGCTCTGGATAAAACTGTCAACCAAAAGAGGTCGACGAAACTTCAGAGAACAAATTGTTCGTGAATCAGTGGTGCATTGAGAAGCACGTCCACTTAGTCATTGGAGACTCTGCTATTTTTCACTCCTCCAGATATCTTGGGGAAAACAGTTGGGAGCTTGTACTGCCATACGACTGAAATTCACCTTAGTGTGAACCTGCAAGGCAACAATACAGGATATTCATCTATACTGTGTAACAAAGAGTTTCCAAGACCACCGTCTATACCGTACCGTCACTGGCTTTTGACCCTTAATTCCGGACTAGGATCCCATCCAAAGAGGAATGGATGACGGATGCAGTTTTGGAGCCAGGAGTTATAAACTGCTTCACTAATGGTTCAGAACGTAGTGGACCGCCACCTAAACCTAACCTAACCTAACCTTTGAATAACACCAAAAAAAAATAATGTTGTATTCATTCTATACCAGCTAGAATAAAATAACAAATATTTTGTTAAGTTCTTTAATAAATAAGTAGATTAAAATATTTGGTCCATAAACGAAAAAATAAGTTACTTTTGAAATTATTTTTAACTTTGTACGAATATACAATACAAATGTAAGAGGATTAAAATTGTTTGTGATATACACAAAGACGGTCTCTTATAAGAACTTTTGTGTTAATTATAAAATATAGAAAAGTAATAAGCTCGGCTTTAAAATAGATTGTGGACAATGGCAACGCCCAAACACCCATAAATTAATTTTTATATTCTCAAATCTAAAACTTATGTATCCTTATCTTAATTTCCTCCTTATAATATACTATATGTGTACATGGATATTTTTCTGCAAACACAATTTCTGCATCATGAAATTTTCCTTCTCTATATCGTCGTTTATACATCTAGTACATAATACCATATTATGTAAACATTGGTACAATGCATATACCATATGTAGTATAGGTATCTTGAAAATTTATTAACGGAAATAAAATTACATAAAACATTAATTTTACATAAAAAATATTTTCCAAAAAAGTTTAAAGAAAACAGAAGGAAAAACACTTAAATTGAATCTCATACCTTAGTTTACGTCTTGGTTCTTATCTTGGGTGTGTGTATATATAGTTCACATGACCTCACATAGAAAAATCTCAATTAAATTTAAATTTATACTTTTTAAAGAAAAGTTTCCTAAGAAAGCACAACTTTATTTTTTATTTGTTTTTATTTTTGCTGTGCTTTTTGTCTTAAAAATTTTGCTTTTATAAAAAAATAAAAAAAAAAATTAAATTTAAACTTTTTCCGTAATGAAATGAGGACTAAAGTTTCATTCTGCATAAATATAAAGAGTAAAGTAAGAAAATTAATTTTCCTTTCTCTAAATGTTTATGGTTCGTTTATGTATTGATATACACAAGTGTACAGTACATATTATAATATTTTCTATTTATTTTCTATTGCAAATGTTAATAATTATGTCAAAAGGAACAAACTACTCTACACTTCTTTTATATATAGCTAGTAATAGAGTATTTTATAAAAGACAATTTCTTTCAATCAGAAAACTCATTTGTGTACGTTTTGTATTTAAATAATGGAACTCATTTTGTATGGAGCTTTATTTGCAGTAATTTAAAAATGTTTAAAAATTATTATGGCACCTTTACAAATTTATTAATAAAGAACGAGCCAAACTTTTGACATTAACACGTAACTACCAAATATTACTTAAAAACTATTTGTAAACACAAACCTTATTGTATATAGTATAAGAATGTGTAGTTCAAAATATTAATAAACAAATTAAATATTAAGTAATAAAAATAACAGATAAGGGTCTTCAGGGCTGAATGTTTAATTGACGGACTTCCCTTTCCTCAAGTACTTTCAATTAATCATATTTTGGTTTTCCTTGCTGGATATGTGTAAATTAAATTTTCGGGTCGTATAAAGGAGAAAGAAATTCAAACTCGCAGATTTCCTTCTCTCAGAGAAAAAATAGTGGAGAAGTCACAGCCCTCGACAAAACCGAACCCATCTTATCAGTTAGTTACTGAGACAACATATGCGCAGAAAGTCAAAAATTCAATTAAAGGTTAAACTTCGGAAGAAAATCGTACCAAATAAAACCAATCAACGGACAATTAAAAAAATCATCAATAACTGCCCGAGGAGTCTTCCTAAAAATACCCATAGTTACACCAAATCAGCTCATGGTGGAATTACAGTTATAATCAAAAACATAATTAATCACCATGAAGCAGAACAGTATAAGAAAGTGCATCGAAAAGCAACTACTGTAGGAAAATTGGCTAGATCCTATAACCATTTCGGTCATACTGCCCACCAAAACATGCAATAAAAACGGAACAATTTGTTCATTTTTATAATTCTTTGGGTCATCGCTTCATAGCAGGGGGATGGTGAACTGACTACGAGAAGACGCGAATTATCAAAATTAGTTCAAAAAAGTAATCATCATCATATAAATCAAGCAGTGGAACATATCAATAAATCAAATCAGTTAGCAACTTGGAAGTTCACACCACTACAAAATGAGAGAGGAAAAAAAGGGAAGGAGAAAAGAATGATAATGCCAGAAAACGGTACCTCAAGCAATGAACCGAAACTTTCGGTCTCACATAAAATCAATGCTCCGCCATAGCTCCGGTTGATAATAATGTCACGGATGATGCAGACGTTCACATGGAGCTAGCAAATCAAGCGAAATTGAACCTGCTTCCATTCTGGCCGACGCAAGCGAGCAATTGGTTTCAACTGGCGGAAATCTAATTCAAACTACAAAATATTACCTCTCACCTGACACTTCTATAATATCAGATTTGCTCCAACAACCACCACAAAATGATCACTGTGACGTCATAAAACAGGCGTTGCAGGCTCTTCTCGAGCCATCGGACTAACAAAAATTGGAAGCACTCTTATCTGGACAAGCCCTTGGCGATCGCCGTCCTTCCGAAGCGTTGCGGCACATACGCGCTCTCGTTAGACGAAATGCATGATACCGGTATTGATAAAAATCGTACTTGTGGCACAATCCGAGGCAACTTCGATTGAAGAACTAGCAGCGACGGCACATATGTACGCCATCATAAACATATGTCAACTACAACATCGCCATGTTCATCATATAGATCGCTTAGCATGACTCGAAGCCAGATTGGACGGCTTATGTCGAAATAGGTCACAAGGGCGACGATCCCCATCGCACTTACGTTCGGCTAGCAATAACAATCGCTACCAGCGTGGTTTATGTTGTGTGTAAGTAAACCTTCACGCATGCCTTTATTATAGCTGCTGTGAATCGTCAGATCATTGGCGCCGTTTTTCTATGTAAATTCGGACTTATTGTTGACCTCAAGAACAAAACCGCTGGTTGATTCAGCGACTAAGCTGTCAATCAATGCCACTACGGTTCGTGTCGACATACCAATTCATTTCACGGTCAACAATGATTACGGCACTCTGCTCAAACAATTTCCTTCATTAACAGCAGAGCCGAACTATAAATTATCAGTCTGACACAGCGTGGTCCACCACATTGTCACCGCAGGCCATCTGCCCGTGTCAAGACCATGTAGGCTACATTCAATCCGTCACAAAGCTGCATTTACTGAATTTCAGCATATGGTGGTATTAGGCATTTGTCCGCCATCGGCATCCCCGTTTCGTGCCCATTACACATGGTGGAAAAAAAAGATCAAGATTGGAGACCATGTGGGGATTATCGGCGATTAAACTCGGTAACAATACCGGATCGCTACCCAATACCTCACATTCAAAATTTTTCCTCATATAAAAAATATGTTTGCACACGAACGCTGTATGTGTTGGGGGGTTGGAGGCCAAATTTCATCATTTTTCGATTTTTTGTATCAATAATCGGAGAACCGATTGAAGCTTTCGGCTTTGTTATACTTTGCATTCGATTGATATTAGTACATTGCTACCCAATAAGATTATTAAGTACCAAATTTGGGCTGGTTGATTCCATATTTATTGCCGAAAATATTCCATAATTATTAAACAATCATCAAACACAATAAAAATTAAACCAATAATAGATTTTATTCTGCAAACAAAGGATTGAAAGAATGAAAATGATATACGAACGCCGTATGGTTTGGCATAATATGCGGAACTGAAACCTCAAAACACTGTGTTTACGGAAAGCAGTCCTTTTTTCACTTCTCAAATTCATCGCACCATGCGCAAACTTCCAAATTGTTATCCGCACTCACTCTCATTTGTTTTATGGAATGTAGCAAAATGGGTATGGAAAACCGTGCGCAAATTGCACTGCGCTGGGTACGTACCCAAAAATGTTTGATGGGAACACTGTTAATTAAATCGTCAGTAAAATTTATTTATCTTGTTATTTAATTTAATTTCCTTTATTTTGTTTATTTATAATTTAATTTTGTTGTGTAGGTAGATGATTTAAAACAAACTAGACCATAAGGATTTAAGAGTTTAATAATTTTTAGTTTATTTTAAAGTAGTACCTATAGTGATAATTAACAAATTAGATCTGGATTTTCAGAATAACGGAGGAACCTAATGCAGATTTTCAGTAAATTTAAGCAACCAGCGAACAGATAGTTTGGAAATTGTGTTGTCTTGATTCTTGTCACGTTAATTCACAGGAACTCCAGGTCGAATTTCGTACTTTATAGACTAATGAGTGTCTTATTATTTTGATTTATGTTACTGGTGGCGTTAATTGTAATTCATTATTGTCGATCAGCACCTAACGCACAGATCAAACGTCTATAATCTTACTGGCAGGTCCGCGGAAATACTCCATTTATAATAGCAGTTGTGATAAACTGTATTTTGAGTTGCGAGAGTAATCAGTAGCAGAGAATAATTTAGGATTTCCAGTTAAATACTCTACTATTAAACTATTAATATAAAATAGTATAAATATAAATACGCATTTTTTTTAACGCCAACTGTAAGGTTTTTATCTATAAAACCTTGGTCGTACTCTAATTTGGATGGAAGCAATTTCACAGGAGTCGGATTCAGTCTCTTTTTTACTTATTTTACATGCACAACAAAACCCATCTGAATCAACTCTGAACGAATTGCTTTCGAAAATCCAAGATTGCCCTTTAATCCTTAATTATCTCCTAATATTACACCGAGAATAAAATAGACGTTTTCATTCGCAGATCGAATATTTGAAATAAATAAGCCTAACTTCAATTGCAATTTGTACAAGCGACGAGCGCTGGGACCTTTCAAAATCGCCGCCTTACCATTATACATGTCCCAAAACAAAATTACGTTTTCTGATCGACACTGGCGCAGATGTTTCCGTCGTACCTAAAATCCATTTTAAAAATCTACTGAACGATTCTGAAAGCCGTTTAGTGGCAGCAAACGGTTCTAAAATTAATACTTACGGCAACCGGCTATTATTACATCCGTTTATAGTAGCTACAGTTACTAAACCAATAATCGGGGCCGATTATCTGGTAAAGATTGGATTAGTTGTCGATCTAAAATACAAGCGTCTGATGGACACATGTACAAAACTGTGCGTTAGCATAATAGATATGAGGGTTACTACTGATTCAATATCACGTTTGTTTACCATTGATGGACGGTACGGTGAACTTCTTCGTCAATATCTAAACCTGACAAGATAGATACCAAAAGATATCCTCTCCCCATATCAACAATTTTTCCCTCAACCATGCAAGGCTGCATTTGTCTTCTCAAAAATAGATCTCGTGCGTGCTTATCATCAAATTCCAGTTAATCCGGAAGAGATACACAAGACGGCCATTACTACACTGTTTGAACTTTACGAGTTCACGAGAATGCCAGACGGCCTTAGAAGCGTGGCACAAACGTTTCAAGGTTTAATGGACTAGGTAACGAAAGACATTGATTTCGTTTATGTTTATATCGACGACATTTTAGTCTCAAGCCGAAACGAATCTGAGCACCGCGAGCATTTAAACATTCTATTCGCACGACTAAACGAATTTGGTTTAACAATTAAACCTTCTAAATGTGAATTCAGCCAACTTCTATCAGGCAAGCAAGTGCAGCGTTTTGTAGGCATAATAAATATTATCATCGTTTTATCCCTCACTTAGCCGAACATTTAGGTCCAATAAATAGCTACCTCAGTAAACTTCGAAAAGTCAACAAGAAAAACTCATTTTCGTGAAGTGACTTTAAACGTTTAGGCTACTCTTCTCACGCATCCTGTGGATCACGGACAACTACGCATAAGCACTAATGCTTCAAGTATTGCTGTGGGGGCTGTATTGGAGCAACTTTATGATAGAAGTTGGAAACATTTTTTTCTTCTTCTCTAAGAAGCTTTCCCCTCCAGAACAGAAGTATTCCGCTTTCGATAGGGAGCTTCTGGATATATATTATGCCATTAAGCACTTCCGGTGTTTTGTCGAGGGCAGAATATTGTTCATCAACACTGATCATAAACCACTGACTACCGCAGTCTCATCTAAGTCGAAACGTAGTCCTCGCCAGGGTCGTCATCTCGACTAAATCGCGCAATTTACAAGTGACATAAGGTACGTCAAAGGTGACAGCAATGTGGCAGCAGATACTTTGTCACGACCACAAGAAATTCAAATGTCCGCTATTTGTCATACCGCGCTCGATCTAGCCAAATTAGTCTGTGAGAAAATTGCAATAGAGTAGAATGATCAAAATGTATTCTGTACCTCAGAGGTAACTATCGTAACTTCAAATTTTCCGAAAATGCGGTTTTGTTGAAAAATACTTTGACCAAATCTACTCTTTCTGATAGCAAATTATCCTAATTTTAGCTAATCAGCATTCTGAAATACGACCCGACAAACATTTCAATACCGATAACTATATATCAGGCTTAAAAATACCGCGCGTCGGAACAATTACAAAAACAACAAAAAAAAATTTACCTAGCATCGGACATAATTACAAAAACAAAAAAACACTTTATCAAACAAAAAAGTAAATAAGTCAAATTCTCAGAATTTTTACAGTTTAAAATTTTAGTTTTTTAGTTTAACGAAAAAAATTTTCAAATTGCTTTTTTCATTACTCTCTTAAAAAAAATTCGGAGTAGGCTGTGCCTTCTACACAGCCGTAGGTGTTTTCCGTGATAACGTTTATAAGAGTTGCGGGAAATGGCATGATGTATGGGTTTGTTAAAATAAATTTCTTTATTATTAGTATCATGAAATGAGAGTACAGTGATTGTTTGCAAACGATTAAGTATTGGGCGATGGTATGAAAAGTACGATATGAAGCGCAGGGTCTCAACGGAGATGTGCCTGATGAATGTGAGTTCCACAGGCAAGTGCCTCCGAAAGTCGCCGAGGCTAGTGTGGTGGATACGCAGTCTAGGTCAAATATATATCAGAGTCCACACTGATATATGACCTATCAGATCAGGCATTCCCCCTTTATAGTGCTCTCTAGCATTGTAAATCGCCACTTTGTAGATCTAAATTTTAATTAAAATTTATGTGAAAATTAATTATTTTAATTTACAATAAATTATCTGCCACAGTTTCTTTTTGCACAAATTAGCACTAGAATTGCTCCGATCAGATGAGGCATGAGGGGTTGTCTCGCTACTGTGATCTCAAGCAATGTAAATCGCTATTTTGTAGGTTGTATTTTTAATTAAAATTTAAGTGGAAATTAGATATTTTAATTAACAATAGGTTATCTGCCAAAGTTTCTTTGCGCACAAATTGACAGTAGAATTACTCCGGTCAGATAAGTGATGCTCATGGTTGATTGTAAGTCGCTGTTTTGTACTTTGTAATTTTAATTGAAAATATGTGGAGATTAATTATTTTAATTTAAAATAAATTATCTGCCACAGTATTATTAAGCACAAATTAATAACCGAATTGCTCCGATCTGATGAGGCATTCTCTTGCTATAGGGCCCTTAATCTCTATAAATCCCTATTTTCTAGTTTGAATTTTTAATTAAAATTTATGTGGAGATTAATTAATTTAATTTAAAATTAATTACCTACCACTGGTTTTTTACGCAAAATTGACATCATCGGATCTCCGATCGGATGAGCCGTTCTCTCGCTACACTGGTTGAAGCATTTAAATCGGCCGAAATAAGAGGTTTGCGGCGCGGGTTCCTTTGCCGCCAGATGACGTCATTGCAATAATATTATGCGTGACACATAAAGCCGAAGGACCAATCTAAACAATCATATCTTTAAATTAAAGGTAGTGCTTGATGAGTAATTGCCCCCGACCAAGGGCTAAATTTCGGGTAAGTTTTCTGAACATGCGGTGTAAAACGTTATCACGTCAAAAAAAAAGAGTGGGACAAATAATCCTTTTTGGTCGTTTTCTATATAACGATCTTGAACTTCGCTTTTATTTCGGAAATTATTTTTTGTATTAAAGTGATTTTATTTTGTCAAGTTGTAAAAGCGAAGGACGGAAGCGGAAGGTCCAAAGTGAAAACAAAAAAAATCAATAAGTGCTAGTGAAATAAACAAAAGTTTTTTTAATAAATAAAAGTACGTAAGTCAAATTTTAGTTTCTTATTTCAATATTGATTAAATTTTTAGTGATTATTCCTCGGTAATTTTATGGACTTTGTTCGGTAAAGAATATTTTTTTCTTATTTTATTTCGCGTAATTTTAGGTTTGTTTCTTTGATTTTGATTTAGTAATTGTTTCTTATGTATTCTAGTTAAAAAGTTTAATATTTTTTTCAAAATTTATCGGAAATATTATGCAAATCCATAAGATTACCGATTAATTTTGAAACAAATTTTTTATTTATAATAATGAATAATTGAAATAAATAAGAAAAACATATTTTTTACCGAACAAAGTCCATAAAATTACCGACGAAATATAAAAACGCTTAGAATAATTTGAAACCAACTGCATGGTTTCAAAATTATTCTAAGCGTTTTTATTACCTCGGTAATTTTTTGGACCTTGTTCGATAAAGAATATTTTTTTGTTTCTTATTTCAATTATTAATTATTACAAACTTTTTTATGTCATAGTTTGTTTTTTTTTAATTTTTGGTTTCAAATTATTTTGTGTTTTTATTAATTTAATACAGTTAATTTTTATTAGAATTTTAATACATGTTTATATATCATCGGTAACTTTATGGAATTTATTCGGTAAGATTTTTTCTATACCTCTGTATAAAAATAATATAATTGTTCCTTATTTGTTTCTTTTCTGTCCTTTTCTATATTGTACGTTAATTAGCTGAAAAAACTCTGTTCGGTTTTCCATATTTTTGTTCATTTGTAATTTAAATTATTAATAGTTTAAATTCACTTTGTTTCAATAATTTTATGTAATTTTTTCGGTAATCCCTTGATTTTTTTCTGTTTTTTGTCGGTGCGTTATTTATAAAAAATTATTCGATGGTAATTTTACGGTTTTTTTGGAATTTCATATTTTGGTTCGTTCTGGATAATTATTCATAATTTCCAATAGTTACTTCTCGAAAATTTTGTGATACTTCCTTTGTTCGATAATTTATTAATTTTAATTTTTTCAATTTGTTATGTTAAGCAAAATGCCAAAATAGTGGCTTATCAATTCCAATTTAATGTGGCCCAAACATTGCGCCAAGGCATTCAAAAATAATGAAGATGTGGGTTCGGATTGCGTAGCATATAGCTACAAAATGCTAAAAAATGATATCCGTAAGTATTTTAGCTTGTTTAAGTTATTTTCCTATTTTTATTTTGTGCAACAATAATTTTTCAGAAACACCAGATAAAGCAATAGCGCAGAAGAAGTATACATGGTATATACTAATTCTCAATCTGAGAAAGCAGCTGTTTTAAATAAAAACAATAAATCCTATAACGTTAATAACCTTATGGATACTGAATGCGAAGAAAACGTAACCACAACAAACGAGACTCCTACCCAAAATTACGTAACAAATACCAGTCACTCAAACCCAAAAGAGAAAACCAATTGATGAACAAATTAATGAGCCGTTGTGCGAAATTACCATTTTCTCAGGTAAGTTCGGAACATACAATTAAATATATTGTATTAATATATGGTATTCTTATTTATATTAATATTTTATTATACATTTTATTATTTGTGTTTTAGAGAATGGCATTGACGAAGGAACCCCAGTTTTCGAATGCAAACTGAAGGATATCCATATTATAATGTATTTTAGTTAAAAATATATTACATATATGTATATAATATAAAAGTTAAAAATCAACAAAAACATATTTTATTATGATTAATAAAATTCTTTATTTAAAATCAAAATTTTACTTTTTTATTGCTACTAATATAATAGGAATAAAGGAACGGTATACAATACAAATTCAGACAGCTGTCAGTTTGCAGTAATATTTATCCACAACAAAATTCTTTAAAGTAAATTATACCATCCTAAAGGTTTACATGTGCGTTCAGTAATATTGTCTAATCTTTTACTGTAATATAAAACCACAAATTTACTGATTTGTTAAAATAAAATACAGTCATTATGATATTTCACAATAATATGGAACCGTGACTAGTTAAGGTTCAATCGCAATGACAACGCACCGCGCCATTTCGTTAATCTGTCAAAGTAAAAAATTTCATTTTATATCATAAATCGGATAGGCGAACAGCTGTTTTCTCAAATCTATTGAATTTTCAATGAAAAACATGTTATCGTATGAAAAAATGAATTATAAAATATTAATGCTTCAGAAAGCTAATGAAGCAATAAATAATTCTGTTTAATATGAATAAAATTTTAAAAGTTTGTTTCATTACATTTAATTCAGCATACATATTATACTGAAAAGGCATAGCACCTTCACTACAAAAATATTCGGCCATTTTAATTCTAATATGCATTGCAGGGCGTGCTGAGTTATTTGATACCAACCGGGTGGATCTCAAAGGTGCCGTTTCATGTCTCCATTCTCCAGTATGAAGAACATGGTAATTATCTTCCCAATCCACGTAGTTCGACGGGCAATCTTTTACAGCATAATCGTTTATCTTAATAAAATTATGTAGAGCAACAGTCGCTAGAACCACCTTTCCCGCATTTTCAGGAAACATTTTTATAGAAGTTTATAAAATGCGCCACCGTGCTACTAAAATGCCAAAACCATTTTCTATGACCCTTCTAGCCCTTGACAATCTATAATTAAAAACCCGTTGATTTAATGATAATTGTAGTCTGTGCAAGGATTTTGTTCAAAAAATGAGACTTGAGAGTTGCGATTTTCGTGTACGTACTAGATATACAACAGTAATTATTATTGTTGTTTGATTTAATTTTAATATTATCGTACATCTAGTAAGCCGATAAAATTTGCAACTCCCAAGTCTCATTTTTTGAACAAAATCCTTGCACAGGAAAGGGTTTCATAATGTAAGTTCTAAGCTGGAAAGCGGCATCCGCTACATACAAATGTGGCATCGATATAGCAGAGTTCGGTAATTGTCGTCCTTCGGGAATTGACAAACTTCCTTGTTGCAGCTTTTTTCCAAATTGAGATTCACTAAATATACCTAAAATATTTTTTGAATTTTAAAATCTTATCGATGTTGCATTATTACATAGTATACCTACTATACCTCCATCACTTTGGCTACCATAAGCACCAACGCAAATATTGGAAAAAATATAATTTGCATCGCATGCCGCTAGTAGGACGATGCTAAAAAAATGTTTGTAGTTGAAGTAGTTTGTATGGCTATTTGGTGGGCATTGATTTGCTATGTGTTTGCCATCAATGGCTCCAACACAGTTAGGCATGTTCCACATTTTATTAAAATCTTGAGCAATTTGTGAATAATCTTTATGATTCGGAATTGCTACATAGGTCGGAGATAAAACTTGCCAGATTATTTCACAAGTCTCCAAAATAATGTTTCTTACGGTTGTTTTACCCATTTTGTAACTCCAGGAAAGAAATTTAGGAGACACACCTTGGGAAAGGTAGCTGAAATTTACAAAATTGCTTAATTGTAAATCTGAAACTATGTTTGGGTAAAAGTACTTACGATAAGGTAAACGCTAATCTACATTCAAAATGTATTGACTCTCGAATTGAATATTTTTTCAAATCATTTTCTAACAGATTTAACAATAAATCATAAACTGATCTTGTCATCCGGGTATGAACAAAAAATTCTTCGGGATCCATGTCTCTCATGTTTTCGTAAGTTGCGACAACATAATCATTAATATTTCGTGTTTGATTTATTGGCCTTACCCACCATCTTGCATTATATTTCGTCTTTTTATACCTTTTATATCTTTTGTACAATACATGTAATGTAAAGAAGCGCACGTAACTTTTATACATCCGTTTATTTGGGATTTTATTAAATTTTTTAACGTTTTAATATTTTTTTAAAATTAAATTTTATTTTAGTTTTTCTTTTTTTTAATTGCAAATCTGTCATTTTTCTGAAACATTGTGTTTGACAATCCGTAAAGGCGGTATGACACGGTATGATACGGCGCGGTGCGTAGTCATTGCGATTGAACCTTTAAATTTATGATCATTTACATATACGTTCAGTAATAAAGGCAGTAATGTAAAACCACAAAAATAACGATTCGACAAATTAAAATCAACAGGTAAAAGTAATATGAAAGTAAATGTTCGTAATATACGTAAATGTTCAGTAATACAAATTGATATTTTATAGTAATCTGGGACCACAAAATTAGCGAATCGGTAAAATCGGTCTTCCCAAAGAGCGCGAAAATACATTCTTTTGTAGGTATTCTGTCAGTAATTGCCCGACACGGTAATCAATATTTCCTAGGTAATTTTGCGGGTCAAAAATTACAAAATGTTTGTCGGGCGAGGTAGTATACTATCGTGTAAGTGCATTAGTTGCCTGGGGTAAACTATCGTATGGTGAGTTACGATTCTTTACCTCCCGGTTATTTCATCATGCAAGATTTGCGATTCTGCACATGTAGTACCGTTATTTTTTAACAGTATCTATATAGTTGCATATCAACATTGAGTTATAAGAACCGTAAATTATGCGGTGTAATAAGAAGCTTGGTTATTGATACTAAACACCACGTAATGTTTGAGTATATGATATTAGAAAAAATTAAACCAAAGTAATTTTGGAGTTACTTTTTCATTAATGCGAAGGGGTAAGTAGTTATTGTCTAATTTTTTTCAATTACACTGTGCCAATTAAAAAACGGAACAGAAATTTTCTTCGAAAAAATACCAGATGTATTACAATAAAAACTATTTATTGTGCACAATTTAAACCAGCCAAATCATATATACAACGAATATTAGACTGCAAGGCCATGTACCTAACTAAAATTCTAGATGCTGAAAGTGTAACAGATTATGAGGATTCGGATATGGATCTGGAATATGTACCAGCCTGTATTTCGGAAGAATTTATTTAGGTAGTTTTGATAATTAAATGAAAATATGTGAAATTAATTTAATACCTCCGAAAATTGTTAAAATTCTTCATGGATTCGCGGCGAATTTAATGATGGGCCAATTTAATAATTTTTAATTGTTTTATTACTCCAGAATACCAGATAAATAATCTTAATAAATGGTAGTGTTGTATCAAAATATTACATCAAGATAGAATCAACATTCTTTTGTGATCATTATAGCAGTAGACTACATAATAAAATTAAATCATTACGAGTGGATTATATGATTTTGTATTATTGAGTGGTGTGATTATTCTGTAAAGCAGAAAATAATATTAATAACACCCATAATTCGAGTAAAATTGAATTTGGATTTTCCACCTTAATTAAAATCTTAAGAGATGAGATAAGCTCGTGTGGTTTTTTTGTGATTTTCTGGTAGTTATAATAGTAACGCAAAACGGTTTCTTTTTTTTACCACAGATATTACTAAGTCCAGTTGTCTGGCAATTAGTGTAAACGTGCCACTCGTGAGGCCTGTCGTTGGTTACCGGACATAGTCACAAGATGTTTTTTCTTGATAATTTTATCATATAAAAAAAACATCCTTCTAAATTATACTATTTGTATACTTAAGAATTTATAGTTCAATAGTTCAATATTATTAATTAAATTCAGTCGGTTCAAAAGTTTTGTATTAGGGTAAATATCTAAATATTTGATAATTTTACCAAAACAATAATCCATTTTTCACAGCAAGCAACCGGATGCAGACTATGAGTATGGTATGTAATTAAATTTTTTTTATTGATCGTAACGTTTTCGCGAAAGAAAATTTTGTAATAATTTTCAACCATGTACAAGTTTTGTTGCAACCTAAATATATTCCGTTAAGCTTCTTTTCATTACGAAATATTAGACTTGTTTAGGTTTGGCATTTTTAATTAACCGCGTTTCAACTTATTGATCCAGAAAACAACTCATTTCCAAATAATTATAATTTCATTAATAATTGAGTAACATTTAAAAGCCATTACTGACAAATTAATTATCCACCATTTTTGCTGAATATTCTGAATTAAAATTTTTCCCGTATAATTGATGATGACACTTTTGTCAACTTAATGAAATACTAAAAAAAATAAAAAAATAAAACTTTTGGTAAATTATAATTTATATGAAATTATTTGCAGAACATAGAATAAAAATAGCACAAATTGAGTTTATTTTTGTAGATACTTTAATTATTAATTTAAACTTTTTCATACACAAACATTCTGATAGACAGGAGTATATAGTATCCTATTATTTTTGTAATTTATACAAACATTTCTGTTTACAATTTTATTTTAAATAGTATTTATGCTATGCTAAGCATAACAATCAAAAACAAAAACAGTTTTTTCCACAACTCAATGTTGTTGTTCATATCATCCTTATCTTTTACAAAAACTATCAAGATAGTGGTATAGTTGCAAGAGAAAAATAAAATTAAAGGAACAAAAAAAAAGTTCATCGAAGGAAGTAATTTAATGTCTTTACTGCTACTATTTTTTTCTGTTGGCGTATGGTTTGAGCATTGCATGAAACGCCACCCCAATTTTTACCATACAAATTCTATTTAATTGTTTTTTTTTTCTTCATGGATTTCTTTGCAGCCACTCCACCTCTCAACACAGAGTATCACAACATTGTATGTAGTATATTTATCGTACAGACGGATATAACTATGTAACTAGTATACTAGTACACAGTACTATGTTTGTTTTAATTATCTTGATTGCATAGTTATTGTGAAAATTTTAATTTTAAAATAAATGTTAAAGTTTAGAAAGGAAATAAAAATACAAAAAAAAAAATTAATTATATATAATAGTAATTAGATAGATTGTTTGCAACATAACTAACAAAAAATAACTAATTTATTTTCTAAAATATTGTTTAAATTGTGTCTGGCTGTGTTTGTTATTTTAGTACCTCTAATCTGAAAATATTTACCTCAATCACGTACATACGGTTTATATGTATTGGATTCTGAATTTTAGCACGATTTTATTCAAATCTCTTCATAATTATTGTAATTATGTAAAGTTGTTTGTAAACTATATATTCGATTCAAGGTGCAATTCTTGATATTCGACTCAAGGTGCAACCGGAAGAGTGGATTTGCTTGGATTTCACGAAGTGCTTGATAATCCGTTTCAATCAGAAATTTATTACTATAAATGTATTTGTAAAATTTGTTGAGATCAAACACAATCGCTAATGCTTCATGATATATTGATAGTCTTTACCTCCAACCAAAATATCTCCTAGATATGAAACAACCCCTTCCAAGCCGACAATATCTTATTTTCACTCCGAAAGGTAGATTTTTGTATACTGTTAAAGTTAACCGAAAGTTACCAGCCGAAAGTGAAAAGTCGATAATGCAGATTCCATTAATCCAGTCTAAAGTTTCCAGCCGAAAGTAAAAAACGGTAATGCAGATTGCGTTATCCATGTCGAAAATAAAAAATGAAGTCGATATCAATCGGTAGGTAGTGCTTTTTAGGTTTACTACTAAGAAATGTAAGGATGCATGATTATCATTGAATACCTTTCTTAATATTCCTATATGGCAAAACCTGGCTGCAGTTCCTTGTGAAAAATTGTGTAAAACTCGAGAAACCCAAAAAAAAAATTTAATTGGAATAAAATTAGCCTCTAGAGTGTTATGTCTGGAGATGTATTTTATTGATGTAACTTGTCAATAGCTATCGCAGGAAAAAATTTCATTTCAAGTTTTCCGTGAGAAATCTCGAAAAATTTGAAAAACGTTCCAGCCGAAAGTAAAAAATAAATGTCAGTTTAACTATGAAATTATCAGGAAACTTGTACTGAATTATTTTCCTGCGATAGCTATTGATTAGTCACATTAATAAAATACATCTCCAGACATAACACTCTAGAGGCTGATTTTATATACATTTTCTAATGACTTTTGGAAAATCGAATTTTTCGAGATTTCTCACGGGAACTGATTTTTTTACCTGCGAGGGCTATTGCCAAATTCAATAAAAACGATTTAACTTCAGATATATACTCTAGAGGTTGATTTTATTCCAATTTTGTGAATTTTTCTGATTTTACAATTCCAATGTTTTAGGTTAAACAATGTTTTTCACGTAAGACTATGTATTTACAAAATTGTTTATTACAAGCCATGTATCCTATTTATTGTCGGCTGATAACCACAAAATTTTTTATTTTCGGCTGGAATGTTATTGTACAATTCACAGGAGTTATTGTACAGTTTACGAGCGCAGGAAGTACAGCCGTGATATTAGTTCAGAAATCAAATAACAAGGTTGAGAGCTATATATAGAGTGGTTTGCTAATAGAGAGCTAGAGTGTTTTGACGCTGTGCTTAGCGTAAAGAAGTTTCGAGGAGTATCGTTTCACTATCAGCTATCACCACTGACCACGCAAGCCTTAAATGGTTTATGAGCCAGAAGTAGCTCACAGGCAGACTGCTGATTCAGCATCACAATGGACTAGAGAAAAGAGAACGTATAGTTCTATTACGTAGTTTAGTAAAAGTCGACCAATCACAAGGGTTTTTACTCCAGCGCCAGACTAGTAATGCACGATTCCGATTTTTCATTGATTCTAAAATGTGATTATTGCACTGACTTACTTCTACATACTTTGCGCTTAATCGGAACATGATCATTAAATAGTTTAAGAAAAATATAATTAAAATAATTAACTTTACTATTATAATATCAGAGCACATATATATACTAAACCAGTCCTGCGATAAGCTATCAGTTAACAATGCAGCCTCCTTTACCTTGCTAAAATGTCTAACATATTCATATTTACTTCTAGAGCGAGGATATCGGTATTTGAAGCTTACACAAATCAAATCATGATCCGAAATCCTAGGGTTTGTCCAAGATTAACTATATTGACAGAATCTACGCTGGAAACCATCATTAAATCTAACGTAGACCCTAACCTTGTATTAGAAAACGGTAAAATATCAACGACAAGTGACGTCATAGAATCCGCAATGTGCTTGGTCGCACCTACCAGGTCTGCCATGTTCAAATTAAAATCACCCATAATGATAATACGATAATATTCATCCACTGAAGAGGATATAAATTCAATCATTTCATCCGCCTGCATTATAGAACAAACACGAGGATTATACATAATACCAACTAGTAATTTTCCCGTGCATAACATCACTTCCACAAAAAGTGCTTCAAATCGCTCCTGACTCCATTTAGTAACCAGTTTAAAGTTCAGATTATCCCGTGCAAATATACAAATTCCACCCCCAATATTAGTCCTGACATCAGCACAATCATTCCTTATAAGTGGAAAACCAGGTACCTGGAATACACAACTAAGCATACCATCACGAAGCCAGGTTTCTGAATCTCCAACAATATCTAAAATAGTAGATACCATTAAATGAGATAATTCGTCAATATGAGCAGGAATACTACGTGCATTCAAATGACATATATGTATTCATATGTTCAACGGACTTTTTCATATTCTTATTCAAAAAATTAACAATCGATTCGTCATCAGTATTCTCACAGATATTACAGATATTTATCACAGAATTTTCTCACAGATATTTATCACAGAACTTATGTCTGGTTTCACAAAAATACAGGCCTTCTCCCACACAAAAATTACTACAAAAATTCCCGAATTATAATTATTAAAATTCCCGTGTTTCACTACTCTAGCACTCACTAACATCAACATTTCATCAGATTGAAGTTCATTCAAAGGACGAATAGAGAAAACAGCCTTCACTATAGATCATGATCATTTCGAATTTGTTCGATTACCATTTGGGCTAAAGAACGCTCCGTCCACTTTTGAAAGGTGATTATGGACAATTACCTCAAAACTTTCAGGAAAAAATCCGTCTATGTTAGATGTACGACATTATCATCTTCAGTAACTCATTACAAGAACATAACGAATTTAGTTCAAGTATTCAATAATTTAAACCAAGCCAACCTCAAAGTGCAATTGGACAAGTCCGAGTTCCTGTATCGAGAAGTAGCTTTTCTACTCTATTTGGCTACTTCGGATTGGTTATTACCGGAAATTTGTCAGCAACTTTGCCAACATAACAAAGCCGTTGACTCAATGCCTTAGAAAAAGTAGAAAGATTATACCCTAAAGAATATAAGATATGTAAGCAGTTACTCTGGAATGATCCGATCATCTAATACCCGGACTTTACTAAGGATTTTATTCCAACCGCCGTGCCGATGCACGCAATGTTGCCCTTGGAGCAGTGTTATCACAAGGAAATATAGGATTAGATAGTCAGTGAAATATTTCAGGCCACTTTTTTTTGGAATGGAATTCATAATCGTAACGGATCACAAACGTTTAACCTGGTTGTTTAGTCTTAAAGAACCAAACCCCAAACCCGTCAGATGGAGATTGAAGTTAGAAGAATTCGATTATAAGATCCAATTTAGGAAGGTTAGAAAAAATGCGGAAGTTGATTATCTCGCATCACACCTTAAGTAATGGAGATCAATCATACTGATAATGATCAACTATCGACAGCTTCCTCATCTTCAAGTTTACAAGAAATTCAATCTTCCTATACAGTAGAAAATCGTTTTGTTGCTCCGCGGAATTTTGCGGTGGTCGATTTGTATATAGACAATTCCTTGAAGTGGCCGAATCAAGTGAAAATTCGCGTTCTCCTGATGATTTGTTGTCAAATATTATTTTGTAAAAACCAAACGACGCGGTGCCGTGGGATATATAACTCGTCAATTATACGAATGCTGAAATGCAACATATGTAAAATAATGCTCCACCACATATTTTTTCAAATCAAAAAAAAAAAAAAATGTATCTTCAGTTATCTCCACCAATAATAATTTAAAATTTCGGCGTTCTACTATAAATCGTATACCAATTATACCTCAATTCAATTTAATTTGTTTCCAAGATACCATGAAACATAAATCTACATCAAAAAATATCGTCATAATTTTGTTTTGATTCAACCCGATTTATCACCCGAATATAAAGAAACGACAAATTATAAGATAAGCAAATCTTATCGACTGTGCGAAACAGAAATATCCATTTAATATACTTTATTTAGATATACCATTTGTGAGTAAGATGTTTGCATTAAGATTTCCGGCCTTGAAAACAATTAAACGTGATTGTCATTGGCAAGTGGAAAAATTATGATGGAAATCTTATCAGATAAGAATAATAAATTTATGTAAATAAACGTTACTTTATGACAAAATTCTTGAATGTAAACAGATTTGTTTTCTTAACCTTATAGGAAATTGTAAATTTTTTTGTTTATAACTTTATATTCGAATCACAGTTATCATTTGAATTTTTAGCAATTACAAGAATGAAGAGAAGAATGAAAAGAAGTCGATTCAGTATTCTAAACCGACATTATTTTCCAACTTTTTGGAAAATTATTTAAAAAAAATTGTTCGAATTTATATGAAAGCCAAAGTTTATGTTTCGTCTATATTGGGTTTAGGATAGAGTTGAGGGTTGAGTTGAATTTGAGTCAGCGATTCAGCTCAGAATTTATTTGTGGTTGTGCTAAGGGTCGAGTTGAAAGTAGGGCTGGTATTACCCGGGTACCCGGGTATTTCAGAAAAAAATATTAATTACCCGAATAATAGGTTCGGGTATTAGATAAAATTATTAAACATTTTCTGCCTTTTTATTGTTTATAAATCATCCATATAATACAGTTTCTACATATTGTTGGTGAAATACCCGGGTACCCGGGTATCCGGTACCCGGGTAATACGAGCCCTAGTTGAAAGTTAGGTTAAGGTATTTTAATTTGAGTTAATCTAAGAATATAGTTTTTCGAAGGCTTTGATTTGGGGGTTGAGTTTGATGTAAAGTTCTGAGCTAAGTTCAGGGTTCAGTTAGGGGTCGAGTTAGAGGTTGAGTTAGGACGTATTCAATTTTCGGACCGCTTTGATTTGGGAATTGAGCTTAGCGTTTAGTTTGGAGTTGAGTTGAGGGTTTTGCTGGGGTTGAGTCGGGGCTGAGTGACATATTCAGTTAGGGATTTGATTTATTTGGGGTATTGTGGTTTGAGTTGGAATTAAGCTTGAATTGCATTCATGTAAGCATGTATTATTCTGCACTCCGTTGATTTGAGGATTGAGCAGGACGTTGAGTTTCGAGTTGGGTTGGGGTCGGTTAGAATGAGTTGAGTACATTCATGCATGCATTTTTCAAATCTAGCTGATTTCGGGATTGAGTAGGCCGGTGAGTAGAGGGTTAAGCGTTTGTTAGAGCTGGGGTTGAGCTGAAGTTGGGTATTTGTTTAACTAACTTCAAAGATTGATTGAGCAGCACAGTTGAGGAATTATGTGGATATTGATTCGTGGATTGATGTACGCGTTGAGTTAAGGGTTCATTTGAAAACTGATTTTCGGTTGAATTGGTGGTAGAATTGAGTGTTGAATTGGAGATTGAGTTGGAGATTCAGTTAGAAATTTAGTAAACGATTAAGGGGTTCTAAAGTCTTATATGTTGGTCGTACTATTCCTTCCTCGATGGAGTATACATTTTATTTCTGAATGTGATCATCACAGGTAGACGAAGGACTTATTTTAGAATCTCAAAATACCTTTCTTGAACCCTATGAGTAATGTGAATCTGCTTGTGGTTCTTATGATTATTTTAATTCTGAGGCATGCCAGTCTTTTGAATTAGGTCAACTTTCTTATTACGTTTTCTTGCTGAGTAATTCCTACTAGCCGGAGCTAGTTTATTACTAATCTAACTGTTTATCAACGTAGATCAAGTACAGTTTGTCTCCTGGTTTGGGTTCAACAGGTCTTACCTATTGACTAGCTGTCCATAGCACTTTTGTTGCCGTATTAACTGTAGGATAAAGTGAATTCGAAAATTGTATTAGTAAGTGTATATTTTATAGTAATGTGGTTTAATCTCCTTAAAATAATAGAGGTCTCTGGTGGCCAACACTAAGAGAAAGCAATTACCATCGCTAATTTTCAAATTTCAGACCAATTACTATAAAATACGCTGGGTAAAACATTGTCAGAAGAGACTGCAAATTGTGTACACCTAGCTATAGGGTTTGTAAGGAGCTGCTTTTCTACCACGATGTAGCCATTACTCGATTTTATTGCTACCCTTGACTAATTTCCTTGTTGTTTAGAATTTGTTGGTCACTTTCAATTGGCCTGCCAATGAGTACTGCTTTGTGCAACTATAGATCCAAGTCTCTCTCTTTTTTGTGCCCTGATGCAACAAGTTTCTATAGTTGAAGGTTGAGCTGGAATCTATTTGCGGATTGAATTGGGGTTGAGTTGGAGTTGAGTTGGGTTGAATTACTGTTTATTGAGTAGTTGATCAATTTTTTGTAAATGGTGAGGGAATAGTTTCGTCTCATTTGCGGGATGAGTTGGAGTAGAGTGACAGTTGAATTTGGTTTAAGTTAGAATTTAGTTAATAGTTCAGCTGGGGATGTATTTGTATGATGGATTGACGGTTGAGTTAAACTTAGCTTGATTTGAGTACTTGTATGCATGCAGTTCTTAAAATCATTCGGAATTTTGTAGTAAAGTTACCCGTGAATCTAGGTTTAATTTAAGGGCTAAGCTACAGGGCTAATTAAAGTTGGGTTGGCGTAAGCCTGAAGTTAGACTGAACCTGAGTTGGAGTTTCATTGGAGTTGAGTTGGGGTTGAGTTGAGCAGAAGCCAGCGATTAATTTGGTGATTTATTTGGGATTGTGTTGAGTTTAAAGTTAGCTTGAGTTATTGTGATGTGCGAGTTGAATTCATGTGCGAATGTATCATAGTTTTTAAAATCGCGCTGATCTGAGGGTTGACTTGGATGTTGAGTTTGAGGCTAACTTGAGGGTGGTATTAAGGGTTGACTTGGAGGTCTGATTTAATTGAGTGTATAGTTTAGTTGGGATTGAGTTGATGTTTAGTGAGGGATTTATTTAGGCACAGTTGTTTTGGAAATTAGCTTGAGTTGAGTTTATGAGGTTGGTTTGAGGATTGAGTTGGGGTTGGGTTAACTTGGAGTTAATTCAGCCTTTTAGTTTGGGTTTTTGGGAGGTTTAGTTGTGGTTTTTGTTGTTTCGGACCGTGTTGATTACTTAGAAGATTGAGCTGGTCATTTAGTTGAGTATTAGGTTGATGCCGAGTAGCGTGTTTAGTTTGGGTTAAGCGATGGGTTTTAGTCGGTGATTTATTTAGAGGGTATGTCATTGTGGTGGAAGTTGGACTAAGTGGATAGTTAGTGGCTCGATCGTCGATTGAATTAGGTGTTTTGTTTTAGGTAACATTAAAGGTAGATTTGAAATTTCACTTTGGGTTCAATTACTGATAGCGTTGAGAGATGGGCTGGCAGTTGATTTTGTGATTGCGTTTGAGATTTAATTGGAGTTTGAGTTAGTCGTCTTTGTATAATAAATGGGAGAAATATCCATCGGGAGTTTGCATTTTGTGTTGCAGCATGCGCTTCATGTATAATTTTAGACAAAATGCTGGCAACTTTAGCCAAAATCAAAATTTAATTAAATCTCACCTTGAATTACGTTGGAAAAGTCATCAACTCAAGTTGTTGTCAATATTCAGTCTGTTTTATCCTGTCATCGCCAAACTGATTAACGATGGATACATTGTCGCTAAACGAGATCATACTGCGATTAGGTTATTTTATAAATTTTCTATTCCTCTTTTACCCACTGGCGCTGAAGGAAAAATCCTTGAAAAAACTTAATCTAAGGTGGAACAGCATATGCTGATGGATGAATGATATGTTAACCAGTGCAAGTGCATATACGAACTCTGGATACCAGGCACCCTCCAGGATTTAGCCTTCCTGTAGTAAATCTGAGTGACCAGGCAACGTTCCATTTCCAGCAACTCGTAACAGTTTACTCTGCCTTGGTTATCGAATATGTCATGTACATATATAAATATTAGAAGTTTCGAGGTATTCGGTTATATAAACAGATCCAGGTTGGATTGAGAACCAAACTGGCATTTTAATGTTGTGGTGGCTTACGGCAATCAAGACCCGTCTTTAATATGAAATTTCAAACAACTTTTTAAAAATGTTCTTCAGAAATTAATTTAAATGTTGACAGTCAAATCCAGGTCGTCACTAGACAGGTGCTATAAATATTGATCTTTTAGTTTACTTACAAGTAGATTCATTGTAAATTCGAAAAACCAAAGACACTTAAGATTAAAATATTTCATCTGTAACTAGACTCGATGATTCTGGAGTCTGCATTTCATCTGTAACTAGACTCGATGATTCTGGAGTCTGCATTTCAAGGTAATAAAATCAAGGTAAATAATAAACAATCAGCCAATATTTTATTTTTAAAATTTACTTAAAAATATCCAAATTATAACCTAACTATCTTTCCCCCGGTACGTTGGTAAGAATGGAATGTGTCTGGTCCACTTCCAGTGTCGTAACCGCTCCATACCATATGGGAAGTCATATGTTGACTTTTCGTAAGTATCTGTTGGCTTTGTACTGAACGATATCTGTTTACTCCAAGCAACTATACCTCGTTCCTCGTCCGTCCCTGGAATAATGTGATCCAGTACACAACCAATTGTACCACCCACTAAAATCGTAGTCGATAATAATACGGTAAGCGTTGAGTCGACTATATCATTGCCCGTTCTAATCGCATCCGAATGATTTTGAAGCCACTTGCATAAAACCATCGGGAAGAATAATGAAACTCCGACAATGTAAAGATTTCTTGGTGATCTAAGATCTACATACTGTAGTGCGGATAATCCAAATGCCGTTATCATTCCGAACATCACACAAAATATTCCACCTACTATAGGATCAGGAATCATCATAAAAGCAGCACCAAATTTTCCCAGTACACCCTGGATCATCATAATAGCGGCTGCCCATTGAATTACGTTGCGGCTTCCAATTTTGGTTACACCGATTGTACCAACATTTTCACCAAATGTATTTGTACCGTTGCCCGAGCCAAACAGTCCTGCTAGAACAGTACCCAATCCTTCGGTGCCAAGACCACGGTTAATAGCGTGCAGAGGAGGCGGCGGTGCATCACACATTTTGGCCACAGTAGGATAATAACTTATAGATTCAACTGTACACGCCAATACGCCAGCCAGCATGCCCAGAACTCCGGCCACTGTAACAGTAGGCCAACCAAATTGCCCTGGGTATGGTACAAAAAACCATGGTGCATCATTGAGTACACGAATTCGAGCATCGGTACGAGCTGGATGTCCCTCTTGTAGAGTATCGGTTGCGGTTAAAATTCCACATATTGCCCACATAATCGCAATTGTAAGTAAAACCGGAAATAATTTAAAAACTGGATAATTTTTCCATGTAATTCCATATCCTTTACGATAAACAGGTATTGGTAGATTAAAATTAACAAATACTTGTGAAAATAACGTTAACATGCCAGTTGTTCCGATTGCGATGCCCCAGTGTTTCGAAGCCGTTTCAGCTGCATGCTCAAATAGCGTGAGACCAACAAGTGCCACTGTTGGCATAATTGTTAATGGCGTGATAAGTTTTATAAATTTACCTATAAGACCTGAATATCCAATAAACACCTGAAATAATGCTGAGATGGCGATTGCCCCAGATAGTTCTCGCATACGAATTTGCCATAACTCGGTTTTCGCGTCGTTTGTCATTTTAGCAATTATATCATTGGCTGGACATTTCCATTGTGGTAAATTTAATATCGCCAATGTTGGCACCAGAAATGATATTGTACCACCTTGTACGATTGGCAGACGACATCCCCATGTAACTTGAAAATATGTAACAATACCGGTAACAAATATCATTGTTGAAATGATTACACCACGATCAGGATTTTCATCTTCCATGCAAAGCGCTGGTGTTAGTATGAATGGTATCGAAACAATGGCGCCAATCATTGTTAGATAATTCTGTATAGCTAATAAAATGCTTAGATACCATGGCGGTATATCATCGATACCATAAATTGGTTTTGATGCAAGCTCCTGATCGGCTTCGATCTAAAAAAAAAAACGAAACCAGTTTAGTTAAGAAACACTTTAGATCACAAAATATTACACACAGACACATACATGAAAACAATTTTTTTCTCTTACACCATTGTTCTGTTCATTTAATTCCATTTGTAGTTTTAACAGTTTATCATTCCAACTTGGCACCACAATCGTTCGCAATCAACTAATAAATTTTAAGTTTCAATTAATTTGCGATGACGCTCGATATCTCGTTTTATTTTTTTATTACACAAGTCGTCAATATTGAAGTATCTCGTTTCTTGTTTTATTGTTATAAGTAGAGTACGAGTACAATTAGTAAAATTGCGATAAAAAAAAACTTTCCATTGACAACGAATTAACGTAAACATCATAGTGAAACGGGTAAAATATATATAGAGACCGCAGCACATAATTGCTTTGTTAACCAATAAGTAAGCCAAACAAGTTAATTAGCAAAATTATGTGAATTTTATTTTTTAACTTGACTTACGGAATGTTTACAACAATTTTGTGGATTTATGTGCCTTTGTTATATAGGAGAGCAATTCAATATAGTCGTAGCATCGACACTTAGAGAATTTTCTATCTTCTTCAACATTAATGCATTTCTCACATCTTTGAAAGATATTTTATTTAAACCGTCGAAAAAAAAGTTTTGTTTTGGACTTTCGGTAGCCTTCAGTACCTGACATAACTTCATCGTTATTTGAAAAACAACAATTTGTTTTCTAAATTTGAAAACAGGAAAAATCACTATAGGGTAAAATCTAGACAATAGACTGGGTGTTGTATTCTAATTATTTTCAAAATAAATTTGGATTGACTTACGATTACCAATATATGTGCTCTACACACAATAAAGCAATTAGCTGATCGATTGGTAATCACTAATCAATATCTAGATCTCATCCTTATAATTTTTACTGTTGAAGCAAATTAAGAAAATAAGAAGAACATTAAAAATCTGACGATAAAATCAGATAAATTGGTGCAGTGATCGAACGATGTTGTTCAATATGTATAAAATTAAATATCTTTAAAATTAAATAAAACATAAATTATAGTTTACTTAGTTGGTGTATAGTTTTCGTGCAGCAGGCCATTCGTTGCCAATTTCTCACTATACCATATTTTTAATACACCACATTGTACGAGTTGCATATGTGAAAAGGCAATTACTTGTCGAAGCGTTACTTAACGAGACGTATAATGAAAATCAATAAATGGAAAATGCTGGACACTCAACGTTATTATGGTTCGATGTCAAGGTCATTACGGTATCAGAGTTTTTACTTTACCATTTTATATGCATTCAGTGCAATCTTGGAATCAACAAAGAGGATCAACTGAGTGTCGTAAATCAATTTCCAACGAGAACAACAGCTTAGTTATTTATTTTATTTTTTTTGTAATTTACAATTTCTAATCTATTATACATTAAGTTTACAATTTTATTTATGAGTAAAATAATGTCCTCTTGTGAAATTGATAGTGTAATCGGTTATCTTTAATGATTTTATTGAATATTATAGCTTAAATAGTACCCGAATTAATTTTGATTTATCTAGTTTAATATATGACAGAAATACTGGCATTGAAGAAAAGGCCATTAGTGATCTAGTCTCTTAAAATTCAATATGACTGAATTTCACCTATCTATTGCTATTAAATTAGTCCCAGAATATGATGGTAGCGTGGAAAATTTATATAAATTCTTTCGTTGTTGTGAAATTGTTAATTCTAATCTAAAGGGTGATCATAAACGACAATTTATGCTTTTTATTCCCGCTAAGCTCAACGACCAAAGCTTACGATCTTGTCCGTTATAAAATATTTGTCTCGTGGGCTGATTAAAAAGAAGCTCTTAAATATAAATTTGGTGAAATTCGGGCTTTCGAAAAAATTCTAAGGGAAATTATTTCAATGTATCACTGCAAGAGTCGATAGCCTATTATCTCAATGAGTCTTGTTTGTTGATCCATCGTACCAATTAAAAGAGTGTTCAATGTATCCACTTAATGAAAAAATGTATGATCCATTTGCAAAATCTATTAAATCTAAATATAATTACCGAAATCCGTTCTTGTTTCAAATAATAATTTATATAAAGTTTATGTCATTTTATGTCTAAATATTGGTAATTCAAATCTTCAAAAATTCTTGTTGGATACTGGGGCAGATATTAGTGTCATTAAAGAATCATCATTGCAGTATAATGTGGCGGTAACCAATAATATTGTGAATATTATGAATAACCAATCAAGAATTAAAAACTCTAGGACGTTGCGATGCTCAAATTACATTTATCCATACTCTAAATATTAACCACTCATTTCACATTGTTAATGCAAATTTCCCTATTTTGTGCGACAGAATTTTAGGAAATGATTTTCTTGACAAATACAATTGTATAATTGGTTTTTCGTTTTCTGAATTGAGAATTCCGGGTCCAGTTAATGATTATGAGATTATATTAGATTTTGTATTGAATGCGGAACAATTAAAATTCGTTCGTTCATCGATTGTTCCGTTATGTAGAAATTTTAATGAGATATTTTACCTGTTACTAATCCGGGCGGCTGTTCATACAATTCCAGTAAAATCAAATGTAAATCTGCATTACCCAAAACCATATCGTATTCCTGAAACAATAAAGACAGAAATTCACAAGGAAGTTCAAAAAATGCTACAGAATGATATCATTGAAGAAAGTGATAGTCCGTGGAACTTCCCATTATTGGCTGTATACCAAAAAAATCTCAGGACGGAACGGAAAGATGGCGAGTTGTGGTAGACTTCAGACGTCTAAATGCCACTTGATCGCATGTTTCCTTTACCTAATATTAGTGACATTTTGGATCAGCTTGAACGTGGTGTTTATTTTGGTACTGTCGATTTAAGAAATGGTTTCCACCAAGTGATTCTTGATGAAAATGACAAAGATAAAATAGCGGTTAGCACATTATATGATTACTATCATTTTAAACGAATGACATTTTAATGGATTAAACGGATTGAAGTGTTTCGTGTATATGGACGATATTGTTATTTATGGCAAATCACTCTTGGATCACAATCAGAAATAATAAGAAGTGTTCAATTGTCTCCCAAAAAACTCACTAAAATTAAATCCCCAAAAATGACAATTCTTAAAAAGGAAATTGTAAACTTGGGACATATTGTTAACCAGAACGGAGTTTCTCCTGATCCTACGAAATTACAAGCTATCGATGAATATCCTACACCCAAAAACGTCACGGAAATTAAAACTTTTGTTGGCCTCGTGGGATATTATAGAACATTTATAAAAAATTTTGCAGCAATAGCCAAACCTCTTACTAATTTATTAAAAAAGGATATAATATTTAATTGGTGGTTTGGAGTCTATTAGAGGGGGACCAAAGTTGGTAGATTAATGTACCAGCTCCGTGACCTTCCAGTATAGGCGCGAGTGTACGTACTGCCTCCTTGCGGCACCACTGGTATCTGAAACGATTAGGCAGGATGTGGCCTTTTGGGACAGGCTAAAGTACGGCGCTAAAGGAGAAAACCTTAACAAACACCCCTAATCTAAAGTGGAACAGTATATACCGAAGGATGAATGGCTGATAGGTTAATCAGTTCATATATGCGGACTCTGGATACCAACACCCTCCAGTTTTATTTAGCCTTTCTGTAGTAAAGCTGGGTGACCTACAGGCTAAGTTTTATTCCCAGAACTCGCAAGAGTAAAATCAAAATGGTAGACGAGGCACAGGTAGGAATATATGGGGTGGGACTTTCGTTTCATCAAATACTTTGTGTGTATTTATGGAACACCTAAACTCATTTTAACTGGTCAAGGATCAAATTTTCTCAGTAAATTTTTCGCTGAATGCTGTAAATTGCTAAAAATCAAAAAAATTAATTCAATTGCTTTCCATCTATAAACTAATGGAGGTCTTTAAAGGACTCACTGTACTTGCTGCGTATATAAGACATTTTGTCAATACTGATTCATTAGATTGGGATAGGTGGCTACCGTATTGCATGTTTTGTTTTAATCCTTCTTCCCCACACATTTACGAAATGTATGCCTTACGAATTAATATTCGTACGAAAACCTAACATTTCATCATTTTTTTTTTGAATGAACCTAATCTTGTTTCCTATTATGATTATCTTCTTTCAGATTTAACACATAAAATGCAGACATCATACAAAATAGCACGAGAAAACAATATACGCAAGCAAAAGAAAAATCAAAAATTTATTACGATCGAAATGCTGCTGATGTGCAATTCCACCCAGGCGATAAGGTGTGGTTAAAAATAGAAAAACGAAACGGAAAATTCGGTGCAGCTTGGTTAGGACCATTTGAAGTCATCGAAACGTTATCACCTGAAGCAATTAAATTGGGGAAAAATACGGATTGTCAACAGTAACATTTATAGTATAAAATTGGATGATAACTCTTAATTTATTGTAACTATCTTTAACATAACTAGATTTAATTGAAAAACATTGTATTATTATTATTATTTAATGAGTATAGTTGAATTCTTACATTTTGTTAAAACAAAGTACACTAATAAGTTCCAGTATCTGTAGGCGACACCGAGTCACAGCGGTTTAACTGTTTAAAAGGGATGCGTTCCCTTTGTTGGAGGAAATACCAACATTAAACCATTTCCATAAGTATGATGTATTTAGTTTTAAATATTAACAATGAAGACTCTTATATGTATATACGACGAGCGAAATTATCAAGAATTTTGCAAGTTTCGATCTGAATGAGAATTACGAAAAATTTAATTTATTTTTTCAATCAATCTCATCAGGCTATAGCGACTGAATTGCAAATTACACTAGTGGTTACTTTCTATATATAGAAAGCAACCATGCAGTTAAATATTAGCGAATTATACGCAACACATATTTAAACTCTTAATAATTTCAATTTTCTGAAATTAAAGGTTCGTCCGGTACAGAGCCAGATAATTATTTGGCTTCGTAAATTCAACAAAAACCGAAAGAGTGATATTCGACTATGGCCCTAGAATATGTATTGCAGAGGCCTTGTATGTAACATATCACATTGTAAATCATAGGGATCGGCGATTTAAATAACAAGAAATATATTTACGGCATGTTCCACTAAATTTCGGCTACGAAATTAACTCAACAAAACTCAAAATACATATTGAAATTCCAGTATGATTTCGTGAACCTCAAATACATTGGCCTTTCATGTTACCAGTGCGACCACTCTATCAATTCAGAGTGATTCCATTTGGACTGTGTAATTCAGCCCAACCAATGTGTCCACTTGCTAATCGTGTATTATTTAATAGAATATTTAATCTATTTAACTAAATCGGATTTATTAAACCACACACTAGCACCCTTATTAGTATAAGTGATGTGACCGCAACTTGTTACGAGATTGTTAAGATTGTGTTGTTTAACAGGAAAACATTTTTTTTATTAATAAATATACACAAAATCGAAATCACTGAATTGTAGCATGTGTATGTAACTATCATAGCGTCATATTCAACGAAAACATATAACATTTAATAGGCATATAGATTACATCATACGATGGACTAAAGAAGTCCATAGTCTACATTGTTGACGATGTATTTCGCCAAGGTACGAATTTTCCGTAAGATACAAAGCAGTGTCTGTTGCAACTGCCTGGAGTCCTTATTATTCAATCCTTCTATCAATGGAATCGAAAGTATTATAAAAAATCCCTTTCTTAAAGAAAATCAATTGGGTTTCTACAAGATATTATTTATCATGGAAATGTGGCTCGCCTACCTCCATATAAGACTAGATGCCAAGACTAAAAAATGTGCACTCTAGAAATTAGACGAGTTCTTCTGGTTGCTACGTGCATCTCGGCTATATTGATTTACCGTACATCACTGAAAACCCCTCAATTCATGTTCCGGGTATAGTATCCATTTTCGTTTCTTTTCTAATCTTTAAATCCATTCCACAAATTACGGAGAGCAATCCTATCATTAGATTAGAGAGCTACTAGAAAAACTTGAAGATTTGCTGTTTTAAATTTTTAATTCAAAATATGGCTTTAATTTAGCCAACAATTTATGAAAAAGTATCTAAAAATAACACTTTTACAGAGAAGCTTGTGCTTTTTTGATAGAATTTTAAAATTCTGACTTCGAATTCATGATCAGCGACCCGGAAAACTCCCTAAATAATGTTTTCATCGATTTTAATAAACGTTGAAAAAATTGGCCCTTTATAGCGGCCAAACCAATTGACAATGTTTTCATTGATGTTTATGAACGTCGAAAATGTAGGTTTTTCCAAACCATCGTGGATCCGCTTTCTTGAATTTTAAAATTCTCACCTCAAATTCGTGATCAGCGACCCCGACAACCTTCTAGGACATGTTTCTTTCGATCTTCAAGAACGCCGAAAAATTTGCCACTTTTGGCGACCATTTCGATCCACCATATTGGAATTTTAAAACACTAATAATTTTTTTTAACCAATTACTCAAAAACACTTTTGAGTAAATTAACAAAGTTAAAATTACGTTTTTATAACAATTTATTTAAATTATTAAGAAATTTCTTTAACAGATATGGTCCGCCATTTTGAAAATCCAAGGACGCTATAAAAACTTGTATTAAAAAGTAGACATGCCAAGGAAAATGTTAAACCAAAAAAAGTTTAGTTATCTAAAAATTTGAAATGCGCAGTTGGTGGCCGATTTGACAGCGAAGGCTCCATATTATCTATTATTTCTAAATTTAATTTTTTTACAAAATCTTTCGAATAAAAGGTATTCCTTGGGAAAATGGTACTATTCAAGAGTGAATCTACTCAAGATAATATAAGGACCATAAGAAAATGAATCCAAATCTTTGGCAAGTGACGGAAATGATATTTAACAATTTTGTGTCCAACAATTATTAACGGACGAGGAATTTAAACAGCAACTCCTTGCACTATCGAAACTTTAATTCAAATATCGTAGGTGTTAACGGCCATTAAAACATTTTCAGTCGAAATCTCATGGTACGTAAAGCTTTAAGCCTAATTTATTCCCATGAATAGGGGATCTGTTAGGGCTCGTTGAATGAGGTGTTCGACAGTTATTACATAATTGTATTGGAACATAGGCTTATAGCTCTGACAAGTAGTCCATTTATCGGTTTCTACGAGTATTATCGGAAACTGAAATAAAGTCTCTAGCAAGGAGTGCTAGGGCCCATTTATCAGTTTTAGTTAAACTCTCAATTGGTATTTTAGCTTTCGAGAATAATTTATCACCCTGGATAGGGAGTAGTTTTTTTGCTCGTCGAGAAAATGGTCAGTTACAATGTGAGTTTAAATCGCTGGCCATGGGTTTTCGGTTTACAATTTATATCTGAATCGTTAATCATAAATATAAATAATCGGTTCAAAACAAATTTTGGGGATAGACGGTACCTCTGGCAAAAAAAAAATATTATTTTCCTATTTTCTTTTTAGAGTTTATGAAGATAATTATTTTGGTTTAAATTTATAATGATAAATATTTTTAGAATAAAATCAGATCACAGACAAAAATTCCAAATACAGCAGTAGGCCCAACATTTTGTTGTGAAACTGTTGAACAGGCCTTAGAAATCCTTACTAGAGATTTGAATCCAGTTTCCGATAGTATACGTAGTAGCTAACCTACTTCTTCGTCTATCGAGTCTAAAAACTATCCAGCGGAATAAATTATTCTGGGAATTTTAGGTACCAATTGAGATTTTGGCTGAAACTGGTAAATGGGCCTTAGCACTCCTTGCCAGAAATTTGAATAGAATAATTTCAATAGTACAAAACGTACATAATACTGTTGATCTACTTATAGTCAAGCGAGCTCAAAAATAATCACCTTATATGGTATAATATATCAGTTTGGAAATTTTTTATGTCAGTTTTTGGCTGACAGTTTTAATGAACATTTGCACTGCTTGCTAGAGATTTAAACTGAGGTTCCAATAGAACATGCGGTAAATAAATAAATCCCTTATCGATAAATCAAAAAACTATACCTCGTAACTTTTTAGGGCAATGAATTGCCGTTAGTACTCGATGTAGGTAGATGACTCAATTTGTTAACAAACAAGCCCAAAAAATTACCAAATTATGTATATCTGAAGTTGAATCGATTTTATTGGATTTGTCAATAGCTATCGCAGGAAAAAAAATCAGTTCAAGTTTCCCGTGGGAAATTCGGCAAATTTGATTTTTCAAAAATCATTAGAAAATTTGTATAAAATCAGCCTCTAAAGTGTTATGGCTGGATATGTACATATTTTATTAATGGCCTTGTCAATAGCTATCGCTGTAAAAAACATCTCCAGACATACCACTCTAGAGGATGCTTTTATACATTCATTTCTTACTTTAGGCCGGAAACTTTTTCAAATTTTTCCCGAACTTCCCACGGGAAACTTGAACTGAATTTTCTTCCTGCGATAGCTGAATTGACAAGTCACATCAATGTAATCCATCTCCAGACATATTAAGGCTGATTTTATTCCAATTAAAATATTTTTTTTTGTGTTTCGCGGGTTTTCCACAATTTTTCACTATAGGAACTGCAACCAGGTTTTGCCATATAAAAATATTAACAAAATAATGTCTTCATGCTATTCATGCATCCTTAATAATTTTTAGGCTAAACACTACCGATTGACAACGATTTTATTTTTTATTTTCGTCTGGAAAAACACAATCTGCATTACCGATTGTTTAACTTTCTTTTGGGACACCACAATCTGCATTGTTGTGTTTTACTTTCGACTGGAGTAATAAAATCTGTGTTATCGACTTTTCTTTGTCGGCTAAACAGCTAATTTTATAAAAGAATTATACAGATTAAGTGATCAGTAGCGAAAATTTGGCTTAGAATTGGTTGGGGCCCTACACAAAACATTTATTTTTGGTTCTCTAGAAAAAATATTTTACAGAATACTTGAACTTAAAATTAAAATTTAATCATATCACCGTATTCAAATGCTAATATAAAGTTCACACCAAATTGACAGTTTTTTTTTGTCTATTTCCGCAAAAACATTATTATTCACTGTATAAAATAAAAGCTCACTTTCTCGATTAAAAAAAAAAAACAATTCTTTCGATATTCCAATATTATACACCAACAAACCATTATTTTTATTCAGCGCAAAATAAATTTTCCAAGCTGTAAAATAAAAATGATATTCATGGCACATCAAAAATAAAATCCTTGTTTAATGTCGATGAAAGGATTTGTAAGCTTTTTTCATATATTAGGATTATATTGATAGATAATTTTGTTTTTCTGCTGCTCTTGTCTCCAGCAATTTTTTTTTTGTTGTTTACCAACTACTCGTATATGAGGAATTTGCAATAGTGAAGCGCGCACACGATGATGAATTTTCATCAAAAATAGAAAAACTCCGAAAAAAAAAATGGATTTTTTTAGTGTTAGTTCCTGTTGGTTTGGATTAGATTTCTGTGTATTTGGATTTAGTTGGTTGATCTGAAAACAAATTGAATGTATTAAGGATTTTCATTTTCATGAGGAAGGAACAACCAGCAAAAAAATGTATTTCGTATTTCCCTAACCAATTTTTTTTTATTTTTTGGTTTAAGAAGAGACGTTACGAATAATAAATTTAAATAAAATGATTTAGATTTTGAATTTTTTTTTTTTTTTGGAATGCATGTACATATATAACCGAGTACATGAAAGCCATTTATATATAACAGAATATAAACTAAAAGATTTACTAAATTCGTTTTTTTTGGTTGTGTTTTCGATTTATTGAAATCAGTTTTGTATTTTTGTTTAATAATCTATATGCATACCGTTAAAAAGTTTGTGAAATCTATTTATCTATCCATATTTATAGTTTGAAGTGCGCAAACATAAAAATAAATGACAGCGTCCAACCAAACTTTTTTTTTATATATTCGATGAACTTATCTAAAATTATGTCAAGAACATAATTATTATATAAATAAAATGGAAAGCATAAACATAAAGTAGGAAAAGCTTTTTTTTTATAGTAAAGTTTTGTGTGCGGTGTGTTGTGTTTTGGAGCACATAATGAACCGATTCAGTACATTTCGTATTTATGTACATACTCGTACGTATGCCAAACATAAAAATAAACTTTTTTAATGCTTTTTTGAGACACTAGTGTATAAAGCTTCTTTTTTTGTTTGTTTGTTAACTTGGTTCTGATATTTGTATTTTGTGTTAAGTTTAATTTACATTTTAGTGTTTTATTATTCATGAGAAGTTTCTTATTATTATTACTATTGTTTATTATTAGTATATTAAATATACAACGTTATTATTGTTATTATTCTGATGATATTTTATTTAAATTTGTTTATGTTTTGTTGGTGTAATCAAATAATAGCATAGATTTATATAGAACAAGATAATAATCCAAAACATAGGGAACACATTTTCTAGTTACCAACTTATGGGACGATATAAATGTTGATAACATAATGATGATATAGGACATATAGTTGATGTGATGCATACATTTATTTCGATATAACTTAAGGACAATGTGTACTGAAATATTTAATTATTCAGCTGAAACGTTTTACATACAATATTTGCAGTGACGGCTGTTAATTTTAAACAAATACTTATTTACAAATTTATTTGGGTAGGAAACAAATTTTTTTTATTTTATTTGGAAATCCTAATTTTCATTAAGCAGGTTTATTATTTTCTTAAAAACAACCAAAATCAGTAACATCGACTTCGACCTGCTATTAAGCGATTTTTACCGAGTAATAGGTTTATTTATTTATTTATTTATTTATATTGAGAAAAGTCTACAAATATGACTTGAATTTATAACATATTGAACATGGTAGAATAAAAATTAAATTAAACAAAAAAAAGAATAAAAATTGACATAAAAATATTTTTAGGTTGGAGCAAAATGTTGCTTCAACCTACGTTTAAAGCTGTTTTTACTTAAGTAAAAGTCGAACAGATGGTCGATTTTATTAGGTGACTGTAACATCATGAGGAAGTGGTCAGCATCGATGTTAGCTCAACGTTTGGTTTTTATTATATGTCTTTTGAACAAGCCGACCGTTGTTATGTCGCTAGATTTCCGTCAGACTTTGTTATTGCGTTTTATTGTGGGAAGTATGTGCTGACAACCACCAAATTGTAATATGAAACAGGCTTTGTGTGCCTTTAATTTTGCTGTTTGAGGTAGACAGCAAAAAATTTGGGTAAATGCTGCTAATATATTTAAAATAGTGAAATCGAGGTGATCGGACATGTGCTTGTTTTCTGTGACAATATTTTTTGAAAAATAAAAGTACCGAGCTTCGTGGAAGTTCTAGCTGTATTGCCCCTTCATGAGAAAGTGGAGCATAGCAATCCAATGTAGCATCAATTCCGATCTTTTTAAAAAACAGTTAAATTTACTAGATTTTCGTGGTATCTTTATTGAGCTAATTCATTCAAATAACGGTTTGAGTAACCTAGGAAAATTTCACTATTTAGCTTCGTGTGTTAGGGACGGAAAAGCGTATAAATACATTCAATCTTTTTCAATTTCAACTGAAAATTATCCGATAGCATGGAAAAATCTAACCGACCATTATAATGATGAAATAACAATCCAAAAATTGCATGTGAAAAGGATTTACGAAATTAAAAAGTCCATCGAAAATTCGGTATCATCTCTTCAAAATTGTATCGATGTTATTGTGAAACATCATAATTCTTTAAAAGCGTTAAAAGTTCCAGTTGACTCGTGGGGTTTAATTCTTATTCACTATTTTACTGATAGGCTGGATAATCAATCAAAAATTGCCATAGTAAAAGGTTATCCAGCTAAAGAAATATTATCGTTTAAAAATTTCATAAAAATTCTTCGAGAAATGTGTAGAATTATGGTAGCTCAAAAATCTTCAACCAGCTTCCAACAAAAAGAACGATCACCCAAGTCATTTTGTAACGGCGAGAAAATCATTTCGCCGTTCCAACAGAGGGTTTAAAAATCCAAATAAAATTTTTCTTTTGAATCGGATGCACCGCAGTCGCGAAAAGGAAAAAAAGAAAAAAACAATGACAATTTGGCGCAAAGTAATTAGTGCGGCGATCGTATGATTTTTTTTTATGACCGGAGTAATAAAGCCAAATCGGTGAAAATTTTTTTTTGTTAGGCGGTCAGTTATCGAATGATTTTTGGAAACGATCGGTGTTTTAAACATAGAACAAAAATAAAACATAAAGTGCTTAAAAATTAAAGATTAAATAATTGTTTGGATGTTAAAAATATAAAGTAAATAGTTTATAGTATAAAAATTGTAAAATCATAATGAACAGTACAAACAAACATAAAAAAAATTATAATACGTTTAAGTTTTGCTATGAGTTGCATATGAACGTTGATTGCTAAAAGTGAATTTTTGAAAATAATATCATTTTAAAGACTAGTTATAACATACGTGATAAAAAAACAAAAAAAAAAATAAATAACTGTTTATTGAGTAGCGAAAATAAAGATCGAACTTTGTGGAATCTTATACGGTGATTTTTTTTTAAGTAGTAGCTCATCAAATCGTGTTTTTTTTGTGGATTATGTATAATGTGCAGTGCAATACAAAAAAAAAACAATTAAAAATCATAAATATAATGCTAAATTGAATAATATTCCAAAATAAACATAAAATTAAAACCATATAAAAGTTACATAAACTAATAGTAATGATAAGTGAATCCACATTCAATAAATTATAAACACGAATGAGCCACAAAATTCAACCCAGTGTGTAAAGCTCTTAATGAATTAAACAAAAATTAAACGTTAAAAAAATTCAAATTATCATAAAAAAAAAAATATTCAATTGATAGAAAAGACTGTTCTGGAATACATAAACTGTGTATATTTGTGAAATATTATTTAACAATACATATAAGAAAACGGATAACATAATATACATAAAACGTTAATATACCATTCAACAAAATATACAATTCAATACATTTAAATGTGACGTCACTCATCAAAAAGCTGCATCAATGCTGTACCGCAAGTTAAATTGTTTTTTTTTATATTCATTAATGACTTTTTTTATTATTATTATTAAATACATATTTTTAATTCTTATTTTTTTTTTTTTATACATACTTATATACTTGTATATTTTCATTTTCATTGAATATCTATTTTTCATTCATATTGTTTATTATGTACTTATATACTTTTTATTATGAACACCTATTTTTCGGGTTGCTTATAATAGTAATTGTTGTATTATAATTATAATTTCTTTATTCAATTTTTACTAGAATACGTAGCTAGTTAGTGTAGGGTGTAGGGCCATACTTTAGTTTTTAAGAAAATTGTTGTTGGATTAATTTTTCTATTCATTTATTTAATTTTTTTTGCTAATCAATTGTTTTATTACCGGGTATATTTTTTTTTATTAATTATTTCTTTATTTTTGGTTTTATTTAATAAATTGGTTTTTTTTTTCTCTCTGAAGTTAAATGAAATCATACGGTCTTTCTATTTAATTTAAAATGAGTGCTTAAAAAACCAACGCTTAGCGGGATGAGTTCGAGGTAGGTAGTTTTCATGGTGAGTGAAAATGAAAAATAAGCTGTTGTCTCCTATCTTTTATTTCCTATTCCCCCTTCCTGCGGTTCATCTCGATTCGCGTCACGTCTCTGGAATACCCACGCATTCCCCTGAGCTTTAGCCGGCAGAACGACCGCCCAGAGACATTAAAGTGACGTGAATAATCTGTTAACTGACGTGTTTTGGAGTCTGGTTTCGTGTTGATTTATCATTTTTGCTTAATTGTGAACCAGACTCCATTGCATTTCGTTACAATTTGATGAGCAAATTCAAAAATTATGGTCAATTAAAAATATTGAAAAACCAAAAACGCACTTCATTGAAGAAAAATTATGTGAGACTCATTATACAAAAAATGTAATAAGAACGAAGTCAGGTCAGTACAGTGTAGCTCTACCAAAAAAATCAAATATTGGTCAGTTAGGTAATTCTTCTATCACAGCTGCAAAACAATTCCTCACAATGGAAAAGCGTCTTCATAACAAACCAGAATTTTTTGAGCCATATTCTCAATTTATGGATGAGTACATCGATTATAAACACATTATAGAAGCATCTAATCCAGATGAAATCGAAAGCAAGCAAAATAATTATTTTATGCCTCAAAATACAGTTATACGTGAAAGTAGTAGCACAACAAAATTACGCGTCTTACTCAACTCTTCCTCGATAACTTCTTCGAATATATCACTGAACGATTGTTTAATGGTGGGTCCTACAATTCAGCAGGACTTATGTCATCAGTTGTGTCATGAGATTTCGGAAACATACAATCGGTATTACACGAGATATAGCTAAAATGTGTAAAGACAAATTTTAGTGTACGAAAAAGATCAAGATTTGCAACGAATTTGGTGGCGTAAATCTAATACCACTTCATAAAAAGCTACAAACTTCGGACTGTAACGTAGGAAACCGCCAGTGCTCCATTCCTTGCTATCCGTACATTATTTCAGCTAGTGGAAGATAAACAAATACATTTTCCTGAAGCGTCAAAAGTGCTTAAACGAGATTTTTATGTCGACGACGTACTAATCGGTGCCGACAGTCTTGAAACAGCAATCAAATTGAAAACCGACCTTGTTAATTTATTGTTAAAGAGAGGGTTCGAGCTTCGAAAAATCACCACCTCAACTTCAAGAATATTGAAATGAGTTTAAACGACAACTCACTACAATCGATGAAATGTCCAATCCACGACGTGTCATAGTTCCAAACGCAACATCGATCGAGCGTCACGGGTTTGGAGATGCATCTGAAAAAGGATACGGATGTGTGGTTTACCTACATCCCATTGATCATGAAAACAACGTTTTCGTTAAATTGCTATGTTCAAAAAACCGAATAGCTCCACTTAAAAGTCAAACTATATCTTGGCTCAAATAGTTGAAAAAATCATTTTTGTTATGCAAATAAAATTAAATTCAATTTTTCTATGGACTAATTCTGAAATTACGTTACATCGAATCAAATCGGTTCCATTGCGTTTCGAAGTCTTTGTAGCCAATATAGGATTTCAAAAATACACGATTTGACTTCTCCCAATGATTGGTATTATGTTCCAGCTACAGAGAACCCTGCAGATATATAGTGTCTCGAGGGCTTATGCCGCAGGAATTTTTGAAATTAAAACATTGGTGGTCAGGTCCATAAGCAACCTACTAATTGTTATAATTAACAATGAAACCTCGCAAACGAAATATCCAGATGTGTTGGTTGAAGCTTTGACAAAAATAGAAGAATGGATGCCTGTCATAAAGTAGGTATTCGAATTATCTAAAAGTATTGCGTATTTTCGCATATATTTATCGTTTTACGATAGACGATGGCATGGTTCGGGTTGGCGGACGATTAAAAATAGTTTTGTGAATAAATTAAATAGGTTTACTTGTGTTATTTGTGTACATTCTTAACATTCCGCCTCCCTTGACTCGCTGGAGTCAATTCTCGGTAACTGACATATTTTTTGGATTGGTCTCTTGTAAATTCCTTTTGAGGTTTTCAACGTGACCACTCTGATTAGGTTGTGTTTGCCGGGATGAACATTGATTACCCTAGCAATCGGTCAAGTTGCCGGCGATACATTATCTTCACGAAGGATAACTAACTAAATCGCCGATTTTGATGTTTGTGTTTTGGTTACTCCATTTTGTAAACTTGTTCAACGTAGTCAGGTATTCTTGATACCATTTCTTCCAAATGTGTTGCGTCATGTATTGTACCATTTTCTATCTGGATAAATTGTTCATTGTTGTGTTCAGCAGAGTAGGTTTCGGTGATTATGTAAGTGAGTGGCCAATCAAAAAATAGGCAAGGGTAACCTAACAGGATTATCGTTTCCATCATCTTTAAATAACGGTCTCGAATTCATTATTGCTTCATTCTGCTTCAATAACGTAAGCAATTCTTCATAATTTAAAATTGTTTTGCCAACTACTCTGCGAATATGATACTTGCTTTGATTGACTTCACAGCCACCTCCCATAAACCACCAATGACGGAGCAGCAGTTGGTATAAAGTGCCATTTGGTGCCTTGGTTGGTACTCCAATTCATCATTTCGTTTTTTATGGCTTCTGAGTTAAACATCTCTTGCAAATCCTGTAGTTGATTGTGAGCTCCTACAAAGTTTGAGCCGTTGCCCGAATAAATATCATGACAAATTCCTCGTACTGATTGGAATCTTCTCAGGGCTGCTATACAATTTTCGGTACTAAGGTTTGTTACGAGCTCCATATGAACCGCCTTCGTTGCCATACATACAAAAATAGCCAAATAGCCCTTGATTATTTTTGAATTTCGTTGCTGATGCGCTTTTATAGCGAATGGACCGGCATAATCAATGTAGTCTGAAAGAATGGCCGGTATAGATGCACTTTTGCATAAGGTAATTGACCCATAAGTTGTGATTGTTGTTGTAACTTATACCGATGACATCTCATGCACGCTTGAAACCTCTTTGCTTCTAACAATTTGAAAGCGCTGTCTAATGAGCCAATATTTGGAATGGGCCCGAATGAAGAAGCTTCAGATGTATGTCTTTAATCAATCTTTCAATAAGTATATGATCACCCGGAAGAAATATAAGGTGTTTCATGTTATAACTTAAATCAGCGTTCTCCAAACGTCCTCCAACTCTTAGGATTTCACTTTTATCTAAGAACGGAAAAAAATTATTAATTCTACTTTTTCTTAATTGGTTGCCTGATTTCAATAATTTAATTTTTCTTGAAATATTTCATTTTGAACGTTTCGGAAAACAAGATGTTTAGCATAATCTTATTATTCGCGCTATAATTTTTATGATTTTGTTATAATTTGATATTTTATGCTACCTTCGGGTTTACAGCCTTGAAAATAAAACTCTTTCTTTTACGACGACGTTTCGATATATATTATATCTTCTTCAGGTCTATATACATACATATATAAAACAACCACAAAAATATTTTTTAATAAGACAATTTATAGAAAATTTCATGCAATGCTTAATTTTGAACCTACCGTTAAATGATAATTTTCCCCCCAAATATTCCAAAAAGCAAAATGTCACACAAACACTTCAGATTGTATTACTCTATATAAAGTATGTATATAGTTATATAAAAATAAATCCGTAAATGTTTGTGTATATCTTCCAAAATATTTTCGTAGAATCAAAACATTCAAATAATTTTTGTCCGAAACTTTTTTTAGGCTAACTACATTCGAAATATTATTTTGGTTAGTGGATTATAGAATTTAGAGTTATGGATTTTCACATACTAATTTGGAAATTGTATTAATAATACCAGAATAAACTTTGCTGAGGTCATCCGTGTCAGTTTTCTTGTTCACCAAAGTTTCCTGCTTGCCGACAATATGAGCCATTTCCAAAAACAAACGGTTTTTATAAAATTTTTCATATTCAAGAATTTTCGCTTGATTCAAATTAAATTTGTGCCCCGTAATATGGGAATGTTGGCACAGTGTGGTGGCTAGAGGATTCCTTATTGGTACCTTACAGTCAGATTTATGTTGACTTAGTCGATTCTTCAACAGTTGTTTCGTAGTTCCCACATACTTAAGACCACAGGCGCCACACGGAACCAAATACACTACGTTAGATCGGAGTAACTCCGGTGTGCTATCTTTCAATTGACTGAAAATCTTTTTCCTCAGTGGATTAGCTGCCGAAAGAGTGATTTTGCAATTTATGTTTTCATTACGCAACACTTTAGCAATATGCTCACTAAGGCCTTGTACGTAAACGATTGGTTTGTACGATACAATTTGGTTAGTAGCGGCGTCGCGATTCATTATATTACTGTTATTATTATTACGGTTAATTTGGTTAAACCGATTAATCAATTTACTAATCAAATAATTTGGGTATTTATTTTTAGACAAATAATTTTTGATAATTTCATCGGTGTCAACAGTTGCATCCGTGGTTAATTTTTTCACTCGGTTAACAAACCCAAATGCAGTATTAACAATTTGGTTCAACGGGTGGAAACTATTAAAATTTAGAATACGGCCGGAAGATAAATTTTTTGCGTACCAGACAGTATCAATTTGGCCATTATCTTTACGGATCAACAACGTGTCCAAAAAAGGTAATTTGCTCTCTGTTTCCATCTCCAAAGTAAATTTGAGGCCAAAATAATTACAGTTAAATTTTGACAGTACTTCATTAATTTTATCTTCCGGGACACACAACAACAGATCATCAACATATTTCTTAACAAACAGAATATTAACATTAATGGAGCTGAGTACTGTGTCGAGCAACACTTCCATTATTATATCGGCTACAATCGGCGATAGCGGAGAACCCATCGCAACACCGTTAATTTGTTTGTAAAAATTATTCGATGCCGTAAAGTATCCCGACTTTAAACAAAATTCCACAAGATCCAAAAATTCTGTTCTGGGAATGTTGGTGTAGGGCTCTATAGTTAACCATTTACCCGAAATCGTATCTAAAGCTAATCCGAGGTTGATGTTTGTAAAGAGTGATACCACGTCTAAGCTAATCAACATATGTCGCTGTGGGACAATCTGCTCTTTAACAAACTCAACTAAATCATACGAATTTTTACAGTTGTATCTCCGATCATCCGTTGCTACTTTCAAGAGATCGGCCAAATACTTCGATGTCTTGTATGTGGGGCTGTTGATAAACGAAACGATGGGTCTCAACGGGTGATTGTCCTTGTGTACTTTCGGAAGCCCATAAAACTTCGGAGCCACTGATGTATAGGTAGTTAGTTTCTGTTTCGTTTCCTTGTCTATAAAGTTACTTGAGTATAATTTTTGAATCTTTTTATTATTTATGTTTTGATATGACGTTGTCGGATCCCTATGTAACCTTTGGTATGTATCTTGGTCTTGCAGTAGCTCCACAAAGGAAAGTGTGTCCCGGAAGATAAAATTAATGAAGTACTGTCAAAATTTAACTGTAATTATTTTGGCCTCAAATTTACTTTGGAGATGGAAACAGAGCAAATTACCTTTTTTGGACACGTTGTTGATCCGTAAAGATAATGGCCAAATTGATACTGTCTGGTACGCAAAAAATTTATCTTCCGGCCGTATTCTAAATTTTAATAGTTTCCACCCGTTGAACCAAATTGTTAATACTGCATTTGGGTTTGTTAACCGAGTGAAAAAATTAACCACGGATGCAACTGTTGACACCGATGAAATTATCAAAAATTATTTGTCTAAAAATAAATACCCAAATTATTTGATTAGTAAATTGATTAATCGGTTTAACCAAATTAACCGTAATAATAATAACAGTAATATAATGAATCGCGACGCCGCTACTAACCAAATTGTATCGTACAAACCAATCGTTTACGTGCAAGGCCTTAGTGAGCATATTGCTAAAGTGTTGCGTAATGAAAACATAAATTGCAAAATCACTCTTTCGGCAGCTAATCCACTGAGGAAAAAGATTTTCAGTCAATTGAAAGATAGCACACCGGAGTTACTCCGATCTAACGTAGTGTATTTGGTTCCGTGTGGCGCCTGTGGTCTTAAGTATGTGGGAACTACGAAACAACTGTTGAAGAATCGACTAAGTCAACATAAATCTGACTGTAAGGTACCAATAAGGAATCCTCTAGCCACCACACTGTGCCAACATTCCCATATTACGGGGCACAAATTTAATTTGAATCAAGCGAAAATTCTTGAATATGAAAAATTTTATAAAAACCGTTTGTTTTTGGAAATGGCTCATATTGTCGGCAAGCAGGAAACTTTGGTGAACAAGAAAACTGACACGGATGACCTCAGCAAAGTTTATTCTGGTATTATTAATACAATTTCCAAATTAGTATGTGAAAATCCATAACTCTAAATTCTATAATCCACTAACCAAAATAATATTTCGAATGTAGTTAGCCTAAAAAAAGTTTCGGACAAAAATTATTTGAATGTTTTGATTCTACGAAAATATTTTGGAAGATATACACAAACATTTACGGATTTATTTTTATATAACTATATACATACTTTATATAGAGTAATACAATCTGAAGTGTTTGTGTGACATTTTGCTTTTTGGAATATTTGGGGGGAAAATTATCATTTAACGGTAGGTTCAAAATTAAGCATTGCATGAAATTTTCTATAAATTGTCTTATTAAAAAATATTTTTGTGGTTGTTTTATATATGTATGTATATAGACCTGAAGAAGATATAATATATATCGAAACGTCGTCGTAAAAGAAAGAGTTTTATTTTCAAGGCTGTAAACCCGAAGGTAGCATAAAATATAATATATCCAGCCGTTAGGAGATTTTTGTTATAATTTGATATTCGTTGGTATAATTGAGGCAATACATTAGATTCTTCAGTAGACACTATGGACTTTAACTCTCTCATCTGGTTCGTCAGAGTGCTGGATATTAATTATTTGTTCCGGAAAGGTTATTGGATTAAATTGCAGCCAAGTTGGACCCTGCCACCACAAATCATAATTTTTAAGCTCACTTGGTTTAATTCCTCGGGACGCACAATCGGCCTGGTTATCATTCGAAGGTACGTGTAACCATTGATTTCTACTGGTTTGTGTAAGAATTTGACTTGGATCTTGGTGGTTTTGACAGCCAATTCAAGACAATTTTCGAATCAGTATACAGAAAATTCTAGGTTTAGACTCAAACTGGAGTGACCATCGGAGAAGCCATGAATTTCAATTATATCGGTTGTATAGAGCCAACGATCTATATCAATGTCTTCTATTAATCGTAGTTCACTTCTAAAATTTTCTCACAATTTTCGGATTGATTCAGGGAGTTGGTCATCCCACTCTAGTTTGTTCAGCCACAACTGTTGAAACAAAATTTTTAAGTTTACGGTCACAGCGGTGAGCCAACCCATAGGATCAACAATTCTCGATGTTTCGGAAACTACCTGCCTTTTCGTGATGCTGAATTCTTCGGAAAGTTTTACTTGAAATTTGAATACATATCGGTAAGGTAAATAACATAAACCAAGAACAGCATTCATCTTAGTACCATCTATAATTTCTCTGAATGATATATTAAGCTCGTCTTCACGCAAGTGACTTAATGAAAGTTGGTATCAGCAGAATATCCCAAACTTCTTTTTGAATGGCCAAAGCTTCATCAAGACTATTTGCATTTGATCATCTACATAGAAATCATTTCCTAAGATTTTAGCAGCTCTATATGAAATTTGGTTTTGAATTGATTCGCCAAATAGCTAAATGCAAATATGGAGAGGAACAAAGCACTTGACGTTCCATAAGTTACAGTTAAAAGTCTGTAATGTTGCAATGAGTCGGTAGGCGATTTTCTCCACAGAATTCTTTGGTAGTCTGCATCTGAACGGATAAATCTGATCTGGCGAAACATCTTCTCAACATCCGCAGAAAATGTGTATTTATGTTTCCGGAAACGCTATAATATTTCTGCTAATGTAGATTGTACCGTGGCGTGGGTCCAATTTTTAGCATATTATTCAAGGACCGCCTGCTGAAATTTGAAATTATTACGAAAATTTTCAGCTAACTTCAGTAGCCTGGTATACTCGGTATGTTGTTCAGATAGTACTTAATACTTTGATTTATTACTAGAGAAATTTCTGTTTGTATAATGTTAATCAATCTGTGAAAAAGGCGCCTAATTTCGGAATTCTATTTTTGTGAAATAAATTAAAATAAATTATCCATTTTTATTCAATTTTCTAAAATAAAAAAAAAACGTGAAAAATCGAGAATATAAAAATAAGAATAGCAAGTACATGAAATCATCTTGAAATAAAAACAAATGGACTGGAAATTGATTTTAATTGGTTTTAATGTATTTTCTGTGTTTTGGAAAAAAATCTCAACTTTAAATAAAATAAAAAAAAAATAAAAAATATCACAACGAAACTTTTAAGTATTTCCAATAATTTTCTTTTATTTTGTGCGCTTTTTCGATCTCCGCATTTTAATTCATTTTCAATTGCAGCCGCTTTCTATATACCTATATAAGAAAAATAATTTTCCAATTTAAATTTACAATTTTTTATTTTATACCTTTAGAAATTGTTATGCGTATTTTATTCGTGTTCTCTATAAAATACACGGGTGTATTAAAGCACGCTTTACGAGCTTTTTTTTATTGGGAATCAAATAAATAAATACAATTTATATAACTGTATAGACACCAACTATCATTAAACTGTGCCTTCGTAAAGTGTATATCCAATATATATTAAGGCTCAAACACATAAACGTAAACTTTTCCACAAGCACACACATTTTTGAAACCAGCAACCAGCAATAGAAGTTGTGAGCTCTCAAAATATGTTATGTGTTGCTACTTAAAAAAAAATATTCCAAAGAATAAAACCATTTTGTGAACAAAAAACTAAAACTTGCATTATGAATTTTCGCTCAACAATTTTTGTCGATTTTTCTTTTTAAAATTTTCTTATGAAAAAAATAAAATTTTAAGTTTTTTATTTTTTATTTTGTTGCACTATCGGTTCAAGATATATATGTAGATAGAGAGAGGGAGATAAAGTATTAAATCTATTTTTGTTGTTATTGTATTATACAATTTTCAGACACAGTTCACTTATTTTAAATCAAATTTAAACTAATGCTATTGCTATGTAGTATAGGATTAACAAGAACAACAAAACTGGGGGGAAAGCAACAACAACCACAAAAAAAGTTTGCAGGAATTAAGTGTAAACTGTATGAGTGGAAAATTATTCTCGGAAAAATATGAAGAAAATCAAAGTTTTATTGGATTTTTTAGTTTTTTTCGTCTTTACCCAAACTAGTTCGGCGAACATTAAAAAGGGAATACGTATATAAAATTGTAGTTTCTTTTGGAAATAAGATTTTATTTGAAATAGTTTTCCAAAAATACAAATAAATAAATAAAAAAGACAAGTTACTCGTATATCTTGATGTAATATGGAGCTGTATATACATATTGTGATACATTTCAATATGGTTTGTCACAAATTTTTCATGTTATGTTGGGAAACTTTGTTTGGTGTATGTTTGAGTATTTTGTCAATTTTTTCTGTGAGATACAGAATTTTATGCAATAGAGGATTACAAGATTTAAAATATTGCTTGGAAAACTTTGTCTATTTAGTGAAGAAAACTATGTATTTTATAAGTGCGAGATTCAGATTTGTTTTGGTCTTACAATGTTGCAAGCTTTCTTGTTTTCTATACTCAGTCACAACACAGTTTTATTTATACAAAGTCATTTAACTGCTTGCTCTTATGTGATTCATATAAGTATTAATAGTGTCAAAAGGTTTTTGTATAAACTGTTGGTTAAGATCTTTGTATATTCAAATTACCCATAGTTAAATCTCCGCAGGTGTTGATACTAACGAATTGGTTCTCTCCACTCATGGATATATAAGTAGGACCAGCATATGAATACTTTTACCATCTAGCCTGAATTTAAAAACAAAATTATCAGTAAAAGCAATCCACAACCTTTATTTCTATTATTTTGATAAGTTAAATTTCATATGTTAATGTTTTAATTGGTGACTCTTGGTTTTCTGATTATCATCATTCCTCCATAAAGTCTTTTGAAGCATCGTGTCTTAATTGGGTTACTATAAGACCAATCAGTATGCTGTATCGGTAACCGACATTATAGTGCTTTAATTTATACTGAAAGTTCAATTATTTTTCATGCCGTAATGGAACAGAAAATATTGACTCTATGTCGTTTGTACTTTGTACCAGAATCACAGTTATTTCTAGTCGATTACACTTTTCCCTAAAATCTTTCTATATATAATATAAGTTCCTTCAATATTTTCGATAACATAAGAAGTAGCAGACTTTCCACAACGGACTCGATAAGGACCGTCTTTTCGAGGCATAAATTTAGAGATGACTCCCTTCTCCAAATTACTTTGAAAATTGTTCTTCACAAGTACTAAATCACCACTGTCGTATGTCACATTAATGCGTTTGTTGTCACCATGGAATTTTCGGAGGTCCTGTTGGTGTTCGAAAGTGTCTCTAACGGTCTTCATAATATCATGAAGTTTCGACAAATGCGGAGTGATCTTGGAAATTAAATTTTCATTTCGTAGTATAGCACGGAAATCGTGTTGAAGATCTGTTAGCGTACGGAGTTCTCTACCAAAGGTTAAATAGGCCGACGTGTGCCCTGTTGATGAGCATTTAGTGGAATTCATAGCAAAACGAATTGCAGGCAAAAACTCAGGCCATCTATAGTGATTTGTTTGCACGAGAATAGACAATTGCGTTTTTAAGTCTCGATTTTTCCTTTCTACTGCGTTTGCTTCGGGATAATAAACTGGAGTAAGCTTTTGATCTATACCCAGGCAATACATAACTTGCTGCATAATTGTAGACACGAACTGACTACCATTATCGCTTGTTATCCGTCTTGGCAAACCATACCTACAGAAAACTTAGTCAATAAGAATCTTTGCACAGTTCTGGGCGGTTGCAGTAATAAGGGGAAACAATTCCACCCATTTGGTAGCGGTATCTTCGATTATGAATATCCATCTGTAACTGCAGTGGGACTCCACTAATGGACCAAACAAATCCAGTGACAATATTTCAAATCTTTGAGCCATTCCTGGCGTTTGCAATAAGCCGGAAGGTTTAAAGTTAGATACCTTATATTTTTGACATTCTTGACACGCCTTAACATAATCGGTGATCTGCCTACGCATACCTGTCCAATAGAATTTGTGACAGACCTTCGAAAGAGTTCTTTCCACGCCATAATGTCCGGCGGTAGGAGCATCGTAATATTCCCTGATTATGGATAAGGTGTTGTTCTGAGCTCACCACCAGTTGGGGCTCATCAGATTCATGATCTGGATGAAAGCGATACAGTATACCTTTCTCCATGACATACCCCCTTGCAATATATGTATTAACATTCGGTAAGTCTTTTTCGAAAGCATCTATTATCTTGGAAATGTGTTCATCGCCCATTTGAAACTCCCGCGTGGCTGAAATACTATTTGTTGGAAGATCCAATTGGATGGAACATATACCATAACTATCAATCTCAACACATGGAGGTCGGGACAGCGTATCCGCTATGACATTAGATTTTCCCGGAGTGTAAATGATTTAGGGATTAAACGATTGTATTGATAAAGCCCAACGCGCCAGTCGACCAGTAGGATATGGAATAGTCATCAGCCACTTAAGTGCCTGGTGATCGGTACCCACGGTTACCTCCGAGCCATCCAAATACCCTTGAAACTTTTTGAAAGCCCAAACGACAGCCAACGCCTCACGCTCTGTTGTGCTGTAATTCCGTTCCGCAGTTGCTAAAAGCCGACTTGCATATTCGATTGGCTTTTCGTCGCCATCAAAGGATTGTAGCAAAACGCTACCCAGAGCGTAGTTACTTGCATCGGTCCCTACAATATATGGTTTACTTTCGTCTGCTTGATTCAAAATTGGTGCTGAACTCAAGAGCTATTTTAATTTTCCAACAGATTCTCGCTGACTAGTATCCCACTTCCAGGTAGATTTCTTTTTGGTAAGGTCCGTTAAAGGACGAGCAATATCAGCAAAGTTTGGTATAAATTTCCTATACCAGGAACAAGTTTGAATAAACGTCTTCAAATGACGCAAATTTTTTGGCTCAGAATACCGTCTTTTGTCAGCAAAAGGCCTAGAAATTTATTTTCAGATCGTAGGAAGGAACATTTGTTTCGATTTGCTTTTAAATTAAATTGACGAAGCTTCGAAAAAACTTGTTTTAAATCATGAATATGATCGTTGAAAGATTCAGATATAATGATTAGATCATCCAGGTAAGCACGGACAATTATGTTTGGTAACGTAGCTTGTAAGCGACCGATCAGGCGCTGGAACGCCGCAGGGGCATTTCGCAGACCAAACGGCATTCGCTTGAATCTATACAGACCCAATGGAGAAGTAAACGCCGTTTTGTCTCGATCGTCCACGTATACCGCAATCTGATAATATCCGGACCTCAAATCGATTGTCGACATATAAAGAGATTTTTTTGACATGTGAATCAAATTATTGATTCTCGGCATCGGATACTTATCCGCCACCGTAATCGCATTTAATTTCCGATAATCAACGCAGACACGAACTGAACCATCCGGTTTAGAAACCATAACCACCGGGGCCGTCCACGGACTTTCACATTCCTCGATTGTATCCGACTCTAATAATTTATTGATTTCAGCTGAAAGAACTTCCCTCTTAGCTTTATTCAAAGGATACGGTGGAACTGCAACAGGTAAATGGTCACCAGTATTAATTCTGTATTCGATATATGGGGTAGGTTCTCCCCCTATTCTAAAGATATCTTCATTGCAATGCAAAACTTGATTAAATATCTGTCGGTCATTTTCCGAAAAACTTGCTGCTTCGTCCTGTCGGGAGCATATTTGAATCTATTGTAGAAATAGGACCTTCGCCCCCTAGAATCTGGTTTGGAACATATTCGTCAACCAAATCATCTTCCTCCACGACTCCAAAACAAGCCTGATTAACATTTCCCATTTCCGTATGTTCCTTACCGTACGGTCTGACCAATGGCAATACACTGTCTTCGTATATTAGGGAATATGTTTTATTGTCGTCTTGAAATTTCCAACTATTCTCTCCAAAGTGTAGGATCAGTCTGGCACATTTTATGAAATCAATACCCAGCAACGTTTTATGATTTGTATTTTGTGGAAAGACAACCAATGGCGTAGAAATCGATCTTCCCTCTAGTTCTATATTGACATTTGTTTGCAAAATCTCGTACGGACTTTCCGAACCATCCGCCAATTTTACATTGATGTTTTGCGACTCAAACACGCAACTATTTTGTTTTAAAATGTTATACAAAGACGGCGAAGCAATTGACAGTTTGCTGCCGTGTCAATTATTGCGATACCATTAACATCAAAAATTCCTATATTCAATATGGGTCTTGTTTGAGGGAGCAACTTTTGGCCATCGGCTCCAAGAGCACTCATAAAAATGTTTTCAATACAAAAAGAATCAAAGTTTATATTTTTGTTTGCATTATTTGAAGAATTCAAAACTGTTGTAACTTCCCTTTTTATGGCTGCACTTGTTTTTGTGCAATTTGGGCAATTTGTTCTAATTAACCCTTTTGTTCCACACGAATAACAATAAATAGGGTTATTTTGAATAGGAGCTTTAAACTCTAGGGGGTTTCTAGTTTTAACCTCTTCACTTCTACCTTGTATTAAGTTAATGGAAGGTTTGGGTGGATTAACACTGAACTTTTCACGTTTTGAACAATTTGTAAGATCGTGACCTCGCTGTTTACAGTAGCTACAGTAATTGGGTTTCCCCTGAGGTTTGAACGACGATGAAGGGCTGACTTGTGACCTCGAGTAGAAAAACCTCCTCCTCGCGAGCCCTCTTAAGTAATACCTCAAATGAATCGAACTCAGCTCGCTTCTCCTTTTCGCGAATTTTCGGAGACAATAGTCCGTAGCACATGTCTAACTGAACCTTCTCAGTCAGATCACCTTTCGGCAATGCTGCAAATAATTTTCGAACTTGCGAAACAAATAAATCCGTTCTTTGAGACTCGCCTTGATACATTGCAAAGATATTTCGATAAACACGATGTGGGGGTTCAATTTTACCAAAAGTAGATTTCAAAAGTTCTATCGCATAGGGAAAAGTTCGCACCGCATGCCTCACACCAGTCCACCACGAAGCAGCATGATCAGTTAACAACATAGGAAGACCCTTAAGGGCATTCTCGTCTGATACCAGAGCACATTCTTTATAAACGCTCACACTATCAATAAAACTATCAATATCGCTACTTACATGACCATTAAAACGTGCAGAACACTTCACAAAATTTCCTGATTCGACCCTTGCTGGAGTGGTATGATTATTTATACTCGCCAATAGTTTCTCAAACTGTTCCTTTGACATGGTAACCGCCATCTTGTGTTGTTTTCGTGTAATTACGGGCATGTACCGCGAATATTATCGCTGAATATCAATGCAGGATATTGTTATTGGTTCATTAACGATGATCCCGTTTCGATGAAAGAAACAAAAAATTTTAAGAAGTAATCCACAGCGACAAAAATGCAAAATTTTCGATAAATAAGCCAAAAGATAACACAAATTTTCCTGTTTTCCGAAACAAAAATGATCATACAGTTGATTTCGATGAACCGCAATCTAAAATGTTCTATAATATTGCCGATGATTACAGATACTTTTGTAAAAAAAAATTGTTTTTAATATTTCGCGCAACACGTTGGGACGCCAGTTGTAACACAGAGATTTTCGTCTCGTAGTTTTTTTGTTGATGGTTGCTCAAAATTATTAAAACTTCTTTCACTTTTATTTTTTCCTTTTTATTTTTTAAATTAAATACTACAACACGATTATGTTTTACTTTCTTTATTTTAATTCAACTTATAATCTTTTTTGAGTTTACAATATGCACGAATCTAATGACAGACACGTCATTAAAGAGCGCAACCCGTAGCGATACTGATAGTTTCATTTTTTGTTTTCTTTTATACCAACCCAGGGAACATATAATTCTTCTCTTCGTTAGGGCAACTCACATATCCAAATGCAGAGGTGAGAACCATAGTGTTATGATACAATATGGCAGTTTTACCGGACACCTTCCATATTTGGCTTATATAATCACAGGATTGTCACAGGTATTTTTATTTTGATTTCTAACGTTATTTAAAGATATTGATTCAATTTCTCGTAATCTGTTGAAGTTATTATCCACATCCATTATTATGCAGAAACATGCATGATGGCTTACATCATAACTCTGAGATTGCTTCTTGGTAGCCTGTGACTTTAGGCAATGCCTTCAAAAAATTCTACAAGAAGAATCGCCATGACTTGACCTGCACCAATGAATTGAGCAAAAGGAAGTGCCATAACTTTAATGGTAATTGGAATTCTCATCAATTTTGTGAATACAATAATACTACCGTTGAACTGAATAAGCCTAGGTATGTATCCGCTGCACTAATTTATTTCAGACTGAGCAATGTTTCCTTATGCATTGGTTGCAGGGACTCATCGCGCGAAATCGCCGAATTAAAAGTATTATTTTCAATATCTTAGTTGTTGTACAAAGAACCGTTTTAGTTATACAAAATATGATAGAGCTTTTCGTGCCTTAAAGGCTTAGAAAAATAAGAAAACAAACTGAGGTTCAAGTATGGTAAATAACTTAATTTAATTCGGTGTCGCTTCTAACATCTTTTAAAAATCCCCTTTGAGGTACATACAATTTTTAACTAAAATAATGCTATACGTTGTTGTTGTCAAAAGCCCAAATATTGTTGTTGTCAAATTTATTAAAATGTTAAATATTTGTAATTTTTGATTATACGCCAGATTTGTGTGCCATATTTGGCTAAAGCTTGTTAGGTAGGAATAATTGTTTTTGATATAATTAAAATGACAAAGCTTTTGGTCATTTTAAGCTTAGAAAAAGCCGAAAATAAACTGCGCTTCAAGTATGGTAAGTTGCACTTGAATTAATTCGGTTTCCGATTCTAATAATTTTTTTTTAAATCTCATTTTTTATCAAACTTTTAATTAAAACAATGCGATACGAGTACGTTGTTGTCAAAATCCTTATTGTTGTTGTTGGCAAACCTACAAACCTAAGAAAATGTCAAATGCTTCTAATTTTTGATAATCTACTTAATTTGTATATCATGTTTGTTTAAAGCTTGGTAGGTGGAATGTTCATTTTTGTTATAAAAATGTTGACAGAGCTTTGGGTGCTTTTTGATTAGAAAAAGCTGAAACATTTTGGGTGGTTCAGGGGTGGTGCAGGGGAGGGGTTGCCGAGAAGCGTATCATGATATGCCAAACATATTTGCAAGGCCTTCAGAGAATGGGTTCTTGATTTTACGAAAATCCCCTAATCCAAAAAAAATATTTGTGAAGTTTTGAAGGACATTCACAAGTAAAAGTAGAAAAATTTATGTATTCAAATCCAATGCACATTTTTGCACGCATGGAATGAATTCTTGATTTAAACATTAAAAATTCACCTTTAGTAGGATTATTTACAGATAATCATACAGGTATTTAGAACAAGAGCATATTTTCATGTTGTACGGGTGGCAATTGATGAGCAAAATGAAATATTCAGATAGGACTCTGCGTCAAAAGAAATAATTGTGGAAAAATTTGATTGCACGAATATTTTAAAAATCGAATTGCCTTAGTGTTCCTTGAACCGAAACATTAAGCGTCTTCCATTGGCCAAAGCAAACTACTCGCAAGTACTTGTATCTACTCACAACTACCCATGCTCATACGATGGTGTAGAAAACAGAAGTAGTTACGCAAAAAATTTGCGCTAGTGGATTTTAGTTGCGAAAATTCCAATAGATGGCTTTTAGACCTTTTTCGATATTTTTCGAGAGTTTTTTATTACGTTCGAGTTTTTTTATTTTTTGATGATGTAAAATGTCAAAATTAATACAAAATTATTTTGTTGTTGATGATACATTTTTAAGCAAAATGGATTTAAATATCAATACGGTAAATATCAACGCTTTCCTTTTATTACATGTCCATGTTTTTCTGCCATATTTTGAATCTAATTTTAAATATCGCCATTACTATAATAAACAACTTTACAAAAGACAGAAAAAACAACTAAACAGAAGGCTGTGTTTTACTTGTGTTACTCAATTTCTCGTTCCATTGGGTATCTACTCGCAAGTACTTCCAAGTAGCAAATTTTGCCCATTGGAAGACGGCTAATATAAAAAAATATCTTTGTATGTAAAACCACAGATAAGAATAGACAGATGTGGATCTTGTATGGACCATATTTACATTCAAAATTTCATTACCAAATTCCAATCCAATTCTTTTAGAGCAGGATGCACATTTCTGTTTCTTTTTATTTTTACTTTCTTTTACGTAAGTAAAATAAAGTATAGTAATCATGAAAATTTTCGACCTTGAGATTATTGAAGATTTATCTGTTTTGAGGTCCCCTGAGTCCGAAAAAGTAAGTTTCGAAATGATGTCTGTCTGTCAGTCTGTCTGTCCGTCTGTCCGTCTGTCAGTCTGTGTCCTCTCTACAGCCCAGATGGCTTAACCAATCCAGCTCAAATTTCAGATTTAAGCTTTTTTGATAAATTGGGAGGTCCCAGTGAATTTTGCTCCAAATCGGTCAACCGGAAGTACCACTCCCGTGGGGCAGAAAATTTGTTTTGCAAATATCTGAAAAAGTAGCTATAAGGTTTACAAAAAAGTACTAAAACAAAATGTTTCCAAAAACTAAAAGTAAAAAAAAATAAAAAAAAAAAATTAAAAATTAAAAAAAAAAAATTTAAAAATAAAAAAAAAAAAAAAAATTTAAAAAAAAAAAATTTAAAAAAAAAATTAAAAAATTTTATAAAAAAAATAAAATTTGAATTTTGAAAAAACAGGGAATTTTGAGACACCAATTACGCAAACTTCTTACAAATTTATTATTTTTTATTACTTTCTTTTACATAAGTAAAGCTTAAATCTAAAGTTTTTGTTAGATTGGTTAAGCCATCTGGGCTATAGAGAAGACACAGACAAACAGACAGCAGACAAATGGACAGACTGACAGACAAACATCATTTCGAAACCCACTTTTTCGGACTCAAGGGACCTCAAAACAGATATATCTTCATTAATCTCTTACATGATATTTCGGGTTCCAGGTCCCAGATTCCATAAAACAGAAAATTATTTTACAAATATTTCAAAAATATACAATTTACAGAAAACATGAAAAAATAAAAACAATCTTAATAAAGTTTGCAAGAAATTTGCATTATAAAAGTTTCTTAAAATTCGCTATTCGTAAAAGAAAGTCGTGTGTTGGCCACACCTCCATTTTTTTTTACGTATGGCTATTTTGATTATATCAAAGCAAACATAAACCAACTTCAAACAACATTTTATTTTATAATATATACGTCCTGCTCTAAATGGATTGGATTGGAATTTGGTATTGAAATTTAGAATGTAAATATGGCCCATGCAAGATCCACATCTGTCTATTCTTATCTGTGGTATAACCTTACGAAGCTCAATGCCTTCTAGAATTGCTGTGTTTTTTTATTCGCTCCCGATAGCTATCGGGAGCGAATAAAAAAACACAGCAATTCTAGAAGGCATTCTAGATAGAAGCTGCTATCGGGAGCCGATTTTTTTATATGCCTAAATTTAAATTTGGTGCGCTAGTTATTGGTAAACTAATTTTATTTAACATCAAACTATCATTTTTAATTCAATTGTTTAGCGAAAACCTTATATAAAAAATATTTGGCTCTACTTATTTATACAGAGCGCTATCGGGAGCCACATTTTATATGACGGCTCCGGATAGCAGCTATCGTGTCGATTTTTATGTATCCGCTTCATTTTTTCTATTTTCCGCCGAAGCGCTGATAGCATATTTACTATGGTTGCGTTGCAATTTGTATGTATCCGGTCTACTTTTTCTATCTTCCGTAAGAGGCGCTTTTCTTACTTTTATAATCGTCAATACAAGTCGTACTGCTGGCTACGTCACTCAATTTATGTCGGCAGTTCCATTATTCTTCTGTAGATGGCAGTAATGTTAGAAAAATGAAAGAAAATAAACATCAAAACGAAGAGGGCCATGTGAAAAGTATAGGCATAGGAAATAAATTAGTATTAAACCAAGCGCAAGAAAGGGACGATGTTCGTCGTGTGTTTTTTCAAAATTTTAAATTATTAATGGAATTATAGTTTAGATATATTTTTCTAACTTATTTTCCATTTTTAGTTAATATTTATTTATATTCAAATGATTATTTTACTATAAATTTTATTAGTTTTGAATTTTGCAGAAAATTGCCGGAAATAAAAATATGTACAACCTTCCTTTCGTAAGCATGAGATAATACTGAATTATTTTTTTAAATTTCAAATATTTTATTCTCTATTTCTCTCTACTCTTTCATTTTTCGAACGTACATCGCCATCTGTTCTATGTCGATGAAGTAAAAAAAACTAATTTTTGCTTGCAGTAGTATGGCTTGTATATTCTAGAAGGCATTGCGTAGCTCTTCTAAATACGTAAATAAGGAAATTATGATACGTATTTGTTCGTATTCGTACATATATTTAGGCGAATTTAAATATAAAAATATTTTGAAAAATTTAAATCGATATCAGTACCGTCATTTAACATCGATGAACTTCACATGGAAGTAAGTGTTACGGCCACCGTAATGGAGATAAACCAACGGACATTATTTGAATTAACGGATTTTATTTGAATTATTATTTGAATTATATAATTATTAATGCCATCTGTAGTTCTCTAGTGTTACTATAAATACTATTTCTCTTTCATGTTAACTAATGCCATCTATTGATGGACTTTCCTATTATTAAGAAACCGAACGCATTAATCGCTGTCAAGAAAGAAGATAAAATAAAATAAACGTTTAATCGCAATAGAACCTTCGAATGAACAAGAAGTATTTTATTTCGTTACCTTTAATTATTTTTACTTTGTGCTGAAGCGCAAACAATGGTGCCAGAAACCCGAGAAATGATTGGGGAACGATGATATTTAGTTTAATAGAGTATAATTATTCAGTCGAATAAAATAAAGTGGAAATCATCAGTAGTGACAAATAAAGCAAATTAGAATTTTTGTAGTATAGAGGAGAGCGAATTAGCAAAAGCACCTAAAAAGAGAAAAGGAAAAAGTATTGGGGCAAGGCGGTGCAGCGCTAGAGAAATGGTAAGATTCAGGAGTGATACCACAAAGAAAAAGGGTAAGCTGATTTATCTATTAACGTGGGTAACGGTAAAGGAAATAATGCGGTAAAAAATAAAAATTGAAACGTGGTACAACGGTAAAGAAAATATTGCGGTAAATAGAATTATTATTTAGAAAAGTTTCTAGAATCGAATAAAAATTGAATCGTGGTATAACGATAAACATAATATTGCGGTAAATAGAATTATTAATTGGAGAAGTTTGTAAAAAGTGGATAAAATTTGAAATGTGAAATAAAGATAAAAATGAGTCGAGAAAATAGGTATCGTCGGTGTGGAAGGTTGTAAACCCGAAGAAATTCGTACCGTTGCCAATCGGGGGCAGTAACTATTCTAGTCATTTATTTCATAAGTCTTAATTGTAATTGTACAGTATTGAGTGGCCACACATGCTTGATCGCTCTGCCGGATTGAATCCACGTGCGGTTAGGGGGATAAGTTGGCGCACGATGTTTTGAGTTTTTAAAAAGTTGAATATTGTTCTCGTGTTGTATGTTTCGCACGATGAACTTGGAATTATGTTTTGACTTGGAATTATGAGTAAAGAAGTCCAGTAAAAGGACTGGCTAATACTAATCTTTTTTGAGTTTAATTTTATAGAGTAGCAGAATGGACAATGAAGCATCTCCAGAAGTGTACGCGGAACATTGCAAAATATTTGATGAGGAAAAGGATTCCAAGCAGTCGAATCAAGAACGATTATATATTCTAAGAGAGCAACATATTGCGTCACTGGAACGTTTATTTCCTGAAATATCGAATGAGGAAGTTTTTCAACTATTGGAAAGGAAGTTTTTCAACGACGGTTACCGAATTAAATATACGTCAAAAAGGCTAAGAAAGCATTTCGAATTATTCGAGAAAGCAGAATTGCGGTATCGACAAGGCAACATCTTGGTCACGAGCGGCATTTACATTGAATTAGAAGGAAGATTTATGTCTGCAATGGTCAAGATTCAGGATGGTGTAAGGAAGCAAGTTAGTATTGGGCAAAATAGTAGTTCATCGACAGATAAAGACTCCGGAGGTCGATTAACCGCCGCAATTAGAATGGAACCTAGTGGGCCCCCTAGGATAGGGAAGTTTAACGGGAATCCAGCCGAATGACCGGCATTTCGGGATTTGTTCTTGGCTGAGGTCCATGATACGAGCTAGGGAGTGCAATACCGGGATCCCGTGATCTCGGATCCCGGGATCCCGGATGAATATTGTTCGGTATTCGATACCGGTATTACAAGTTCTACTACCGGTATTTCGATATTGAACATTAATTTATTAGTACATGTATGTATTAACTTTCAGTAAGAGGGAATTTCGAATAAAATTTTAATTTTTCTCCTTTTTCAACAAATTGTATAGTTTAGTATACCATTTCGATTACATGATCAAGAAAAAATTGTTTTAGTGCATTGCAAAGTAGATATCATAAAATTTACATAGTAAATCAGCAGAAACATTCCACTACACCGCACTACAATACACTAAACTGAAACAGAACAAAACTGTTTCGGCACTGCTTCCACTTAAGCTTGCAGTCGAAACCCTTTGCCGCAAAGATGCAAATTTTCTCGGCAGAAATTTTTGAATTTTTATTGGAAGAGCTAGGCAAATTAAATTCAAATATAGGTAATCAACTTTTTAATGGTCTAAACGATCGAATAAACGAAAGGCGGAGGGAACTATCAGGAGTCTTTCAGTGCTTACATCATGCATTCGAAGACCAAGATTTTTCGACTGAGGTTGTGAATAACGCGCAATTTAATTTTACGAAGCCAACAAAGCACGCAATTACAAAATCGCTAATGGAAATTATGCGAACCGAATGCAAGGTTAATTACCTAACCAGCATGAAGCACAAGATATTGCTCTTACTTCGATGAAGGAGAGGTTTCAGAGGATCGAGAAAAAGAATGCGAAGCAGGACAATGAAACAAATGCTGGATGAAGCTATTTAAAAAAAAGTGAACTACACCTTGTCTGGAAAAAAATCTAAAGCCATTCACGATAATATTAAACTTTTAAAAAGAGAAATTACTCTATTCGAAGACAAGGTACGAGGGGAATATATCTTCAGAAAATTTATGATCTCCAAACGCCTGACAAGCGTAGAATCTGAGAGAGTATTTTCGACAGCGGGGCAGCTATGCACCAATTGCTGCGTTTATACCACAGTTAAATTAGCACTGCTAGAATTGTCAAAATTACTTAGCATATGTTTATACCGCATGTTGCTACAAATGTCAATAAATAAAAATTGTCTTTTTTCTCAATTTTAATTTGTTATTGTAAACTTGGCACACACAATAATTAAACAATAATTATAAATATATTAGTTAAAAATAAAAATGTATCCCGAATTTTAATACTTATGACTGCCTATTTCCAATTCCTTTGATCTATGAATATAAACAATAAACACAAAATAACAATTTGGCATTTCTAGTAATATAGCACTGTTTATACCGTAGCTATATAGCTCAGCTAACTACGTAGCAACGCTAAATTAGCGGTGCTATTTTAGCTAGCTGAACTATGTATATGTCGCGTTTATACCACTGCTACAGTTGTCATTTCGGTTTAGCATTGCTAATTTAGCTGTGGTATAAACGCAGCAAATGTTCGTTCAAACTTAAAAGATAGAAGCCTTAATACACTAGATTTTTTAGGATATTTCCAGTCCAAGAAAGAGTAGTAAAGTAAGCAAAGAAAACAATTTGAAAAAATAAAAATAAAGTGAATTATGTGTACGACATTTGATATGTTAAGTTCTACTTGTATTTTATCTTTGTTAACAAATTTAATTATTTATATCTTTCAGTTAAAATTAAAAATATGTACTTTTTAAATAAATAAAGGTTGAAATATTCGGTATTGAATACCGGGATCCCGGTATTCGATATGTCAATCCCGAAATACCGGTATTGATATTTTCGTCCAGTATTGCACTCCCTAATAAATACGAGCTATGACCCAGTCACCAAGCTGCTTTATTTAAAGGAGGCCTGTGTAGGGAAGGCTGCGTTGACATTGGGTCCATGGCAACTTATGCGTGACAATTAGGAAGCAGCATGGGAAATTATGATGAAAGCATACAATGACAATTATCATGTCATCCATAGCATCTTGGGAAGAATGTAATTTGTTAAAAACCAGGAACGTGAAACTCGTGATTCTTTGCGGATGATCCTAGACTCCTTAAACGGTAGAATCAGACAATTGAAGACTATTGCAAAGCCGGAGCAATTTTCGGATCAAATTTGGATCCATTACGCAAAACAACGGTTGCCTAAGTACACATTGGATGCATGGGAGCAATATCGTAATCAGGTTGGTGAAGGCCGCTTGCCAACACTGGACCAACTCGGGAAGTTTATGGATGTCAAATCAAAGGGGCGATGGGAATTTGAAGAGGAATGACTTGAATGGTCATGCGAATTACAATGTTGTAAAAGTAAAATAACGCCACCTAGTCAATGGACGATGTCCAGAATTATCGATGTGTTTATTGGATGAGATGACAAAGCAAGAATATGCGAGGTAAAGACGGAGAAAGGCAAATTAGTACGACCGATCAATCAATTATGTTTACTACCGATGGAGAAAGAAGCAGTCACATCTGATGCTGGTTTTCCTTAGGGTTTTTTAATGGAAGTTTTCCCTGAGGTTTTCCCAGTATCCTAGAGCAAATGCTGGATGTTTATTATGAAAATTTGTATAAGAAAAGAGCATGTTGTACCGCCTAGTTGTATTGGAATTGGCTAAAGGAATTAATTGACATGGCAACAGGAACCACTATGGGGTCATCTTGTTCGTTTAGCCGGCCAGGATGTTACGGCCACCGTAATGGAGATAAACCAACGGACATTATTTGAATTAACGGATTTTATTTGAATTATTTTTTGAATTATATGATTATTAATGCCATCTGTAGTTCTCTAGTGTTACTATAAATATTATTTCTCTTTCATGTTAACTAATGCCATCTATTGATGGACTTTCATATTATTAAGAAACCGAACGCATTAATCGCTGTCAAGCAAGAAGATAAAATAAAATAAACGTTTAATCGCAATAGAACCTTTGAATGAACAAGAAGTACACCCTGCGCCATTGAAATGTTCGATTTCGATTATTTACTATTTCATGCAATTCTCTCCTAGATTTTACCTCATTCGCTATTTTTTTTGTTTTTTTTATTTTTTTGCATATTTCACGCCTTATTAGGTATTTAAAACCAAACTAAGGGTGAAATATTTATTCGGTTTCAATTAAGTAGTCAAAGAGTTAATTTTACAAAATGTCGCTCTAAATTAAATGCTAACGAAAAAGCCAAAATTTTGCAAGCAAAGGCAAAAAGTACACACATTCGCAAATTGCAAGAGTAATTTAGTGTAACCAAACAGCAGTTAGAAAGTTTTTAAGCCACTATTCCGAAAATCAAACGATAATTTGGCTCTGATGCAAAGAGGAGGACTTCTGTTTCAACAAATCTAATTTCAGATATTTAGATCTTAAGCAAAGGTTTGCTACGGCTTTGGAGCTGAGAAGTTAGCTTCTAATAGCAACAACCGACACTATTTCAGTTCATACTATTAAAAAGAACTTGGTTTATATGCTTGTTGACCTGCGAGAAAATCATTACTGACAGCAAAAATGGCAGCTGCAAGCCTCAAATTCGCAATAGAATGAAAAAACTGAATGCCCAGGGACTGGCGTTGGTTCATATTCTCGGATAAATCCAAATTCAATATCTTTGGACCCGATGTAAGGACAAGGGTTCGGCGACGAAAAGGTAAACGGTATTTAACAGAATGTATTTCGCCGACAGTGAAAAATTGGCCATATGTTATGGCCTGGAGAGCCATAACAGCTTTCGGAGTTTGATCACTATGCCTTCTGGATAGTTCAGAAAGCGGAGGAAAATATAAAAAAATTATCGAAACCTGAATCGTGACTATTGAGGACCCGACTCAATACATCGGTATTCCACTCTTCCAGGACGATTACTCTCCGCGAGTTATTGATGTTATTTGTGAAGTAAGAATGCTTAATTTTAATGTCTATTTTGTTTAGGTAGCCGAATTTAAAAATAGCTTGGTGATTGAGTCGTTATCCTGGACAGGACCTCAATATTGTTGAAAATATTTGCTCCTTCATGAGAAAGAAGATTACAAATACAAGCTGAAAAGTGCCAAAGATTGGAAAAAACTTATAGAAAAAGTCTGGTTTGAAGAAGTAACAATATATTATTTAATCAAACTTTAGAATCCAATGCTGATCGGGTTTAAGGCCATCATAAAAGCCAAGGGCTGGGTTATTAATCATTGATTTTAAAAAGTTCAATTTCTCTCAAAATATTTTGGTTGAGATGAATTTTTTTATTTCTGTTAATTCTTATTTTGAATAAAAATTACCATCGTCAACAAAAAACTAATTTTCAATTGAAAAAACTCTGTTAAAAACACTGTAAAGACCTACCAAATTGTTACGAGGTAGTGCGGTAATATTCCTTATCCGACGTTATGTAGGTCTAAAATGTCGGATTACCGTTCTTTTTATTTGAATATATTCGGAATAGTGTAAAAATTGTTTAGATAATCAGAATCTCTCATTTTTGCCATCTACTTTTGAAGCAAACGATGGTATTTCCAAAATTTACTTTAAAAATTCAAACCGAACATTTCAATGGCGCAGGGTGTATTTTATTTTGTATTTTATATATATTTTATTTGTGCTGAAGCGCAAACATTAAGTACTATATGTATTTATACTATGCTCTATCTAAACCTCCACCAGGTAAGTCATTCACATTGCCAAACTCTTTGTACCGCTTAATTCATTTCTCTACAAATGGCACAACGTTATGGTGAATTTTGCGACCTGCTTCATCTCATTTAAGGTCGGTTAGAAAGGGGGTATTGACACGCTTCAAAATATTTTTTAAGTAGAACTTTTTTTAATATTGTTGTTCACTACTCAAATGCTCAAACTGACCTATTGGAATTGATTAGTTTGAAGGTAAATGGTAATCCTACTATTAATAATATCTAGCATTTAGACAGTAGACCATCAATAGGATTGCAATTTGCAATGTATTTTTGAACTTTCCTCAAAATGAAATAAATAAAACGAACGAGCAATTAAATTTATATTTCTTTATTTTAAAGATAACAAACCAAATTATTAAATTATTATCACAAACCAGGTGACTATATAAAAAAAAAAAAAAAAATTCCACTGACTAGTTGAACTAAATTAAAAATGAAAAAATAAAAAAAAGTTTTCTTAGCTACATTAAAAATAAATTACTGTACTTCACATTTGATAGTATATTTATTAAAAAAATCGGCAGTTCATTATCAGAAATCGTTTGAAACATTTAAAGGTTTTCCTTTAAATTAATAATGCACACTTTTCGATCATATTGATAGCAACATTTATAAAGTGGATGAACTTATCTATCAAAAATAATTTCGAATGAAAAGTTATATCGTTTTAAAAAATACAGCAATTGATAGTACATGTGTTAATGTAGATCACAGGTAGTCTATACCCAGAAGTTATCCATCATAGTGATGAATTGCTATCATACTAATAAATAACTTCATTTTATCAATGCGACAGTAAAATTTCTCTCAGTGTAAAAGACGGATTGAGATAGTTTTTTTGGACCAAACCTAAATACTCTAATTGCTAAAATAAACTACTTTCATTGGTGTAAAGCAAGTACAACATTATTTAGCTAACTATATTAGAACAATTTCATTTTTCAGATCACAAAATTGGTAGTCAAGTGACAAGCAAAATACCAATTGAATTCTAAATAAAAAAAATCTAAATTAAATGAAAACGCATTTTAAAATCAGATACCAGCAGTAAATAACTATAAAATGAAACAGGCGATATACTATAAAGGATTAACTTACTTTTTCCATTATCTAATCTTTATATTCCATCAAAATCATGATACTTGACTATAAATTGATACGTCAAGGAGGCGAAACGTATAAAAACACTAGAATAAACAAAAACACTAAGGAAATGAAAAGGTAACTGACAATAAAAAAAAAAAAAAATTAAGTGATTTTTCCTTTTCTTTTGATGCTTTTCGAGTGGAAAATTTGTTTGTGTATAAAAAATTTTTCCATTTACTACCGTTATTGTTGTTGTATTTTTATACTGTTAATTAATTGAGAAATCGATAAATAAACGTTCAAACATAAAAAAAACTCTACAAATCATAAACATAAAAACAATTTTTTATGATTTTCTTTATACTTTACGTTTTTTTGTTGTTGTTATTGTTGATAGAGCAAATTTTCTAGGGCTTTTATTATATACAAATACAACTACACACTCTATATACACTTTACTATGGTATAGATGAAAACCTAATGATAAGGACTTAATGAAAATCTATTGAAAATGAAAATAAATTTATGTCATTTTTCAATTATACACTCAGCGAAATAATTAATTAACATAATTTACTATAATTAATTGAATCACGTGCACCTTAGCATGAGATGTTATATAATAAAATCATAAAATATACTTGCATTCGTGTATGCACTTCAATAAATAGTGTATGCAAAAATGTATTTAGAAAATAAATAAACCACAAATCTAAAATTCGAATGTTGTTTTTTAATTTTAGTCCACAATTTTAGGATGGAGTCTGTATTGCCTAAATCCTGACAAAAAAAGTAAAAATCTAACACAAATAAATTAAAGTTATTGTTATTCTATAATATAAAAACTATGTACTTACCTATCTACATTTTGTGTAAAACCCCAACAATGTTAATCCACCCTATAGCTATATAGAAGCCCACAGAAAAACACAATAATTTGTATGACAATTTCCGAGAAAAAATTTAAATTTTCAATTAGATACAAAATGTGGATGTATCTCTATATATATTCTCTTTTTAAGCTTTTTTGGTTAATTTTTTATTACTGTAAACAAAAACTATATTATTTTGTGTGCTTTTGTCTTCTTTGTGTATACATTGTGTATGATTGATAGAGTTAAAATCACTTCTGGTTTGAATTAACAATATAATTTTCCGTAAGGTTTGTGTATATCACTCATTCTCGTAGTTTTCACCTTTCAAAGTAAATATAAATATGCTATTTAACTACATGCTTTGTACATCCATAACTTTTTTTCGTACTTAATATGATTTATTGACTTCTTTGTTATAGAATTAAAATGGTCAAGACTACTACTACGAGAAATATTTTTATCAATTAGTTGCTTTAAAAGTATTTGAACAAAATATGGCAACGATCGTTTAATTTATCAATTTCAAAAACCAAACCAGTTAAATATTTCCAGCACTTCTCTTATTTGCAATTAATTTGTAAAATTGTTTTGCATAAAACATGAACCCGCATAAATAAATGTACTAAACGTGTTTTCAAATAAAGAAGATCTTCTTATTATTTTAGAAATAATATAAATTCTAACTTCCATCGGACATATATCTAAACGAGTTGCGTTCACATTTGGTAAAATTTTAGAATTTTGAAAAAAAAAAAATCATGAGACTTCTATTTCCATCGAAAATCGAATTTCAGCTCGTTTTAACTCAGCCGAATTAATATGCCACTCTTTGCTATTTGTAATTTTTTGTTGGCTAAACATGAATGATGGAAGGCATTCGCTTGGGGACATTAATGCGGAACAATTAAATGCTTCACATTGAACTTATACAAGAAGCTCTAAAACTGTTTAGAAGTCAACTGAGGAACGGAACAGAAAAGGAGAGAAAAATATTTTCTCTAAGAACGTAATAATATCTGAGGCAAAGGGCTATTTGAAAATATTTCAAGAAAGCCAATTTGTAATTCAAACAATAAACAGTTAAGTATTTCCGAGATAGGATTTAGGATAGAGGTCCAAAAGATCTGCAAATAAGCATTGCATAGGCTGCACAACCAATCTTTGTCCTCCTATTCCAGTTCTAGTGGAAACATTTATTGGCTGATTACTATAATTTCTTGCATGGTACGTCGTTTTGGAGCGGTGTGAGTTTATATAATTTTCAATTTGGCACATCAGACATAGTAAAGATTGAAATAAAAATAAGTTAGGGGTAAATTATTTCTCAAATAAAAGCTTTGATGACCGGTGCCACATTCAATGAATAAATATTGATGATTAAATAAAAAATTGAAAAGGGATAATCTAAAAATTTTACTTTTTCTTGATAATGCGTCATCATATTTTGATGGAGAACTTTCCAATGTAAAATTGGTTTTTCTCCCACCGAACACAACTTCTAAATTTCAGCCTCTAGGCTGATCGCAAATACGTGGCACGCGTACCAAACTTGGCACGGTTAGAAAGTTGTTCGGTACGCCAACAAAAGTTTGAGTTTTCAAAAATCGATCTTTTTTGCAGTTATTCTTACCAAAAAATGGAAAGACGCGTGAAATACGGAAAGCTAGAAAGAAAAATACTAGGTGATAAAATACATGGTTGGATCAAAAAATCGAGGGATTTTTGAACTTCGGGGGCTACATGTATAGTTGTTACAAGTATTTTTGTTGTATTGGTTCACTTGTCCCTGACGTATCATGCCATTTCTAGCTCTATTGACTGCTTAGTTTATTGTTTGCTGTCGAAAAGTTTCTCAGCAATTTAGCTTTTGGAACAGGAATATGTTGCATTTCATGTTCGGCGAATACGAAGGCTGAGACATCATAACGGTGTCGTTTTTGGTCCAAAATTTACGAACAAGCAGAGAAGTCTAACTTCCAGGTAATACTCCTTATTGTTACTGCCTGGTAGGAAGAACCCTTGGTATACTATGCCATTGAAATCGAAGCTCACTGTTGAGCAGAACCTTCATATTCTTTCGAACGCTCACCATGCGTTTCTCGGTCTTGCCTCTTCAGGAAGCTTCTATTAGGACCATTAGGCCTTAGTTTCGACGTTTATTCATACACTTCTGTTTTATCACCAGTTAAGATCCGTTCGAGCAGTTCTGCATCGTCAATCACTTCATTCAGCAATGCTGAGCAATGTCCATTCGGTAATGTTTTTTTTAATATCGTTGCCAATAATGCTACCACACGTTTCATGCCCAAAACATTTGGAAAGAAGTGTGTGTCATTCAAATGATTTACCAATATCGTGAGTATCCTCTATGATAGTGATTCGACAATTGTCAATAACCATTTTGCTGACTTTTCGACAATGTCGTCGGTTGTTGGTGCGTGCTAGGGCGTTCAACGCACTCGTCATCTTCAACGTTTATAAGGCTGTATTTGAAGCGTTTGTACTACTCGTAATGTTTGTTTTATTCATTGAAGTCAAATTAAACATTACCATTACCGTTGCACAATTTCACCCAGATTCTTAATTTCACTGTTTTCACAAGTAAAAAATCGCCGAGAACACCACACCACATATAACTTATAATCTAATTATAATCCAATAAAATTGATGCGTTGGATCGCATTCGGCTTGAAGGACATATTGGAGACCGCATCCGGCTCGAGGAGATTTGAGACTTTAAGTTCGTATGAAGATCTTAGACTGAGTCATTTATTGTACGATGTCAATTTTCATATACAGAATTTAGCGTGTCCAAGGTTAAGATATTGGACCCAACTCCAAGATAATAAAATGCATCTTAATTTATTTTATTCGTCTTTTCCTGTAAATATTTACGTTGAAAGACAAAAATAAAAATCTGGCGTATTATATGACTCGATTCTGACTGATCCTTAATATTACAAATAAAAAAATGATTTTACGGAATTAGCTGGTATACACAACAAACGAAACTATTTAAAGAATTAATTTTATTGGCACGCCAAAAATCAACTATTTTCTTACACTACTCTACACAATGGTATTATTGCAATTCTTAAAGTGCAATACCGAAAATCCATGCCGAAAAAAATATCTCTATTAGACGTCATTGAATTATTAAAATCTGCAATAAAAAAAATTAAATCATCAACGGTATAACTAAGTGTTTTCAGAACTGTGGGTTCCGTTAGACGAAATGATGTCCGACTTTCGGGATTTTGACTGTACATCATCCTTCCTTTACCGCTGCTACCAATAATATACAGATAAAAGCTTCGTTAAATTCTTGTTATACAATAATGTTCCAAAGCCAAATAAAGGTTAGGATAAGTGACTGTAGCTTTCAGAAGACATGGCTTTCGTAGCTAATTACATCGCAATTAATATTCGTTTATCATAAAATCAGAATATTTTATAAATTCTAATTCCTATTTAGCACAATATTATACTAATCCGCTTGTAATCACTAATCACAATAATATAATATTGAATAATGAGTATAATTCAAGCAAAAGTAGGAAAAATTATTATTATTATTATTATTATTATTACTATCTTTATTTCAATAAAATAAATACAAAATTAAAATCTAGTTGAAACAACATTATAAAATATGAAATAAAGTACAGCTCCTATAGACATTATGTCTGTAGTGGAGCAATTTAAAACAAATTTTAATTAAAATTTATATAATATTCTTTGTTTACATAATTAACAATAATCTTCAACAAAATACAAGCTCAGTTATTAAAATAGATATATTTAACTACACGACGGCACATTAGAACATAATGTATGATAATTTAACATTTATACTAAAAATATTGCTCGATATCATCGATGTCAAGTAACCAAGTCCGAATTTCCCTGTTAAATTTATGTTTCTGCGCAGATGGAAGCATTTTGACATTTTTAGGTAAAAGATGGAACCAATAAGGTGCCATATATAAATAAAATCTTCTAAACCTTTCACTATTACAACGAAGACCGACAAAATTGTTTGGATTTCTCATATTATACACGTGGTATATTCGACTATGATAACTATTGCTACGAACAAAAAACATTTTCAATACTTTAAAAACATACAAATACCTTAGAGGCAACAAGTTTAACTCGCGAAAAAGCGGAATAGTGGGTGTATTCCTTGGACAAGCATAAATTAATTTGATAATTCTTTTTTGCGCTACAAAAAGATCTGCAATATTAGCAAAGTAAATTCCACCCCAACTAGTTATACCATACATTAAGATAGATTCAACAAGAGCATGATATAACCTTCTTAAAATAAAAGAAGGGCACAAAGGTCGAAGATTATAAAATTTATGCACTGCAGTAATAACAATTTTCCTGATATTAGTTAGGTGGGAGGTCCAATTTAGCTGTGAGTCAATTGTTACACCTAAGTATTTAAACTCATTTATGCAGGGCAAATCAAAACATTGCCCAAAACATGGATTCTTATCACACGGGTATACGTGATACTTGAAAAAGTTTTGATCAACTGTTATGTCGGGCCGTCTAAAATGCATAATTCTAGATTTTTCACTAGCAACAAGCCGATGATAAAAAAACCATTTACTTAGAGTGCATAAATCAATATAGATAAACCGTTGAATATCAACGTAATCATTAGACGCATATGTCAAAGCCAAATCATCTGCAAACGCTGTAGCACACCCTCTAAGATTAATTTCAAAGATAGAATTGAAATAAATTAAAAACAATAAGGGCCCCAAAACTGAGCCCTGAGGAACACCACATTTTAGAAGACCTGGAGGACTATTCACATTATTAATTTTTACAATTTGACTACGCTTACGAAGGTAACTTATAAACCAATCTAATATTTTGCCTCTAACACCAATACTTGACAATTTCATTATGAGTATGTCATGGTTAACAGTATCAAATGCTTTTGAAATGTCCAAAAATACTGCTGAGCATTTCTGAGAGTTGTTAATTGCTAAATAAATATTGCTCAGAAAATTTAAAAGAGCTTCTTCCGTAGATTTTCCTTCTATGAATCCAAATTGGTGATCACTAAAAAATTTTATTTTACCAAGGTAAGAGACTAATCGTCGTTTAATTAATTTCTCAAATAATTTGGAAAAAGTACTCAATAGTGAGATCAATACTATTCAGAGATCAATTGTGGCAATACTATTAAAATGTATTAAGTATCTAAAACATATTTTTAATTAATCCAATTATAATAATTAAATAACTTACATATTATAATATAAATGCCAAACCTTATTTAAATAGTACATACGTATGTATCCATACATAGATTGTATATACCTACCCATAATTATGTATTGATTTGGTAAAGTAATAATTATCTACTTGACATTTTACAGGATTCTACAAAATTCGATTTTTTGATCTTCGCAAACATTTATTTTTGGCTTCACGATTTTGTAACAAATTAATTTCAAATTTTTCATTTGTTTGTACTTAATTGCTTTTAATATCACTCAGATTAAATTTTGTAGGAACCTGTGACAACTATACACACACACACATAACCGCTCATATATTTATTATTGAAAGCTTAATTTTTTAACCTATGGCAACCATACCCTTATAATTTAGAATTAATATGACTAAACCACATTTGATTTGTTGTATAATTAATCTAATTATTATTGTGTACCGATTATGGTTAATTGTTAAAACATTTTTTTTTTGTATTTATAATTATCATTTTTAATTTAACCGAATCATTATGAAATTATTAGAATTTTTGTTGAGAATTGGTCTTTTCAGTTGTGTACTATATCAATACCAAGATCAAACAATATAGAAATGATTGACATTTTAGTAACAGTATCCTCGGCGGAAGCATCAGGAAATATTAAACTTATCACTCATAAACACACCTTCATATGTTACAAAAAAGTCATTGCTAATTCACAACAATGTTTGATGCACCATTTATGCTCTGTAAACGCCAAGAGAAAAAATAGATCCAAATTTTGAAGAATACTCGAAACGTTATGCTTAAATTAGAATGCATTTAGAAAGTAACGAATATACTTAGCAGTTTTGATGATTACTATGATAGTAATAATATTCGATCAGATAAAGAATACAAAAACATAATCAGATCGGGTATACTAGATAAACGACATCCTTCAGAAAAATGGAACACTACCTAATCCATTTATTTTTATCGTATTTAACTCACACGTGGATTTCCAGATAATCACTGAAGAATATTCTTATAGCAACCATTTTGTAGGTGATAAATTGTCCACACAAATTAAGACATCGTTGATGCAAAGAGGTTAGGTTCTCAAATTTCCATCTCTTACTGAAGTGTTGTATTGCCTGTTGTAACCTTTGCTATGTACATAATTTTGTTAATTTTACTTCCAGTAAATTAAGGTATCAACTTGGTCATCTGATGGCATAACGGCCTAGAATCTAGCACCGCTTCGATTTGCGTAACTATGGTACTAAGCTCCTCATATGTGGCTATTCGCTTTCCCATAACCCTCTTAAGATGATATTTGAAAGACTTTTCAGCGGCCTCCCATAGTCCTTCAAATGATTGGTACTGTACTGGGGATAAAGTGCCATTTAATATCATATTTTATGAAAAGAGAAAAGCAAATATTTTATTAGTATTAGATTTCAGAAATTCATTAATCTTCTTCAAAACATCATTGGCTCCTACGAAATTGGATCCGTTGTCGGAATAGATATCGGTGCATAATTCTCTGTGTGAAACAAAACGTTGAAGTGTTGCAATGAAGTTGCTTGCGGTTAGATTGAACACAACTTCAATGTGGACACCCTTTGTACTCACTAGGTAAGTTTTCCATACTTTGGTAGACCGGCCATGAATCTACTTTACTTGTAATAGTCCGGCGCAATCCACACCTATTTTAATAAGTGGGCTTTGAAGTTGAACATGATCTGAAGGCAAGTTTCCCATAATTTGATAATTCGGCTGTGAACTAAATCTCCGAGAAGTGTTGCAATGTTTTACTACATCTCTTATTATTCTGCGGCTGCTGATCAGGAAATATGTTTGGCGAAGAATGCTCATCAAGAGGAATATGCCAGCGTGATGATGATTGATATGCAGATCTTTTATAAGCAATATGGTTATCTCGCATTTATGGAGAATTAGTGGATGAATAAGCTCAAAATTGGCTTACTTTGTCCGCCATCGCGGAATTGTATTTTCTCCAATTCTGGGAGCTCATCCTTGATTGTTTCCTTTCGCGGTTGTTTGTCATCTCAATCTAAATGTAACTACCATAAACTCTGAAACAATGTCTTTATCGTTACTATGGCGGGTGCTAACCAGCTTAATGGATCAATAATTCTGCCGAATTGAGATAGTACCTCACGTTTTTTTCCTTTTGATTGTTTAATTGGCGTTACCTTAAACTAAAAAATCTGTCAAGGGATTTCATTTTATACCAAGCAGGTTGAGGCTAACATTTTAAAGCGTTCTCTATATTAAGAGGTAGTTGCTCTTTGCTTTCAACAGGGATTTATGATAATATTTCCGGATAATTGGATGTTCACTTTCGAAGATTGAAGCCGTATAATTTTAAAAGTATTCATACATCCTTTCTAATGTTGTGAGCATCTTCTAAAGTCGACATGAAATCGTCCATATACAAATCGTTTATTATTTTTTCCGCAACTAATGGATTTCTTCGTAGCACACTATTACCGATTACTTGAAGCGCTTTCGTTGCTAAATACGGCGCTAATGCTGTGCCTTAGGTGACTGTACACATTCGATAATCATTTAGTTGGCTTAAATCTCCAAAAATTCTGTGGTAGACTTGATCATTAGGATTTAAAATTAGTTGACGGACCATTTTTTGTATATCCGCTGTGAAGACAAACTTGTTACATGTACGAATCGTATTAAAATAGCAGTAAGTGGTTCGTAGATAGTAGATCGACTCATTAGCGTTTCATTTAGGGAAGCCTGCGATTTAAATGAAGCGTCAGAAACTATAGAGATTCGTGAATTACCCCATGATGTGGGAGCCAATGCACTCCTTTTGATCTATGTACTTCTAATGGTGGTATGATTTCCATGTAGTTTAGTTCTAAATATTCTTCCATAAACGATTTGTACGCGGTTTTGAATTCAGGTTCTGGATAAAATTTCCTTTCCATCGCTTTCGATCTTCTGAATGCTCCATTGAGAGTGGTTTTCATTGTGGTCGAGTTGATTTGAATGGAGCTTCACTATAAAATTACCTTTATCGGAACGAGTGTTATGTTTGGTAAAGTATGCTTCACAAGCTATCTCTGCCTCTGTATATTTTGCTAAAGGGTTTGGTGATACAACTTCGTCCAGCTCCCAAATTCTTAATGAGTTATCTATATCAACTTCGCAATGTAAACCGTAAGCAGTGGTTAATTTGTGGTTGCTAGTGGTAATTGAACCAGTTGAGTCAAATTTTCGCTAGCCAAGGAAGTTTGAAACCCTGAATCAAGGAAGGATCTGCACAATTACCATTCACATGTATTATCTTTAATTTTCATCAACGCCGTTGGTAATAAGGAACAATATGACGTGCTAGAAGCTTTGTAAACACTCACGTTATGCTGCATACTTTATTTAACTTTCCATAATTTCTTTGAATTGCCATCAAGTTTATTAAATAGCAAGTAGATAAGCCATACATTCATTGCAAACCACGCGTTGCTTGATCGGAGGTATCAAGAAGCTTCCGAATATTTGCAGCATTTGCTTTATGAATCTTTGGTAGATCCGTAAATAATTTAATAAACTCGTTACCTGTTAAATTTTTATGATCATACTGCGTTTACATAGTTTCTGATATGCTTCAATATTATTAGCTTCAGTTATGGAAAAATGATTTACGAAACCGCTAGCCCCACGTCTCAATAAGCCTTTTAAGTATTGTAGATTTTGAGCTGGTTACAACATTACTAACATATTTTCGCCTCTCAAAGCACATTTGGCGAAAATTTTAAAGAATCTGATGATTTTCAACCTATTTTGCTCCACATAAATATCCGGTTCCTAGGAATAAAAAAAGTTCCTATTGAGCAATCCTCGGCAAACAAAATGCTTTTGAAATTTCCTTGTTTCTCTCATGTGATTGGTTCCTTATATCGAGTTTCTAATTGTTAAATGAAACCAATTCGTTTAATTGATTTACAAGAATTAACCACTAGAAACAGTAGGGTTGATGATTTGTTATTGTACCTGGTGAAGAGAATAAATGAAAATTTTAAAGAATATTTCACCCTACCATAAAACAGGCTCGAAGTGGTTAAATATTATAATAAAAATATCAAATTTTTATAGCCTATATCGAGAATCCACATAAAAGGCATCCAAATAATAATGCTATGTCTTAAAATTTAAAGCTTAAAATTGTCTCGGATGATTATTATTACAAAATTTATGATTTTCTTAAAGCATCAACAGCATGCTGACTACAGATTACGCTAAATAAATCTTTATGATATTATGCCTCGTTTAATTAACTTTAAATATTTTTACTGTCAAAAAGCCGAAACAGTAAAATGAAACCAAAATATAAAAACAAAAATCACTCCAAATTTATTTACAACTTCCCCATTAATTTATTGTGGTCTACTGCTTAAGCATAAGATACTCGTATATATAAACATAATATAAAACCAAAATAAAATAAAAGCTTCCCACTAATTTAGACACCAGTTTGTATTTAATTTTTGTTTAGGAAAATATTTGTTTTTTTCACCAGTATCAGGTTCTATTTAAATCCAAACTGCTGCTTTTCTACTATAGTATTTACATATACGTATATCATAGTATTGTCTAATTCTATATACTAGTGATGTTGTAATTCAGCGAACCATATAAACACAAAAAAATAACTCAAATAAATCTTATTTTCATTCTTAATTTTTGCCTCTACATTTTTGTCGTTCGTCGCGCGGGTGCGGCGCTTGTTGAAGAGGGTAAACCCAATTACAAAAACTAAATGAATTAAAAACAACTACAGCAATAACAACGAAAACCACCAACTTTAAAGCACATAATTTATAAAGACGTAAATATTATAAAATTCAAAAACATGTACACACAGTTGAAATGTAATGAATATATTTATTGTTATTATACAATATATGTATACATAGCTAGATAGATATATGTATAGTTGGATGCGCGGCGTATATGTAGTTATACAAGATATAGGCCCATCGAAGAATGAGAAACATGTTATGTTTTTATTATTTTTGAGTTTCTTGGAAAGGATTTTTATTAAGATTGACATTATTACGGTAGTGGGTTGATGCGGTTAAATAATTTTTTTTATTAACATAATTCGTCATTCACCAAAAATAATAATTATTATATAAAATAATCTGGCTGAGTAGCTTGTTATAAATAAAATGATTTAACCTCGAGTAATTTTTTATTTAAATCTGCTAATTAAAATTGCTAAATAATAAACAAACGACCAAAAAGGAAAACAAAATTATGGTGGATTCTATTTTGTAACACTGTATACACCATATATGTAGCTTAAGTACTATTGTTTGTGAACAAAATAAGCAGAGAAATACAGAAATTAGCTTATAAATTTGTAAAAAATTGTGCTTGGAGAAAAAAAAAAATCGAAAATTCCAACCGAAAAAAAAAATTTGTGTAAAACTTTTTCAATATAGAAATCATTTCAGAAAAGCATTTTTTTTAATTTGACTTTATTCTAAGTTTAATAAAAATATTAAACTTTTGTTTTTTCGTTTTACTTTTCTCTGCGGCTTTAATTTTATGTACTCGTATATTTAAATACGTTACAGTATAGTCTGGTACAATACCAGCAAACCATCTATTAAACTTGTACATCATAAGTAGCTGACATTTGGTGAAAACAATACGAATAAAATTAAACCATCCAACAAGGGTGATCAGAGCTGTCAAACAGTTGAATTTAACAATAAAATATATAAGTAAATTTTGAATATAGCTCGAAGATCTATAGAGTGGATAGTCAACTGAAATATTCCGCGTACTGTTAATGTTTACCATTTAAAGTTCTGAACCTCATTGGTACTCGGTTTAATTATACTACTTAGGCTATGTGCCATGTGGGTAACTGCAGCAGGGAAACTTTCAAATTTAAGCTTGAAATTTCTCATACCGTTAGAACTGAATTTGTGCTAATTAGTGCTCATTGGAAAAAATTAGTGCTAGTCCAGGAGCCGAGAAAATGGATAAAGTATTTTAATATTTCGCCTAAAAGATGGTAAAAAAATACAAACACAAAACCTGATTTTCAGCGGGAACCAGAAAAGATTAACCAATTAACTAAATATTTTTAGATAGTAAATACAATTAAGAAATTTGTTTTATTACAAAAATATAAATTTTGACAATTTTTAGTGGAAAATGAAAATCAATCCATACCCCTAAATGATACTATACGAAACCATCCAAGACACATTTTGCGTTCAATAATTTCCAAATTAAACAACAAAAATAATTGATTTAAAATATTTCCGACATAAAATGTTTTACAAAGCAATACAAATGTTATTTATTTATTTTATTTGATTTTCTATTTAAATGAACTTTATATTTTACATTAGTGAACGCATTGAAGAAATTTGTGCTTATCGCAAAAATATAAATTTCGAATATTTTCATTAATAAACCAAATAAATATGAAAATTGATCAACACATTTTGAATCATCCAAGATTGCGCGTTAAATAAACTTTCAAATTTAAGCTTGAAACTTCTCATACCATTAGAACCGAATTTGAGCTAATTAGCCCTCATTGGAAAAATTAGTGCTAGTCCCGAAGCCGAGAAAATGGATAAAGAAATTTCATATTTCGACTGGAAGATGGTAAAAAGTGAAAAACGAAACCTGATTTTCATCGATACTTTGTAACAATGTTTATAGTGACTACGGAAAATAAAAATTAGCGCGAACGAGAAGAACTGTGTTCACGATTATCAATTCCAATCGTATTATTCGTATATTATTCTTATAAGGTACATTTGAATTTTTATTAATCTCCAGCGCAAATATTAAAATAGCCACATTTGAGTTAGACGTATTTATGATTAATCAGGTTATCGGGGGTAATAATTTTTGTTTACACCTACAGATATTGGTATAGACAGTTATCAATTACCATTCGCAAAGTGTGTTCGACTGCTGTTGAGTTAGAGGATTGAAGTGTTCCCAACCTAATTTGTAAAGAAATTATTATTTGAAGTTCAAAAGAAATTATTATTTGATTTTTTTTTACAAGTACTATTCGTAAAAACTGTTTCGAATTACAGTTTTACTTATTTAGATCATATTAAGTTGTTTTAAGTTCTCGTAACTATGGCAATGAATCTTGATAATCTGGAATTAGATGAATTTGAGCTAGAATGCGCCGTTCGTGATATCCAAGTGCCAGACGTCGGTGCCAAATTAGAATTATTGAAAGAAAGATTAGAATTAGAAACGCGTCATACAGTGCTGATTCCAAATCGGCCACATAAGTCAGCTCGCAAAAATGCAAGAATTAAAGTCGAGAAAATAACGCTGAAACTGCAGTTTTTGTATTCGGATTTGCAAAGCGCAGTTAAGGAAAGTGACACTAAAACAATAGGCAGACTCCATTCCCGTCTTCTTCATATACAAGGACGTTTGTTACGCTTAAAATACTCGAAAACGGTACAGAATCCGGTTAACGAAACTATCGAAAAGGTTGCGCAATTAATCACATTTGTTCTGGCTAACGTAGACAAACAGCCCACAGAAATGAATGAAAGTCTTAATGAGCTTGACCAAATAAAACTTAAAGAAGTTGAAGGTACTAACGGGTCCGACGATTCTTGCGCCAACGAACCTAGAAATCGGTCTGAGCTTGGGGAGAGACGAACACATCTTCATAGTTCTGTCAATGATACCAATACCTCAATAGGCAGCCAAACCCCAAATACAATTAGAGAACAGTCTAAAATCCACGATCATGTAGTTACCGATACAACCAATCATGAGAAACCTAATTTGAACATAGCTCATTTTCCGCCTCTCTTAGAGATACCTGACCCAAGATATTCTAGTAGATCTTCCCACAAAATTTTGTCTAAATGGAATATCACTTATGACGGTACTCCTGGCGGGATCCATGTTAAACGTTTCTTAACTAGAGTAGAACATTTAGCAAATTCAGAGAATGTTACATCGCAAAGATTAGTCACGGATCTTCATTACCTACTAAAAGGGAATGTTAATGAGTGGTACTGGACTTTCATCGAACGAAATCCTAATCCATCATGGGAGCAGGTAAAGGCGGAGCTAAAAAAATGCTTTCAGGGACTTCGAACAGATGATGATATACGAGCCCGCATGGAAAATAGGAAACAGAGATTTCGTGAAACTTTTTTTTGAATTTTACCAGGATCAGATATCCATGACTCTCCAACTGGAGACATCACTCAGTGAGCAGGAAATTGTTCGAATTATTCGACGGAATATATGCGAGCAAGGCTACAGGATAAACTGGCAGACGTTAAAATTGACAGTGTTGATGAACTTGTCAGGAAATGTATGGCTTACGAAGATACGTGGAATCGAACAGGTTTTGTGCCAGAATTAATGTGTCAGTCCCGGAAGTTTATAAATTCCTACGAGATAGATAACCAAAGTTGGGGACCAAATTACAATTATGATCCTTCTACGATACCTACCACGTCCCGCAATATACCTAGCGAACCTCAACAAATGTCTACCAATTACACTCTTTTAACTCGTAATAGAGGGAAGGGTAATTTTTCGAAACCGATGGCTAACGTCAACCAGGGTTTAAATGTTGGTTCTGCACAGAATCCCCAGTTCAATAACAATTTTAGAGTAAATCGTCAACCAGATTGGACAATTAGTTGTACTGGTTGTGGTAGACAGGGATGTCGTCGAGAACAGTGTTTTAATTGTAATCCGCCTTCGGAAAACTGGAGAGCGGTGGCCCGATCCTCCAAGGGTTCAGACCCCCAAAGCAACAACAAGAAGGTCGAAGCAGCCTCCAATACCGACCAGGAGTTACTCCAACGCCAATCGTAAATATTGCATTCCAGTTTCCCAATATGTCAACTTCGAGAATAGGTGTTACTGACTCTTCAAATTCTTATTCTCGCCAATTCAACCATAGTAAACAATACTGGAGACAACGCAAAATATTTAAGAAGAGTATTACAGCATCGTTAATTGCCACCCCGAGCGATTGTCGGCCTTACACGCAATTAGACATCTTAGTGAAGACATATGTTGGTCTTTTAGATAGTGGTGCAAATGTATCTTTGTTAGGTAAAGGTTCCGAATATTATTTAAATCATCCCTCCGTTAAGTTTCACTCATTTCCTTCTTCGATAAAGATAGCAAATGGTCAAAAAGAATCCGTACTTGGGTATATCAAGACCCCTATCTACTTTGCAGGAAAAACCAAATTAATCATCTTCTACATTTCGCCTAATTTGATGCAAGAATTATATTTAGGAATTGATTTCTTTCAAGCATTCAATCTTACAATTGCCATTTCTCCATCAACCACCACCACAACTACACAATCAGCTATTTCTAACGATAAAACCTTGTTGGGTTTTGATCAGCAGCTATCTGAACTGACTACTGGAACTCCAATAGACGCACCAAAACAGATTTTGTCCGCAGAACAACAAGCTACACATTTGGTTACACATATTATAGATGTCGGAAACGCTAAACCAATAAAACAGCGTCACTATGCAGTATCTCCAGTCGGTCAAGCTGAAATTTATAGCGAGCTTGATCGCATGTTATCGTTGGGCGTGATTGAAGAGAGTTGCAGTTCGTGGAGTTCGCCTGTTACTCGCGTGCGCACACCGAATGGCAAAGTGCGACTGTGTCTTGATGCACGGAAGGTGAACGAAGTTACGGTTAAGGATGCCTATCCCCTTCCACTCATCGATGGTCTGCTGGGGCGTCTTACTAATACCAGATTCATCTCGAGTCTGGATTTGAGAGACGCTTTCTGGCAGATTCCTCTCGATGAGGGGTCGCGGGATGAGACTGCATTTTCAGTGCCGGGCCGACCGCTGTATCAATTCACGGTTATGCCGTTCGGTTTGTGCAACTCACCACAAACAATGTGCAGATTAATGCACCGGGTGATACCCCACGAACTGCAGCATCGGATATTTGTGTACTTGGACGACTTGTTGGTTACAGGTGAAACTTTCCAGGAGCATATTTCTCTCTTGACTCTAGTTGCCGGTTTTCTCAAAAATGCAAATCTAACCATAAACCTCGAAAAGAGCAAATTTCTTTTGAAAGAAATAAAATATTTGGGATTCATTGTAGGAGACGGTATCATTAAGGCAGATCCCGAAAAGATGTCGGCGATCACAAATTATAATAGGCTAAAATCGGTAAAACAAGTTCGCCAATTTCTTGGTGTTACCGGCTGGTATCGTCGCCTTATTCTTCAGTACGCTGAGCTGGCAGAACCACTTACTCGCCTACTCAAAAAGCACCAGAAATTTCAATGGACCAATGATGCTGAAACTGCCTTTTGTAAATTAAAATCTGCTCTGTCCTCATCGCCTGTGTTATGTAATCCAGATTTCACCAAACATTTTTATATTGAATGCGACGCCTCTAAAGTTGGTGAAGGAAGTGTCCTTTACCAAAAATCGGAAAACGGCGAGGACCGTCCTATAGCTTTCTTTTCTAGAAAACTAAACGGCGCACAACGTAATTACAGCATTACGGAGTTGGAGTGCTAATCGGCAGTATTAAGCGTGATGAAATTCCGACAGTACGTGGAGGGGTTACCTTTCACCATCACGACCGATCACGCTAGCTTGAAGTGGCTGATGGAACAACGAGACCTCTCCGGACGACTCGCTCGATGGAGTTTGAAACTCCAGGGGTTCAATTTCCTTATAAAATATAAGAAAGGCCGTGATAATTTGGTGCTTGATGCGCTTTCCCGAAACACTTTTGACATGTCTGACGAGGATGGTCTAGTTTGTGATATGTTGAGCGACGTGATGATCGATCAATTTGATGACGAGCCGGAATATCTCAATTTAATTAAAGTTTTAACCGATAACCCATCGCATAGCCAAAATCTGAAACTGATGGATAATCGAATTTATTATAAACCATCTAATTCACCGGAGAATCCAAGTCCTTCGGATATTCCAGAGTGGAAGCTTTACATCCCTGTATATCAAACAGTACCTATTATAGAACGTGCTCATTGTCCACCCGATGCTGCGCATTTAGGTTTCTGGAAAACGCTAGAAATAATAAAACGTTACTATTATTGGCCCGGAATGATACGGGACATTCATGATTTTGTAATGAATTGCGACACATGCAAAGAATGTAAACCTACTAATGCATTGTTACGAGCACCCATGGGAAATTTTTTCGAGGTTAAGCGACAATTCCAGAAAATGTTTATAGATTTTCTTGGGCCTTATACTCGGTCGAAAGATGGGAATTGCTACATTTTTGTCGTGGTAGATCAGTTTTCTAAATTTGTGTTTTTGGAACCTATGCGTGACGCAACATCCAAGAATGTCTGTAATTTTTTAGCAAATAGGGTGTTCAATGTTTTCTCGGTACCTGAGATCATAATGAGTGACAATGCTAAGCAATTCACCTCGAAGGAATTTCTGGATCTGACGGAAAAATACGGCGTAAAACATCAATTTACTCCTAAGTACCATCCTCAAGCTAACGCCAGTGAGCGCGTGAATCGGTCAGTGTTATCGGCTATTCGAGCCTACGTTCTAGAGGATCATTCTAATTGGGACAAAAATATCCACAACATTGGTTCTGCCTTTGCGAAATGTAGTTGATGAAAGTACCAAGTTCTCACCTTATTTTCTCACCTTTGGCCAACATTATATTGGTCATGGTTCCCAGTATAGTATCCTCCGACAGCTTTAATCTCTGGATGAACGTGACATTGAGTTAACGGTGATGGAAAGACTAACGTTAATGCAACGAAAAGTTGTAAATAACTTACGCCAGGCTTATCAACAAAATAGTAAACGTTATAATTTAAGGTCTCGACCGCATAATTATAGTGGGTCAAAGTGTATTCGTAAAAACTTTTATACAGAGCGATGCAGCTAATAAATTATCTGCTAAATTATGCCCTAAATTTAAAAAGGTAATTATTAATAAATGTATCGGTAATGTTGCTTTCGAACTTCGAGATATGCAGGGTAGGTCACTTGGTGTTTATCACGCGAACGATCTTCGTCGAACGATCTTCGTCGAGTAGGTTAATATGGTAGTGAAGTGAAATGTAGTAAAAATGCTGTAAAAATGTTAAGTATACTGTGATAGGTGAGTATTACCGGTCTATTTTCATCCGTGATTTTGCAATCCCGTTCTATTCCTTATTAGTGGTCAAAGCAATTTCTAGTCATCTTCGAAAACCCCACCCCAACCGTGAGCCTTAGCCGGCAAAATTAAGACCACCGAAGCTCTGACTGGAATAAAATCTATTTCAGTGACGAAAGGCATTCTCTTGGAACCAAATTTAATTTGGAACCCAATCATGTCCAATCAATTCGTTACAATTTCAAGCTTAAATTCGAAAGTTTCCCTGCTGCAGTTACCCACATCTATGTGCCTCACGTAGATTTTTTCGACTAAACCATTGACTTTTCTAGGGTCAATAAGACAAGCTGTGACTTACTTTCTATTATTCTAAATAACGACTTTTGGGACGTCAACCGAATGTTATTATTATTTGTTTCAAATTTCGTGTAAATAATTTTCCTTTTGGCTTGCGTGCACGTTAATTAAATAAAATTGTTTACAAAACATTAAATTAATAAGGTTCGACCAAAAACCGAAGCAGACTATATTTTCAGCATTAATAAACCAAGTTTCCCCGATAATTGTTTTGGCTACGAACTGTCCCAACTTAGACTGTCCCGTACTTAGACCCGACTTATATTTCCAAATAGAGCGTGCGAAAGCAAAGTATCATCGTGTTTCCAGCAACGTTAATTCGCATTAACTTAAGAAAGCAGGAGGCGACAATGGCTAATACACCATGAAAAATATATCTAAGCTCTATTAGTAAAAATTAAGCCGAGATGTTTTATCTTTACGATTTAAATTGACTGGGTGTTAAATAATTTGTTCTGATGCAGTGGCGTAACTAGTTAGCGGCAGCACCCGCAACTTCGTGGATCCCGCAGTTAATGGGGCCCACGAGATTTACCAAGCATTACGAATATGACTTCAAAGTTAAAATCAGATTGATGGTAGCTTAGATTACGCTTAAAGTAGACCACCCTTTGAAATTTGCAAAACGGGGCATTTCTAGGAAATTTTTAAGAAAAGGCGGAGATCTAGTTTTAGAGAAAGAAGAAATCGTTCCTATTGCTATTAAATATTTTCTTAAGACAGGCCCAACAATTTCTTCTCGGTTGCTGAAGGTGAATGTCAGAGTAATTACACGTAATCTGACTCCATAGAAATTAAAATGGCTTTAGGTTCTGACAGATATTTGGATTAAGGCTGTATGCATCAGGCTAATTTTTCGACTTTTCTAAATAGCTGGTCAATAGATAGGGGCCAGTATTAAATTTTGAATTGTGTGCAACAGAACGGTATATAAATTTATTTCGTTTGGATCTGAAAATACCGGGTTTGTAACTCGAGGGGATGGAATATTTCTCAGATTCCATATTTTACAATTTATCAGTATTCCTCGTCCATAAAATATCGGTAGTTTGCATAAACTCAACTGTTGCTGTCGACCGGGATGCAAAATGTCTCATCAATAATTTTAAAGGCTTTGCTATGATGGAGGTTAGAATTCGTAAATAGACTAAAGTTGGGAGGGAGTGTTTTAGTTCCTTGCAATGCAAGCACCATCAAGCGTATTAATCAGAACGTTGCTATATTTGGGTTTGACAGTTCGATTCTGATTGATGATATTCGATTTTAAAAACATCGCAGAATCAGAAGCTTCACCCGAATGATGCAGAATGTAGAACACGAAATGAATGGCTTCTCGGTCCTCTGAGGAACTTTTTGGTAGGCGCAGAGGTCACTGTAGATGGTGTTGGATCCTCTTCTTAGAGAATGCTTTTCCGTATTAATAGCCCAAAATAAATGTAAACTTCAAATTTTCATTAAATTTAAAAAACTTCATATCTGCTGAGGATGAGGGCAATTCAGCTGATGAGCACAATATTCTTATTATTATTTATTTGTTTTTGATAAAATTGCAAAATCACATAAACAAATCGCTTGACCAGGTGCGTACAAATGTGCTCTGACGTTGTTTTAAATGGATCAATATGTCCGACGGTGTCATTTAGAACATCGATACCAACACTGTGATGTATTCTTATGCAATTTGCAATACTGTATCTCAATTTCTAACATTGCACTGCCATTGATTACAGTTTGTTAGTGCTAAAGATGGGAGAATACTCATTTTAAGGGGTGACTTGAATATAAAAAAGTAAAAGCTTTTCAATTTTTTCAAAAATTGTATTTTTCGTATGTTGTCAAGTTTACTTGTTGGACAATACAATGAGTGGAATAAATAAAAAACGAAATGCTTCATACATCCGAACAAGGTTGCTCCTGATCATCGTGCATGGTCCATCATCATTTATACATACGAACAGTGGAGGGAACAGTACATCGTCAGTCAATTGAAGATTCATTCGCCATTTCTAATCCATTTCAAATACGTATGCTATTCGCAATTATTTTATCTGCATGTTCCCCGTCCCAACCAGTATAATTGTGGGAGAAATACAAAGACTACACATGGCCGAACGACTACACATCATTGAGGATTTTTGTCATGCAATGTGCGGCAAGTTGTTGGCACAATTTGGAATGACAGCTCCAGATTGGTTCATCAATGCAACATTTGACAGAGAACTGCTCAGAGAGCAATCATATACAACTGAAACGACTTACTTAGCAGTTCGTTCAAGAAAATACACCGAAACTCCTTCAGAACAAAAGTTAGTATTTGATAGCCTCGTACAAGCTGTAACCAACCAATTCGGTGGATTTTATTTTTTAATCGCTTCAAGCGGAACTGGAAAAACGTTCTTAATTTCGTTGATTCTGGCTAAAATTCGTTACATCCATATTGTGCTTGTTCTTGCTTCTTCAGGCATGCTGCCACGTTGATGGAAAGAAGGAGAACAGCGCATTCAGTGCGCATTCAGTTTTCATTTTCACTAAATACGCAATACACAGTAAACCCAAGATGTAATATTTCAAACACATCAGGAATGGGAGAGGTTATTCAAGCGTGCAAAATCATTGTATGGGATGGGTGCACAGTGGCTCACAAAAAGTCATTGGAAGTATTTGACCATACATTGAAAGCCTTGCGAAGTAATCAGGTTTCATTTGGTAGTGCATTGTTGTTACTATCCGATCAACACCAGCTGATGAATTGCATGCCTCTTGAAATATTGAACTTTTCTAGCATACTAAAAAAAATGCATTGAACAACAAATGTGAGAGTTCAGCTCCAAATCGATCCAATAGCTGACATATTTTTAAAACAATTACTCGAGGTCAGTAACGGCACTGTATCTAAATACAAATCTAGAAACAGGAAAATCACCTTCCCATCTGATTTCTGCAACATCGTGAATTCTTAACAAGTATTAGTAGAGAAGGTTTTCCAAAGCATCGGAACAAATTATAGAAATCATGCATGGTTGGGCGGAAGAACCATTCTAGCAGCTAAATGTCGAAGTACACGATATGCAGAACAGCATTCTAAACAGAATCGGAGGTGAAACAGTGACATACAAGTCCATAACGAACCAAAGTGAAGTAGTAAATTTTCCAACGGAATTTCTTAATTATCACGATGTTCCCGTCACACATTCTGGATTTGAAAATTGGTGTTCAAATTACATTACTCCGAAATATCAACCAGAAAAAGTTATGCAATGGCACACGATTTGTATAGTTAAAAAAATTGATGAACAGTCTAATTGAAGCAACAATTCTGATTGGACCTCATAATAGTGAAGACGTACTAATTCCACGAATACTACTCATTCCGACCAACATGGCATTCTATTTCCAATACGCATTGCGTTCGCTGTATTTAGTGAAGTGTTTTCTAGGTGAATCTATGTTTGCTAGAATACTTTTAATTATAGTACTTTCCGATTCATTTCAAATCAGACAAAGCCACAGCGAAGTGTGGCCGGGTTTAGTTTCGGAATATGGCCAACGGGGCCAACAAAATATGGAAAATTTCCATTTATAAATCAATCATGATGATATTGAGTATGTAGCTTGCGAATGGGATCAACCAGCCAGTAAAATGGATTTTAGCCATTTATGAACCGATTATAAAAACCAGGTGATAAAATCACAATACAAATATCATCACGTTCAGAATAAAAATATGTACGCCCAGCCCTATATGAAATAAAGACAGATTGGCAACAAAATGATGATGGCACGATCATCATCCAGCAAAAAAAAAACAACAAGGTAAATTGCTACCAAACCTCCTAAGCAGCGGTGAAATTCAATACAAAGTTGCCAAAGCTGATATGAAATTGAATCCAAAACTTCCACGACACTGTGAAATTGTAGCCAACTTATTGGACTTCCATAATTCTTCATGATCTTCGTATTGTTCTGAAGTTAATAGCTCTCCTGATTGGAACCGGGGAGGTTCTGTTTGTAAGACACTAAAATTGGATACTAGTTAGCGAATGCGGTTACTGTAAAGTTGTTGAATTTATTGGCCTGCCTGTCAATGGTTTTTTAAATGGTTGAAAAATCCAGCTTCTTTGTTTTGTTTCTCGTGGTGAAGTCGTTTAAGATAATCAATATTTTGCAGCACGATTACACATCATCATAAATTTTTTTTTTTATATTTTTGGGATTATTTCGGATTGATTTTTATTCTAATATTTTATATGTCCAATTTAGTTTAAAATTTGTTCTCCAGTTAGGAGTGCACAACAAAATGTGACAAAAAAAAAAAAAGTAAATTCAACACCAACAAGGCAACAAAATAGATGCTCTAAACTAAAATTTATGTTTAAAAAAAAAAAAAAAATCATGTTTTCTATTTTGAAAATATAAATCCGGACTATTCACCAACCCCCGTTCTCTCCTACTCTTGATGGAATATAAATAAAGTTGGATGTAAAACTAAACAAAAATTGTTTCTGTCTATTTCTCTATTGCTGTGTGTGTTCTATACCGTCTGTGTTTAAAATTTCTCAGATTCAACTTAAGCTTTTCTTGTTGTATTATTATATTGTTATTGTTGTTACTGTTGTTACTTTGATAAAAATAAGTTTTCTTGTTTATGTTATCACCTGGTGCACACAGATATAATGCAGTTCAGTTTGTTTTCTTAGTTATATAAATAAAATGAGAAGAAACGACAGAACGAATGGGATTCGTAAAAAAAATCTTCGTTAACCAAGGATTTTCAATTTTGTAAAGCTACCAAAAAAAAAAAAATTAGTTTTGATTTTTTTGTATTCTTTTTGGTGTGTGTTGTAATTTTTTTTTTTTTTTTGATGGATTAAATAATATTTTTCCTACTCATGGTACGAGAGAGGAAAATTGCAAGAAAATTGTATTGTAATCGTAAATTATTTAAAGTGGTGCATATAAATTGTGGACAAAAAATCCTTTGACATTATAGCACATATATTTACTCGTATACATGTAGATATATGTATACCTGTGCTCCATTTAGATTTCAACTCATAAATTTTCTAGCATTTGTGTATTACAATTTTGCATGTTTGCAGTGACAAAGAAGTATTAGCACCATAAAGTTTATGAATAATTATTATTTTTAGCTGTTGACACGTATACATAAACCTAATCAAATAATAATTTTGAGGGGTAACAACTTTACCATCGTACTTGTACCTTAAAATAATTGTATTAACCGTTTGAAGCGGGATTTGTCTTGCCTGTCGGTCTGTCTGTTAATTTATCTATCGGTCTGTCTGTCGTTCTGCATGTCGGTCTGAATATCGGTTTGACTGTCTGTCATAAAATCTGTCGGTTAATCTGTCGGTCTGCCTTTCTATATATCTGTCATCTTGCCTGTTGTTCTGTTTGTTGGTTTATCTGTCGGTCGTCTGCTCGTTAAATTTTTGTCGGCCGATCTGTCGTCATATCGGCTGTACGAAACGAAATTTATTAACCGAATGAATTGGGATTTGTCTTACCTGTCGGGCATCTGTTGATTTTTCTGTTGGTCGGTCTATTGATATGTTTGGCGATCTGTCTGTCCATCTGCCTGATAGTCGGTTTGACTGTCTGTCATAAAGCTTGTCAGTCAGTATATCAGTCTGGCTAGCGATATGGCTGTCGTCCTGTCCACCGATACTGGATGAAAATCTTACATTATTGTTTTTGAAAATTCGTTTTATTGTATGCGTGGAAATTTAGGTCAGAAGCCGCCACTACCAGTAAGAGAGAAATGTGCTTCGTTAAATAATCTAAAATATCTTGACGGGATGATTATAAATTTATTTGGGGTTATTATTAGAACAAAAAGTACATCTCTGACTTTTACTGTAACAAACCGTAACGGTTGCTTTAATAATTTAAAAAAAAATGATTTCAAAATTAAGTCTCTCGGTGAATTTGTAACACCAATAAAAAATAAAAATAATTATGTTGCTAATTAATTACAATTTTCAATGCAGAACTACTACGCTTGCAGCTTCAGTATTTCGTGTTTTGGTGTCACGCAGTGTGTTGATATATTTAGCTCCGTTTGCGAGCGAGAAAGAATAAAGAAGGAATAATGGTTGTAACAATGGGGTAACTAGTAGGTTAACAGAAAGTACGAGTGCAGAGCTTACGGGAGATCAGTTTATCCTGGCTAGGTTTCAGGCAAATGGGGCGCTGTTTTCCGAAAGATGGACATGCATATATTAGACCGCTGAAAGAAATCGGGAGTGACAGAATATATCACATCATCACCAGCAATACACCTACCTAAATACCTACACTTTAGTTCATCCTCAGTTCACAAATTCTTCTAATTTCTCATATTACTTCTAGCAATCAATAAAATGTAAATTCAAAGTTAAAATTCATACTCTCATTTATTCTCACAAAAAAAAAAATTAATTGAAATGAAAAAAATTAATTAGCAATATCCAATAAGAATAATTGAGAAAAAAAACAGAAAAATTTAAAGAATTATAACCTAACCCTAAGCTACACCCTATACTACCCTAAAAATTAATCTATTAGTGAAAAAATGAATTGTAATTTAAAAGCTAAATATGTATAAGTTCAATTGAAATAATTTGGATGAAAAAAAAATTTAGAACCAAAAATTTAAAAAAAAAAATGTTTAAAATTTTCCCACTTAGGGGTGTTGCGTGATGAAAGTTATGTTGCATGCTATATACATATAATATGTATGTATGCAACGATTCCATACGAAATTGATCAAAAAACCGCAAATTTTGTCCTGCCCGCTTTAAATTTTTATGAAACTTCCCAAAAATGATCTATATATCAAATAACTCGACAATTATTTTTTCATTTCCTTCTGCGGCACTATTCTTTGAAACAGGGGCGTATGGCGTTTTACATTTTTTCTGATTTTTCGGAAAAATTCAAATTTTTGGAGGCCTCTGTCGCGAGAACCACTTAACCGATTTTAATAATTTATATCTCAAATGAAAGGGAATGAATGGATCATATAAATAGCGGTACAATTTTAATTAAAAAAAAATTCGATCTTAAAGAAAAAACTGTTTTTGGAAAATGGTGATTTACCGTTATGTTGGACTTAAACGAGTTATCGATTTTTTTTAATGTTTTTAATAGCTTATTCATTTTGTAAGCGATTAAAAAAATAAAAGCGCTAGTGATACCTTGTATTTTTAAAATATGATTTTTTGAATATGTCAAGATCTGGATATTTTGAACCAAAATTCAAGAAAATCTATTCAAACTGTGCCTTCGATAATTTTATTATGATTTTAATTAATTTTTATTTTTGAATTATTCAATTCAACCACGTTTTGTAATGCAATAAAGCCATAAATTAATTGTTAATATCTTGTGTGATCTTTATTACTCAATCTTATCCAATTATCTTATTAATTGGACAAATACTATGATATATATAAGTTCCTGATATTTTTTAGTTGCTTTTCCATTATATTATAATCTGTAGTAGTTAAAAATACATAGTTTACTCTTGATTCTTTCTCGACAGCCCGCATGAATAAAGTTGACGTGGCGTAGTTATTTGTTTTTTAAGAGGTCTTTGTAAACTTGCCCTAGCAGCATTCCTTTTGAAAACTCCTCCTAATGCATCACAACGTTCTCTTTCCTGGCAAGTTGCAAAAAAATGCAATTCTGCTTCCATATCGAAGCCCTCCTGGAAATTGCATAGATCATTGTAGACATTTATTTTGTTTTTATATTGAACCCCGGATCCATCGGAAAAGAAGCAAATTTTCTTAACGTGCCGTAATTTTTCCTTTATAAAATTAACTAGGCCGGTAATAAACAATCTCACATCTATATGATTATGTTTAGTTGCCTCAGATATAGCTATCAAGCTTTTACATTTAAAACTACTATCGTTTCTCATCGTATGGCTGCTTTCTCCGTTTTTATAATACACTGCAAATGGATGTATTGTACATTCATCAGTTGCCGCATTTGATTTTCTATATTTTAGTTAATTTCTTTTAGATTATTCAAAACAATGCTCGAGTCGCTTAAATAACTAATTCTTGAGATGAAACTCGTCGGGATTATCAAGACAGGATTCTATATATTAGATTGTTGCTTAATACTATTCGATGTGTCACTCGTTTTTGGAGTAATGATCGAAGCGGAATTCGATTTGTTTATTTTAATGTTTGAGGTGGAACTCAGAGGATTTGTTTTAATATTTTTGATGTTTGAGGCAGAGCATAATTTATCGACTAATTGATCTATCGGACGCGAGTGTCGTATTGCGTAATTTTCGAGTATTGCTCATTTTGCTTTTGGGTAGGAAATTTCTCTGAACATTCTCTTGCTTCATCTCCAATTCTTTAACATGACTGTCGCATAATGTGGCATTCAGTTGTTTTGTTGATTCACTTGATAGATTTGTGACTTGTTGTAGCTTTGTTTATACCCTAGTTGCTTTTCTAATCTACGGCCATTATTTATTTATTTTATTTATTTATTTATTTATTTATTGTACTTTAACAATAATTTAGTATTAAAAGGAAAAGCACAGATGGAAACAGAGTAAACGGAACAAAAGAACAAAAATAAAATGATGAAGCTGCTTCTATTAGGCAGAAAGACCTTTTAAATTTTTTCAAACAATTTCCATCTCATCCATACACATTCTATTTTGAGCAATAGCTCATTTACAATAAAATGTACAGCAAGAGGTGAAATAATATTAAAAATAAATTTAATAAAAAACTACGTATTGCCCATCAATCACGCCACTCCAAAAATTTTGACTTAAATAATTTGGCTGATCCTAAACTCTTAATTTCCAATGGAATTGAATTCCAAAGAGAAACTCCCCTAACGTAAAAGGATTTGTTTAGCGACCTACAATTACGATCATTCATCATCGTGTATTCAAAGTGAACAGTTGTATATTGCATACTGCATAAAAAAAAATTCAAAATAAAAAGTTTAATTATTGATAATATAATAATTTGTGATTCCACGCTCATAAATATCCATAAATAGTGGTTGATGTTTATAAACTATTTTGTGTTTCAACTTTTATAAACTTTAGTGCTATTTTATTAAGTTTTTGTTGCTTTGATTACCAAAAATATACGAGTATTTTCTCTAAAATTTAAAACTGTACATTACGTGAACTGTGTTTTTTTTTATGCGCAACCTTGTCTGTTTGCTGTAATTATTAACCATTTCATCATAAAAATTCAAAAAACATTTTAACATTTAATAATATAGTGTAATAATCAAAAAATTGAAATTTAATCTAATTTAAATTATATGTGCATTTTAATTACCAAGCGTAAAAAAATAATAAAGCTTTAATCATAATATCTTTTAATTTATTATAATTATTGTGTGTAAAATTTAAATTAAAAAAAATGCCATTCTTTGATATTAACCATGGTGCAAAAAATACAAAATGTCAAAGTTGCAATAAAGAAATAAATAACCAACAAGCGTATTTCAAATGCGATACATGTCATGAATGCTTTCATCCTCAGTGTAAGAATATCGTGGGACAACATATTAAAAGGTTGGCTGCTTTATTAACATGGTATTGCTGCCAGTCCTGCAAGCCTTGTGCTTCAGCTTTTTTGAACAACTCACCCCAGGCCATCATGAATAAGCAGCATCTTGACTCATCAAAGCAACCTGGAACACCGGGCAGCTCAGTAACAGTCGAAAGTATGGAATTAGTTGACATTCACAGCAAATTCTCCCAAATTCAAGCAATGTTTGCGGAACTACAGCGTTCACAAGCATTTTTATCGGAACAGTGCGATGAGGTCAAAAATCAAAATACTTTAATTTTACTGGAGAACAAAAACTTGAAAATGGAACTGGATCTGGTAAAAAAACAATTAAGTCAGCAAATTAGCATCACCAGTAAATTGGAAATGGAAGCAGATAAACCAAAACAGAGTGAGTTAATAAACAATCTTATTATATCCAACTTGCCACACAAACAGATATCAGCAAAAATAATTACCGAGAATATTATAAAAGCTCTCGGAGCCGATATTAGCATGGAAGAAGTCGAAAGCAGTATCTACATTGAAGGAAAGAATGTGGTCAATAACTCATCTGAGCAAAAAGGTAGAAGTGAAAGCAGCGCAATTTTCCTACTCGTAAAATTCAAAACAGCACAATCCAGAAACATAATACTGGCCAAGCGAAAAGAAAAAAAATGTGTGTTTGCCAACCAAATTGGATTCCATGTTACCGACAAACATCAGGTTTACTTGAGAGAACATCTGACGAATTACAAGATGAAGTTATTCCGAGAGTGTCTCTACCTAAGAAAGGTACTAAAATTTAAACATATTTGGATTAAAGATGCCATCATTCGCCTTAGGAAAGATGACACAAGCAAAATCCATTTTATTGAGACCCAAAATGATATGAGTAAAATTCGCAATTCCTTTCGAGATGTACTTAATGCAGCAAACGCAACAGACAAATAACAACAACTGTAAATACTGTAATTGCTAACATATTTTTGTATTTTATTTTATTGTTAAATTTATTCATTTACATTCATTTTTTTATATTATTAAGACATTATATTCCTTAACAATAGTTTATATAAGTGCATATTCATGGCAATTAACACATTACATACGATACACAATTGTACACCAAATATTAGTTTCAACACTTCAAATAATTTATTATCGATCCATGTACTCCAGTAATCACAATCAGCATCAACACAACCTAATCAAAACGTTTATAATAGAAATTATAGTTGCCCCATTGAGATATATTTATAAATTCAATTTAAGTCAAGTTATTTTACTACTGAAGTTACACATTTTAATTGATTGCAATTTTCCATTTTTGTTTACAATCATTTTAAATATTTTTATGAATGTCCGCATTCTGACGTTTCAAAATCTTTTGTTTTGTTATGTTAATTTGGACTTAAAACCTTATAAATTTTATTTTGTAATGCTAATGGTCATATTACACTACCAAATTATAAAGGCTGAATTGCTCATATCTATTCAATTTTTATTATATGTAATGGTCAAATTACACGTACAATTACATCGTATTGCCGTATTTTTAGAGTTACTATTAGTATATTTTCTCGTTTATATCTTTACTTTAATTTTTATTATGTTTTGGCCTATAGTTTGCATTTTTTATGAGTAGTAAATATAGTATATTACACCAAAATATTCGAAGTTTGAGAGCAAATTTTGACATGTTTAGTACGTTTGTAGCCAGTCTGAAAACTCAACCTGATTTGGTTTTTGTTTCTGAAATTTGGATTTATTCGAACGAAAGTACAGAATTTAATTTGCCTAATTACAACTTTAAAGCATGCTGTAACGATAATCACCGCGCTGGTGGAGTTGGTGTCTTTATACATAAAAATTTAACATTTGCATCATGCTATACTTGTAATTGGAGTTCGGCTGATGTTCTTAGAATAGACATTCAACTAGGTAAAAGTGTTTGGATTTTTCTATGTGTTTACCGTTTTTTTAATAGTGATGTAAATGATTTTTGCAATGATTTAGATAATTTGCTGGGAACAATTAACAATAATAACATAGTGATCTTAGGTGATCTTAATATAAATCTGTTGAACAATGTAAGCTGTTTTAACTATCATACAATGCTTGCATCAAACGGATTCCTCAGTATGTCTAACAATCCAACTAGGAAACTATCATGTTTAGATCATGTATTTGTCAAATCCAGTAGTACATATTCTTTTAGTATTGAGAATTTACCAATACATTTCTCTGATCATAATTTAATTACACTCAATATTTGGGCAGAATCAAACAGACACCTGTGACTTGCTATAGTGAAAACAATTCTAAAGTTAATTATGACAAACTTAGAGATTGTCTCCTAGTTGAAAACTGGGATCTTGTTTATCGTGAAAAAAATTGTAATACAGCATTCAATATTTTCTTAAATAAATTAATTTCACATATTGAATTTTCTAAAGATACAATTACTTATAGTAATAGCAAGAAGTTAAAGCCCTGGATGAATTATTATCTTTTGTGTAAAATTAATAAGCTTAAAAAATTTTCTAAAAAATTAAGAAAGTACCCAAATAACACTCGGCTAGAAAATTATGTAAGAAAACTTTCTAAGCATGTAAATATGACTGTTAAACGGGTCAAAAGAGTATATTACAGAGATAAATTTCGTTTAGTAGGGAATAATCCTAAGCTTATGTGGAAGGAAATTGATGATATTTTGGGTAGAAGCACGTACCCAAACAATAACCAAATAACGCAAATTTATGAAAATCAATCTAATGCTCTTCTAACAGATGATCAGAATATTTGTAATGAATTTAAGAAATTTTTTATAAATGTTTCATCTGATATAACTTCCAATATTTTCCCTAATAGTACTTCTAACAGTGGAGAGCACAAACAATTTATTTTTGGAAATCGAGATAATTACTGTACTTCTTGTTATTTCGATGAAATTAATTCTTTGGAGATTATTTCTGAAATTCAGAAGTTAAAAAACAAGCATTCTAAAGGATTTGATGGAGTAGATAATATCATAGTTAAAAATTGTGCCTGGTATTTGGTTGATGTATTAAAATTTTTGTTTAATTTAAGTCTAAAGAGTGGAATTTTTCCAGACGCCTTAAAAATAGCTGTTGTTATTCCAGTTTT